>JBBDGP010001540.1:252500-635000 GCA_037952835.1 Lithobates septentrionalis | reverse complement strand
TGGGGCAGGACCCAGGTCCCCAAACACTTTTTATGACAATACCATGCATATCAGCCTTTAAAATTAGCACTTTTGATTTCTCCCATAGACTTTTAAAGGGTGTTCCGCGGCTTTCAAATTTGCTGCGAACACCCCAAATTGTTCGCTGTTCGGCGAACGGGCGAACAGCCAATGTTCGAGTCGAACTCATGTTCGAGTCGAGCTCATGTTCGACCCGAACATAAAGCCCATCCCTACTCCTCATGTAAAGCTTTCTGGCTGAATCCTGAAGGTTTTGTGCCAATTTTGACTGGTATTTAGAACTGTTCAGAATTCCCTCTACCTTGACTAAGGACCCTGTTCCAGCTGAAGAAAAACAGCCCCAAAGCATGATGCTGCAACCACCATGCTTCACGGTGGGCATGGTGTTCTTTTGGTGACGTGCAGTGTTATTTTTGTGTCAAATGTATCTTTTGGAATTGTGGTCAAAAAGTTCAACCTTGCCTTTATCAGACCATAACACATTTTCGCTTTTGGGAGACTTCAGATATGTTTTTGCAAAATTTACCTGGGCTAGGATATTTTTCTTTGTAAGAAAAGGCTTCCGTCTTGCCACTCTACCCCATAGCCCAGACATATAACGAATACGGGAGATTGTTATCACATGTACCACACAGCCAGTACTTGCCAGATATTCCTGCAGCTCCTTTAATGTTGCTGTAGGTCTCTTGGCAGCCCCCTGACCAGTTTTCTTCTCATCAATTTAGGAGGGACGGCCAATTCTTGGTAATATCACTGTTATGCCATATTTTCTCCACTTGAAGATGACTGTCTTCACTGTGTTCCATGGTATATCTAATGCCTTGGAAATTCTTTTGTACCCTCCTCCTGACTGATACCTTTTAACAATGAGATCCCTCTGATGCTTTGGAAGCTCTCTGCAGACCATGGCTTTTGCTGTAGGATGTGACTTATGCAACCACATTATTTTATTTTTTTATTATTACTTCCCTCCCCTAAAAGATTTCAGTTTGTTTTTCAATTGAGTTGTACAGTTTATAGGTCACATTAAAGGTGGAAAAAGTTCTGAAATGATTTATCGTTGTCTCATTTTTTTACATCAAAGAAACCTGACATTTTAACCGGTTCCCGACCGGCTCACGTCTATATACGGGGGCAGAATGACTCCCATGCGCGAAACCCCGTACAGGTACGGGGTTCCTTAAAGAGCCGCCAGAGGGCCCACGCACGCCTGCTGCATGGCGGGGGACCCGATGAGCATGGCCGACGGTCGCAAAAGCCATCAGCCACGCCCGATCACGTGCACGAGCGCCAGCATGGGGATTTGTGTGTGTAAACACACAAACTCCTGTGCTCTCAGAGGAGAGGAGACATGTCGTTTGTTCCTACGATGTAGGAACAGCGATATGTCTCCTCTCCTACTCAGTCCTATCCCCATACAGTTAGAACACACTGAGAGAACACATATTTAACCCCTTGATCACCCCCTAGTGTTAACCCCTTCCCTACCAGTGTCATTTACACTGTAATCAGTGCATTTTTATAGCACTCATCACTGTATAAATGTCAATGGTCCCAAAAATGTGTCAAACGTGTCAGTTGCAATGTCACAATACCGCTAAAAATCGCAGATCACCGCCATTACTAGTAAAAAAATAATAATAATAAAAATGACATAAAAATGCCATAAATCTTTCCCATAGTTTGTAGACGCTATAACTTTTGCGCAAACCAATCAATATACGCTTATTGCGATTTTTTCACCAAAAATATGTAGAAGAATATATATTGATATATATTGGCCTAAACTGATGAAGTAATTTGTTTTTTAAAAAACATTTTTGGGGATATTTATTATAGCAAAAAGTAAAAAATATAGTTTATTTTTTTAAATTGTCGCACTTTTTTGTGTATAGCACACAAAATAAAAACCTCAGAGGTGATCAAATAGCACCAAAAGAAAGCTCTATTTTTGGGGAAAAAAAGGACGCAAATTTCATTTGGGTACAGGGTTGTATGACTGTGCAATTACCAGTTAAAACGGCACAGTGCCAAATTGTAAAAAGTACTCTGGTCAGGAAGGGGGTAAAACCTTCCAGGGCTGAAGTGGTTAACAGGGGTGTGTAGATTTTGTATATCCACTGCATATCCTGGTAGGAAGCACCAATGGTTATGTTTTCCAGACTTCAATGGCGTAGCTCTGGATGGAGGAGACCTGATGCAATCCTACACTGTCCCCCACCTTGCTAAAAACCCTCTCTCTTTGGAACCTCCTTTCTCACTTTCCCTCCTAGCATTCACAACAAAGCATTCCAAACAGAGGTATAATTTAGGAAGATGCCCAAAGGCATAAGAAGACCACCATAGCACGTCTGCACAGAGCAATTGTTGATGATTGCCCATTGGATGCTTCACTATGCATCTCCTGCATTCGCTCATGTGACATCACAAATCATAATAAATGACCAATACATAGGGCAGCACTCATTGGCTCAGTAGCCTTTCACCAGGGATCTTCTTGTTACAGCACCATACAAATAAATAGATTACAGCCCAAACAACCGGATAGAAATAGAATTATTTTATCAGTGGCAGAACTATTTATTTGATTAACAATAGAATAAATAAAATGTTAATGTTTTATGATACTGATATTTCAAGCAGAAGGTAAAAATAAAAACAATATGGCATGTAATCTGCATCGACGTCTGCTGTCATGTATCACACAGAAAGCTTGTTTGCCAAGTAATCACATGGTACATTATCATTATTTAGGACAATAAAAAGTTCTGACACGTCACAAATGCCAGAGTGGCTGAACCTTGAGCTTTCTTTACTTAGGACAACTTTTTTTATAGCTTCCTCTATTCTATCTCATTGCTAAAAGGTGACAGGCACCTTCACAGAAAAGAGAAAAATAGTTGCTAGCACTAGAAAAGTATAAAGTGGCATTCCTTTGAGATAGCCTGCCTGTAATCATAAATGAAGTGGATGCAAATGGATGTCGTAAACAGACTGCTGAATTATAGAAAAACTGTAAGTATGAGTTTTGCTACAACAGACTTATTCAATAGGATAATGCAAAGAGCAAAGAAGATGTGCAAACTGCAATAACCCATAGCACCCAATCAGATTTTACATAACTAGAGTAGAGTTAGTGTGGTTTGCTATAGGTTACTGCACATTGTACTGCTAGAATAAATAAACCTGAAATAGGTCTACTTAGCTGCAGCATTGAAAGCATATGAGCTGTCTGATGCACAATTTAATTTAATTGATTTAACGTACAAGGAATATACCTTAAGGACAAAAGTTAGAAAGCCAGGAAATCTGTACTACAGCTACTGAGTATGGTGAGTACAGCCTGTTAGCTAAAAAAAAAAAACTAGTTGTATCTAAAAAAAAAAAAAAAAAAAAACTAATGAAATATTAAGTAAAAAGTGTCATGGTCTTAATAGAAAGGCAAGATAACAGACTGAAAAATGCAATGAAAATGCATTAATTTTTTTTTACATTTCTTATAGCATTGCTACCATTATTGTAGTGTTTTTATATTTCTCTCTATTATTATTCTGTATATATATACTTGGGTTTATAGTTTTCTACTGGAAAAAAATACATAGAAATTGTATTACTGTCATCCAAAATATAAGAAAAATCACTTTTTTGCTTATTTAGCTTTATGCGATACATGGCTGTTCCACTGGAGCAACTTATATGCTAAGAAGGCAGCGTTTTTATTTTTTTACACACTTTAATTGGTAGATATTATGGTATTATATGATATACCGGTATAGCGTTAATCAAAACTTTTTTTCTTGATGATTTTTTATTCTGCTTTCCATGGCCACATTAATAACTCCCAGTATCAGTGCAAATTGCCATAATAATAACCCCCAACTATGGTGTCAGTGGCCACCATAATAACCCTCAGCATTGAGGTGAATGTCAGCAATAATAACCCCCGACTATGGTTTCAGTGGCTGCGATAACAACCCTCCAGCACTTGGTTTCTGTGGCCGCAAAAATAACTGCCAGCATTGGTTGAACTAGAAGGACTTTTGTGTCTTTTTCAACCAGACTAACTATGTAACTATAGTGTCAGTGGCTGCCATAATAACCCTCGGCATTGACATGAGTGTCATTAACCACTTCAGCCCTGGAAGGATTTACCCCCTTCCTGACCAGAGCACTTTTTACAATTTGGCACTGCGTCGCTTTAACTGCTAATTGCACGGTCATGCAATGCTGTACCCAAACGAAATTTGTGTCCTTTTCTTCCCACAAATAGAGCTTTCTTTTGATGGTATTTGATCACCTCTGCCATTTTTATTTTTTGCGCTATAAACGGAAAAAGACCGACAATTTTGAAAAAAAATGATATTTTCTACTTTTTGTTATAAAAAAAATCCAATAAACTCAATTTTAGTCATACATTTAGGCCAAAATGTATTCGGCCACATGTCTTTGGTAAAAAAAATGTCAATAAGTGTATATTTATTGGTTTGCGCAAAAGTTATAGCGCCTACAAACTAGGGTACATTTTCTGGAATTTACACAGCCTTTAATTTATGACTGCCTATGTCATTTCTTGAGGTGCTAAAATGGCAGGACAGTACAAAACCCCCACAAATGACCCCATTTTGGAAAGTAGACACCCCAAGGAAATTGCTGAGAGGCATGTTGAGCCCATTGAATATTATTTTTTTTGTCCCAAGTGATTGAATAACGACAAAAAATAAATAATCAATAAATTTAATCCCAAATATCGGTGGAATATATGCAAACACCGACACCTAGGATAAATTAGCAGGCGCTCAAAAATTGCTCCAGATGTAACTAGCTATACCACCATAAATGACATTATCCGGTGATAAACACGTTCTCTGAAGAAGATCAACAAGATGTAAGTACAAGTGTAAAACAAGTGAACAATAAGCAATGATGGTGATACCTTCTATCAGGGACTCAATCACCCATGAGTGACACCCCTAAAAATAAAATATAAATATCAAATTAACTACAATATAAATAAGTGATGTGATTATATACCTTGCAGTATACAATAGTGGTGACACCCTCTAATAGTGTTGATAATCTAAGTGTAGCAAGCTAAATTAATAGCATACCTTAAAAATCAATGAAAAATAGAGACATAATGACATGTACTAATATAAAATCAAACAATGATGTGATCTAATATCTGCGTGTATCACGCCCCTATTCAACCCAGAATTGACTGGATATATTAGATCAGGGTGTGACTAGTGATATAATGGTGACACCCTCTAATAATGGGTCAATTATCTGTGTGTGGTACACCACATGAATGGCGGACCACAAAAATAAACACCTGTAAACAAGCACAATATTATAAATAAAACTTCTTATAATAAAAAAATGTGTACAAATTGTGGTGGAAAAACATATATATATATATATATAAAAGTGACAGCGAAAAATCGTGCAAATAGTTCAATTCATGCTGCAAAGTTCAGCAACTCCCAAAAACAGTTCATGAATAGAACCAGCCCTTGATAGAGGCTGTAAGTGATTAAAGCTGGTGACAACAAAATATTCAATCAAATGTCCCACACAAATGATTCCTCAGTGATAGATGCCAAGAAAATGATGAGTATCTCCGTGCTCCTTCCACCTCACCACTGTGCTAGTGAATCGCACTCTCCAGACATGCACTCACCAAAATGAAATGCCAGCACTTTCATGCAAGGCAAAACAAGCTTACTTTACCACACTCCTGGGTAAATATTGCATACGAGGCTCACAAGGATGATGTTCAATGGATCCACATAAAAGAAAATGAATGCTCAAATAGTGTAATTCCGCATTGAAAATTTATTAAAAATCATGCAAACTTCACACATAGCACTCACATTGTGTAAACCTAAAACAAACTCAAACCGTGTAATGCACAGCAAACTTCAACTCAGTGGATTCGGTAATAACAATGGTCACGGCGGACCCGAGGTGTGCAACTGCTGGATGCTCTCTCACCCCTCCCTCGGGAAACCTCCGTCCCTCCGTGCGCTCGTATCCTACTCTTCTGTGTGGCCGACAGCAAGTACGTCACAACTCACAGCCACGCCCCGACATGTTTCGTCATGGAACGACTTATTCATGGGATTGGCTGTGTACGCTGTCACTCAACTTTTATATCCACTCTCAAGTATCCGCCCACTGGATTACGTCATGCGCATGCGCACACCTCGCAAACATGTCGGGGCGTGGCTGTGAGTTGTGACGTACTTGCTGTCGGCCACACAGAAGAGTAGGATACGAGCGCACGGAGGGACGGAGGTTTCCCGAGGGAGGGGTG
Source organism: Lithobates septentrionalis (assembly GCA_037952835.1). Lineage (NCBI taxonomy): Eukaryota > Metazoa > Chordata > Amphibia > Anura > Ranidae > Lithobates > Lithobates septentrionalis. The sequence goes on along the minus strand of JBBDGP010001540.1, from coordinate 628,663 downwards.
AGAGAGCATCCAGCAGTTGCACACCTCGGGTCCGCCATGACCATTGTTATTACCGAATCCACTGAGTTGAAGTTTGCTGTGCATTACACGGTTTGAGTTTGTTTTAGGTTTACACAATGTGAGTGCTATGTGTGAAGTTTGCATGATTTTTAATAAATTTTCAATGCGGAATTACACTATTTGAGCATTCATTTTCTTTTATGTGGATCCATTGAACATCATCCTTGTGAGCCTCGTATGCAATATTTACCCAGGAGTGTGGTAAAGTAAGCTTGTTTTGCCTTGCATGAAAGTGCTGGCATTTCATTTTGGTGAGTGCATGTCTGGAGAGTGCGATTCACTAGCACAGTGGTGAGGTGGAAGGAGCACGGAGATACTCATCATTTTCTTGGCATCTATCACTGAGGAATCATTTGTGTGGGACATTTGATTGAATATTTTGTTGTCACCAGCTTTAATCACTTACAGCCTCTATCAAGGGCTGGTTCTATTCATGAACTGTTTTTGGGAGTTGCTGAACTTTGCAGCATGAATTGAACTATTTGCACGATTTTTCGCTGTCACTTTTATATATATATATATATGTTTTTCCACCACAATTTGTACACATTTTTTTATTATAAGAAGTTTTATTTATAATATTGTGCTTGTTTACAGGTGTTTATTTTTGTGGTCCGCCATTCATGTGGTGTACCACACACAGATAATTGACCCATTATTAGAGGGTGTCACCATTATATCACTAGTCACACCCTGATCTAATATATCCAGTCAATTCTGGGTTGAATAGGGGCGTGATACACGCAGATATTAGATCACATCATTGTTTGATTTTATATTAGTACATGTCATTATGTCTCTATTTTTCATTGATTTTTAAGGTATGCTATTAATTTAGCTTGCTACACTTAGATTATCAACACTATTAGAGGGTGTCACCACTATTGTATACTGCAAGGTATATAATCACATCACTTATTTATATTGTAGTTAATTTGATATTTATATTTTATTTTTAGGGGTGTCACTCATGGGTGATTGAGTCCCTGATAGAGGGTATCACCATCATTGCTTATTGTTCACTTGTTTTACACTTGTACTTACATCTTGTTGATCTTCTTCAGAGAACGTGTTTATCACCGGATAATGTCATTTATGGTGGTATAGCTAGTTACATCTGGAGCAATTTTTGAGCGCCTGCTAATTTATCCTAGGTGTCGGTGTTTGCATATATTCCACCGATATTTGGGATTAAATTTATTGATTATTTTTTGGTTTTGATTTAAGTGGGCAGCTCTTCATCTCTTATGTACTAGATTATAATATATTTAGTACAACTTTATATATATTTATTTTTTGTCATCACTGGTGTTTACTTTATCTCCCATAAATTTTAAAGGGGACTTTGGCGCGGTGGAGGTGTCCCTCGTGCAGAGGGTGAGAGCATTTAGGACACTTGGTTGTTACAAAAAATAAATAAATAAATAAATTACAAAAAGTTGTCACTAAATGATATATTGCTCACACAGGCCATGGGCATATGTGGAATTGCACCCCAAAATATATTCAGCTGCTTCTCCTGAGTACGGGGATACCACATGTGTGGGACTTTTTGGGAGCCTAGCCGCGTACGGGGCCCCGAAAACCAATCACTGCCTTTAGGATTTCTAAGGGCGTAAATTTTTGATTTTACTCCTCACTACCTATCACAGTTTTGAAGGCCATAAAATGCCCAGGTGGCATAACCCCCCCCCCCCAAATGACCCCATTTTGGAAAGTAGACACCCCAAGCTATTTGCTGTATTTTGCAGCTCTCATTTGTTTTTGAAAATGAAGAAAGACAAGAAAAAAAAATTTTTTTTCTTTTCAATTTTCAAAACTTTGTGCCAAAAAGTGAGGTCTGCAAAATACTCACTATACCTCTCAGCAAATAGCTTGGGGTGTCTACTTTCCAAAATGGGGTCATTTGGGGGGGTTTTGTGCCACCTGGGCATTCCATGGTCTCCGAAACTGTGATAGGCAGTGAAGAGTGAAATCAAAAATTTACGCCCTTAGAAAGCCTGAAGGCGGTGCTTGGTTTTCGGGGTCCCGTACGAGGCTAGGCTCCAAAAAAGTCTCACACATGTGGTATCCCCATACTCAGGAGAAGCAACAAAATGTATTTTGGGGTGTAATTTCACATATTCCCATGGCATGCTTGAGCAATATATCATTGTGACAACTTTGTGCAAAAAAAAAAAAAAATTGTCTCTTTCCCGCAACTTGTGTCACAACATAAAATATTCCATGGACTCGACATGCCTCTCAGCAAATAGCTTGGGGTGTCTACTTTCCAAAATGGGGTCATTTTTTTTGCAAGAAAATTACTTTGAACCCCCAAACATATATTTTTTAAAGCAAATGCCCTACAGATTAAAATGGTGGGTGTTTCATTTTTTTTTCACACAGTATTTGCGCAGCGATTTTTCAAACGCATTTTTTGGGGAAAAAACACACTTTTTAAAATTTTAATGCACTAAAACACACTATATTGCCCAAATGTTTGATGAAATAAAAAAGATGATCTTAGGCCGAATACATGGATACCAAACATGACATGCTTTAAAATTGCGCACAAACGTGCAGTGGCAACAAAATAAATACATTTTTAAAAGCCTTTAAAAGCCTTTACAGGTTACCACTTTAGATTTACAGAGGAGGTCTACTGCTAAAATTACTGCCCTTGATCTGACCTTCACGGTGATACCTCACATGCATGGTGCAATCGCTGTTTACATTTGACGCCAGACCGACGCTTGCGTTCGCCTTAGCATGAGAACAGGTGGGGGGGGGCAGGGGTGCTTTTTTTTTTTTGCTTTTTTTTTTTTTGCTTTTTTTATCTTATTTTTAAACTGTTCCTTTCATTTTTTTTTTAAATCATTTTTATTGTTATCTCAGGGAATGTAAATATCCCATATGATAGCAATAGGTAATGACAGGTACTCTTTTTTGAAAAAATTGGGGTCTATTAGACCCTAGATTTCTCCTCTGCCCTCAAAGCATCTGACCACACCAAGATCGGTGTGATAAATTGCTTCCCCAATTTCCCAATGGCGCTGTTTACATCCGGCGAAATCTAAGTCATAAAATGCTCGTAGCTTCCGGTTTCTTAGGCCATAGAGATGTTTGGAGCCACTCTGGTCTCTGATCAGCTCTATGGTCAGCTGGCTGAATCACCGGCTGCATTCTCAGGTTCCCTGTTGAGACAGGAGAGCCAGAGAAAAACACGGAAGACGGTAGGGGAGGGGGGGCATTCCCTTCCACTGCTTGTAAAAGCAGTCTAGAGGCTAATTAGCCGACAGGATTGCTTTTACATGAAAGCCGACTGCTGGCTGAAAAGAATGATACCAAGATGATACCTAAACCTGCAGGCATCATTCTGGTATAACCACTCAAAGTCGTGAATGGCGTACCTGAAGACAAAAAAATGGTTAACAATAAAGCACAGTAAACAGTAAAGTATAAAAAATTGCATACCTGAAAAGCAAACATGATAAAATATAATAACAATAAAACATTGCAGAATAGAATACAGTAAAAAAAGAGCAGAACAATAGAGAAAGAATAGAGAGAGAGAGAACAATAAAATGACAACTATTTTTTTTTTTTTTTATATTTTTGTTTGTGTTTTTTTTTTTTACACTTTTTTTTGTAACTAACTTTTATAACTGTAACCGGTTCCAGGTTCGGGTCTCTCAAAATGCGATGGCATCTTGGGAGACCCTGTGAAAGTTTGCCTAGTCTGTGCAATGCTGTACCCTACGCTAATACTCAACTAGTGAATGGTAGCATTCAAAACATTCACCAATGCATAGACCAGGATTGTCAGGACAGGAGGGACAATAATACCGGGTGTCACGCCTATATCCGCGCTTGCTGCAGACACAACATCTTTTTTGGGGGGGTTCGTTGGGTAGGGGTACTCGGGAGGACATAAAGAAAATGCCTCTCATGCAGCCGACTGCATTTGGTTGGGGATGTGAATGGGGGAAGTACGGGCGCTGCAGAAGCGGTGGGTTCCCAATATGATTGGCGAATGCAGCAGGAAGGGCATTATGGGCAGGACGGGCCTGTTTGTCTTCTTCTTGGTGGCAGCAGGACACTACTTGTGCTTGACACCTCACCAGCTTGAACTGCACTTATGGGACTCGCCACGTCACCAAGTGTTACTGCAGTGCTGGTTTGACTACGACCGGGGTGTACTAGGCTGCTGGTGCTTGCCAGTTCACCAAAACGCTACCAAAAAAAAACTGTTAGCGATCGCAGGAATCAGGCCTGACTCTGCGAACGCTGCAGTTATGCGTTTAGTGTTTTGTAAGTGACAGTGATCGATCGATACTGCACTTGGGTGGGCTGGGCTGGGCCAGCCGGAGGGGCAAAACGCAGGTGCTAGCAGGTATCTGGGCTGATCCCGCTAACGCTGCGTTTTTGGGAACCCTAAACTGCTGGGGATGCTAGTATAGATCTGATCGGATCAGATATTGATCCGATCAGATACTATACCACTAAGGGAGGTGTACGGTGTGTGCGTGGGTGTTAGCGGTACTGGCGCTAACCTGACGCTGCTTGGGGCTAGTGTTTGCCAGTTCACCAAAACGCTACCAAAAAAACTGTTAGCGATCGCAGGGATCAGGCCTGACTCTGCGAACGCTGCAGTTATGCGTTTAGTGTTTTGTAAGTGACAGTGATCGATCGATACTGCACTTGGGTGGGCTGGGCTGGGCTGGGCCGGGCGGAGGGGCAAAACGCAGGTGCTAGCAGGTATCTGGGCTGATCCCGCTAACACTGCGTTTTTGGGAACCCTAAACTGCTGGGGACGCTAGTATAAATCTGATCAGATCAGATATTGATCCGTTCAGATACTATACCACTAAGGGAGGTGTATGCTGCGTGCGTGGGTGTTAGCGGTACTGGCGCTAATCTGACGCTGCCTGGGGCGACGCATATCACCGCCGGGCGATCAGGGGGCTAAACCTTTATTCGGTAATAAACGGCGGGTGCCCTGACACTATAAAAAATAAACGAACTAACCAGCGTCACCCGTAACGGTTATACGGTGATCAGTGGTGAAAGGGTTAACTAGGGGGCAATCAAGGGGTTAAAACATTTATTAGATAGTATATGGGGGTCCCTGTCGCTATAAAACACTGACGGCGAACCTAAATATTTAGCTCCCTAACTAGCGTCACCAGCGACACTAATACAGCGATCAGAAAGATGATCGCTTTGCGACACTGGCGACAGGGGGTGGTCATTAAAACTTTATTAGAGGGAGTTAGGGGGGTACCCTAGACCTAAAGGGGGCTAACCCTAACTGTCCTACCCCAGTAACTGTCACAAACTGACACCATGCAGTAATCAGAAAAAAAAAAAAAAAACTGCTTGGTGTCAGTGTGACAGGGAGGGGGAGGGGTGATTGGGGGGTGATCGGGGGGGCGATCGGGGGGGATCGGGGGTGTAATGTGTGCCTGGCATGTTCTACTGAGTGTGTTTGTGTTTTAAACTCACAGTGATGTCTTCTCTCCTCGGCACCGGAACGGAAAATACCGAGCCGAGGAGAGATGACATAATTTCCTTTGCTGCTGTTTAGCATACAGCAGCAAAGGAAGATTCTCATTGGCTGGGAGCGATCGCGAGGGGGGGGCCACGAACGGATGGTCTCCCCCTCACCTCTCATCGCTCCCAGTCACAAGCCGACCGCCTCGGGTACGTGATTCTGCCTGCCCGTGCCATTCTGCCGACGTATATCGGCGTGAGGCGGTCGGCAAGTGGTTAATAATAACCTTCTACTATGGTGTCAGTGGCTGCGATAATAACCCCCCTGGACTGGTTTCTTACATAGTTAGTCAGGTTGAAAAAAGACACAAGTCCATCTAGTTCAACCAATAAAAGGGAAAAAATAAATCCATACAATCCCACATACAAAAGCCTGTATCCACAGTTGAAACATAGGAAGGCAAAAAACCCAGCAAAGCATGATCCAGTTTGCCCCAGCAGGAGAAAAAATGCCCTCCTGATCCCCTGAGAGGCAATCGGATATATAATAATAGCCCCCAGCATTGGTGTCAGTGGCTGGAATAATAACCCCTACCATTGGTGGCAGGAGCCACAATAATAAACTCCAGCATTGGTGTCAGTGGCAGCAATAATAAACCCCAGCATTGGTGTCAGTGGCAGCAATATTAACTGTCAGCATTGGTGTTAGTGGCTACAATACTAAACTCCAGCATTGGGTTTCAGTGGCCACAATATTCTTAAACCCCTGCATTGGTGTTAGTGGCTACAATAATAATCCCCAGCCCAGTGTTGGTGTCAGTGGATGGAATTATAAACCCCAGCACTGGTGTCAGTGGATGGAATAATAACCCCCAGCATTGGTGTCAGTGGCCGCAATAATAAACTCCAGCATTGGTGTCAGTGGCCGCAATATTATTAACCCCCAGCATTGGTGTCAGTGGCTACAATAATAACCCCCAGCCCAGTGTTGGCGTCAGTGGATGGAATTATAAACCCCAGCATTGGTGTCAGTGGATGGAATAATAACCCCCAGCATTGGTGTCAGTGGCTGCAATAATAAACTCCAGCATTGGTGTCAGTGGCTGGAATAATACACTTCAGCATTGGTGTCAGTGGTTGGAATAATAATCCCAGCATTCGTGTCAGTCCCTGGAATAATAAACCCAGCATTGGTGTCAAGGGCTGGAATAACAAACCCAGCATTGGTGTCAGTGGCTGGAATATTAACCCTCAGCACTGGTGTCTGGTTGCAATAATAAACTCCAGCATTAGTGTCAGTGGCCGCCATAATAACCCTCAGCATTGGGGTGAGTGGCAGCAGTAATAACCCCCAACTATAGTGTCAGTGGCTGCAATAATAACCCCCAACTAGGGTGTCAGTTGCAGCAATAATAACCCCCAACTATGGTCTTAAACTCTCCCCTTCACATTGATGGTTAGTGGCAGTGCCATTCTACCCGCCCCCCACTATACACACTGGTGGTCAATAGTCCTTAGCATCTCCACATTCCACTTCCTCCTCTGGACTTTCAGTGGCGGGTGCTGGAAGACACATAGGAGGATCCTGGATCTAGCTGCAGGATGCTGGGACTTGCTCTGTACACGGCGTTGTGCTCCGAATGCAGGGTTCAGGAGTGTGTTGCGCTCAGAATGCAGGGTTCAGAATAGCATTAGGCTCAGAGTGCAGGGATTGGGGGGAGGGGTGATGTGAAGTATGGTAGAGGACACTGCTATGGGGGTGGCCCTGTCCACAACAGTGTCCACCACCCCCTTCACACCCCCCCCCACACACACACAGTAGCGTCCTCTCCCCCCCATAGCATCCTACGTGTCCCCACAGAAGACCGAGAGGCAGCACAGTTCTGGATAGGGGGAGGGACGGGAGCTGGCAGAGTGACTTTTCATATTAACAAGCTGGTGATTGGTTGCTTAGGACCTAGCAACCAATCAACTGCGGGTTAACATGAAATGTTAACTTGGCTGGCTCCCCCCCTGCCCTCCGTCTTGAGCTGTGCTGGCTCTTGCTCCTCGCTGTTCACTAATGACAGTGGTGGAGGCAGAGGAGGGGAGAGAGTGAGGAGGACCGAAGGCTCAGCAAGGGATGCTGAGGGCAGAGAGAGAAGGCGGGGGTCGGCAGCGCAGACCCGTTCCCAGTCTACCTGTCACCTTCCCACGGTCGACAGGTAGCCTGCGATCAACGGGTTGCCAACCCTGGCTGTAATCTATTTTCAAATAAATAGTTTCTTACTGTGTTTTTCTGCCTTTTTGTAATATCCTTTCTGAGCCTCTCCTTTTCCCCATCAGTTCTGCTTTTTTGGGACCAGCAGTGCACGTTATTTGCAGTCATGTACACCGCTCTGTGCACACTACACATCCCATACTCCATGGGTGCCCAACCTGTGGCCCTCCAGATGGGAGTCATGCTTGTAAATGTCAGCAGCTTTCAATGGCTCATGGTACTTCTAGTTCCACAACAGCTGGAAGGCCACAGGTTGAGCATCCATAGTCCATAGTCCATCTCAGGAGTGAGCAAGAGAGGGTTGCTACGTTCCTACATACAGTGGGACCATGGAGAATGAACATAACCACCCTCTAACAAGAAGTGGGATCACAGCAGCAAAAAATGAATTAGGAGGATTGGAGGAGGATGAGAGCAACAGAAGGTAATTTTTTGAGGTAAAGTGGAGCTCCAGGCTCCGTCAGAAAAAATGTAAATCAGCACCTACAAATACTGTAGCTGCTGACTTTTAATATTAGGACACTTACAGTACCTGTCCACAAATCCAGCAGTGTCTTCAGCCGAGACGATTTTTCAATTGGCTCTCGGGTGCCACCGCCGACATTTCGGGTAAGGGAAGCCAGCAGTGAATGGCCCAGTGGAAGGAGGAGGGGGGCCAAACTTTTGTATGAGTTAGAAACGGCAAGGTCACCCAAAAGTGGGAGTGGGTACCTATCGAAACCAGGTACCCGCTTCCTTCCCCCCCCCCCCAAAAGGTGCCAAATGTGGCAGTGGAGGGAGGGAGGGGGGAGGAGGCAAATAAGCAGAGAGCTTCTCCTTTCGGGTGGAGCTTGCTTTAAGAATACATAAATACATACATACTTAAATAGATATTTTTGTAAACCAGAGGTTAGTGGTTGTGTTTAGTGGTTGTAAAGCAGAGGTCTCAAACTGGTGGCCCTCCAGCTGTTGCAAAACTACAAGTCCCATCATGCCTCTGCCTGTGGGATTCATGCTTGTAACTGTCAGCCTTGCAATGCCTCATGGGACTTGTAGTTTTGCAACAGCTGGAGGGTCACCAGTTTAAGATCCCTGTTGTAAAGGAAGAAGTTTTTTTTTCCATCTTAATGCATTCCATGCATTAAGATTAAAAACCTTCTGCATGCAGCAGCCCCCCTTAGCCCTCCTAATACTTACCTGAGCCCATATAGATCCAGCGATGTTGCACAAGAGACTGGGCTGGTGTCAATCAAAGTCAGTGAGCCAATAAGGAGAGAGGGGGTAGGGCCAGGCTGCGGCTGTGTCTGAATGGACAAACAGAGCAGCGGCTCGGCTCGGGTGCCCCCATAGCGAGCTGCTTGCTGTGGGGGCGCTCAGCAGGGGGTAGGGACCAGAAGTGCCGAAGAGGGACCCGAGAAGAGGAGGATTTGTGCTGCTCTATGCAAAACCACAACACTGAGCAGGCAAATATAACACGTTTGTTATTTACAAATAAAAAAAAAAAAAAAAACGAGACTTTAGTATCACTGTAGGCTTCCAGAGGGCTGGAAAGAGTGACTCCATCATACTATTCTCATTTCCTGCTCACATTCATAGCAACCCAAAAACAAGCATCTGACAGTTTAAAGCTTGGGGGAGATCAGGAGGTGTTTACATGGGACAGAGTTCTTCAAGAGATCAGATATATGTCCAGATGTGTGGTAGAGACCACATGGAGAAATAAATTGTAGACTTAGGCCCCTTTCACACGTGCGGATCCATTTTTACTACTCCGCTTGTTCAGCAGGGATAGCTCCGTTGATCAGTTGGATGACAACTCCGTCTCTGCACTCTGTGCAGGGACGGGCCTGTCAGAGAGTCCGCTCTCCCCTATGGGGGGGATCGGATGAGTACGGACCTTCTGTCTGTTTTCATCCGATCTGCCAGATGGATGGAAAATAGGACATCCATCCGTCTGGATTTTGCAGAGCGGATCGGATGTCAGCGGACATGTCACTGATGTGCTCTGACTGAAGGGCACGGATTAGGTGGCACTGATGGGGAGGCACTAATATGCCGCACTGATGGGCACTGATAGGCGGCACTGATACATGGCACTGATACGTGGCACTGATTGGCGGCCTTGATGGGTTGCACTGATGAACAGGCATAGATGGGCACTGAAAGGCAGTACTGACCGGCATCACTAATGGGCATTTATTGGTGTCACTGATGGGCACTGATTGGTGTCACTGATGGGAACTGCTGGGGCTGTACTGTAATTAGGGCACTGATGATCAGTGCCCTGATTAACTGTACAGGTCTCCCCTGTGGGGAGATGCCGCTGATTGGCTCTCTTCGCCATGCACTCTGTCAGTGTGAGCCATGGAGAGCCAATAAATGGCACTTCCTTGTTTACATGTGACCGGCTGTGATTGGACACAGCCGATCACATGGGTAAAGAGCCGCATCATCAGCTCTTTACTAAGATCGGGGTCGCCCCATGTCCTAGGAACACGGCACTGCTCGCAAGAGCAGCGTTTCTGGGGCACCACCATATGACATCATCCCAGAACGAGTCCATCCTGCCTGCCGTCATTTTGCTATACGGCGGGAGGGAAGTGGTTAAATCATGTGAGACTCTTCTCACGGGTCAGTTGCGTTTTTAAAAGTCCTGCTTACTGCATTTTTGGTGAATGTTTGATTCAGTTAAAAAAAAAACGCACCAAAAACGCACTTCCGATTTGAAATGAATGTAAGCTGAATCAAAAACGTAGCAAAAAACGCAACACAAGCAAGTTAAAAATGCATAAAAAACACAACGCACAGCAGCAAAACCGTGGCAAAAACTCAGCAAAAAAGCATATGCATAACGCTTTTGCTGTGTTTTTCCGACCGAGCAGTGTGAAAGCAATCTTATGCCGCGTACACACGAGCGGACTTCTCGTCCGCCTGAACTCCGAAGGACTTTCCAACGGAGTTGCGACAGAGTTGCGACGGAGTTCCAACAAAACGGACTTGCCTACACACGATCACACCAAAGTCCGATCGTTTAGAACGTGATGACTTACCACTGGACTAGAATAAGTAAGTTCATAGCCAGTAGCCAATAGATGCCCTTGCGTCCTTTTTTGTCCGTCGGACTAGTATACAGGCAAACGGATTTTTCGATCGGACTCGAGTCTGTCGGAAAGATTTGAAACATGTTCTATTTCTAGGTCCGTCGGAATTTTCGACAGAAAAGGTCCGATGAAGCCCACACACGATCGGAATGTCCGACGGAATCATTCTGTCGGACCTTTTCTGCCGGACAGTCCGCTCGTGTGTACGCGGCATTAGAAAGTGTGGTCTCACATAGCCTAGCGCAACCTTATAGCATGGGTAATAGGTAGTGCCTGCACACAAAAAAGAACAGATACATTGGACAGACGACGGCCACTATCCTTACTTTGGAAACATTTTCTTTAATAACTAAAAATAGACCTTTTCCGTGTGTTATCCTTTAAAAGCTTTTAAAACTAGTTACGTGTTAAAATAAAAATAAACTATTTACCAGGAAATTATAAGATTGTGTCTCTTATGTTGTATGACATTGTAATTGTGGCTTCATTAATTTGATATCCTGTATAACCGGATGTGTGTATCCTGGATCACTGTCCCGCCCATAGTGTGATCTTACATTAGACAGAACGTAGATTACCTGCTGGTTTTACAGCATTCCAAGAACACGGGTGTTACCAGCTACCACAATAACCATGATGAACTACATGAAATCTGCTCTGCTACACAGAAGACAATGCTGCCTAAGACTGCCATGTATACCGATTATACCAACTTAGAAAAACCTTATAATACAAAGGTAAAAATCTGGTTTTGTGTTTATCTCCATACAAATAATACAGAATGCAAATATTGTATTCCACTAAACATATAGGTACAGATATTCACATGCAAAATCTATATCTGTTTAGTTGCTGATCTAGAAGCCACAGAATTGTCCTTCCCGGAATGTTTGTGAATCCTAGTTTATTTGAGCAGTCATATTACAAGCATCATGCTGGTCATAATGTACCTGATTTTGTGCTATGACTGCTCTAAGCGTCAATGACAGTAATCTAGTAGTGCAGGGGTTAACCTATGACTAAAGGCTGCGACTCTGTAACAGAAACCACTTTGGAAATGTTTTGTGACTAGTTAAACTTGGATTGCAATACATAATAAAATACAGTGCCTTGGAATAGCATTCATACCCCTTGAAACTTTCCACATTTTATCATGTTACAACCAAAAACTTAAATGTATTTTATTGGGATTTTATGTGATAGACCAACACAAAGTGGCACAACATTTTGAAGTGGAAGGAAAATGATAAATGGTTTTTAAAATGTTTTACAAATAAATATGTGAAAAGTGTGGCATGCATTTGTATTCAGCCCCCCTGAGTCAGTACTTTGTGGAACCACCTTTTTGGAGATGTCTCTACCAGCTTTGTACATCTAGAGAGTGACATTTTTGCCCATTCTTCGTTGCAAAATAGCTCAACCTCTGTCAGTTTGGATGGAGAGTGTCTGTGAACAGCAATTTTCAAGTCTTGCCACAGATTCTCAATTGGATTTAGGTCTGGACTTTGACTGGACCATTCTAACACATGAATATGCTTTAACCACTTCAGCCCGGAAGGATTTACCCCCTTCCTGACCAGAGCACTTTTTGCGATACGGCACCGCGTTGCTTTAACTAACCATTGCGCGGTCGTGAGACTTTGCTCCCAAACAAAATTGACTTCCTTTTTTTCCCACAAATAGAGCTTTCTTTTGGTGGTATTTGATCACCTCTGCAGTTTTTATTTTTTCCGCTATAAACAAAAAAAGAGCGACAATTTTGAAAAAAAAAGCTATTTTTTTACTTTTTGCTATAATAAATATCCCCGAAAAATATATAAAAAAATGAATTTCTTTCTCAGTTTAGGCCGATATGTATTCTTCTACATATTTTTGGTAAAAAAAAATCGCAATAAACGTATATTGATTGGTTTGCGCAAAAGTTATAGCAACTACAAAATAGGGAATAGATTTATGACATTTTTATTATTAATTTTTTTTTATTAGTAATGGCGGCGATCTGCGATTTTTATTGTGACTGCGACATTATGACGGGCACATCGGACACTTTTGACACCATTTTAGTGCTATAAAAAAATGCACTGATTACTGTGTAAATGACACTGGCAGGGAAGGGGTTAACCACTAGGAGGCGATCAAAGGGTTAAGTGTGTCCTAGGGAGGTGTTCTATCTGTGGGGGGGACACGATTGCGTGCCCCCGGCGGACATCAAGTCTGCGAGACCCACGGTCACGGAGCACGCGGCGGGCGCACCCACAATGCCACGATTTAAGGGGGACGTACCTGTACGCCAATTTGCCCAGCCATGCCATTTTGCCAACGTACATCGTGCGCTGGTCGGCTAGTGGTTAAACGAAACCATTCCATTGTAGCTCTGGCTGTATGTTTAGGGTCGTTGTCCTGCTAGAAGGTAAAGCTCCACCCCAGTCTCAGTCCTTGCAGGTTTTCCTCTAAAATTGCCCTGTATTTGGCTCCACCCATTTCCCCATCAACTCTGACCAGCTTCTCTGTCCCTGCTGAAGAAAAGCATCCCCACAGCATGATGCTGCCACCACCATGTTTCACAGTGGCGAAGGTGTGTTCAGGGGGATGTGCAGTGTTAGTTTTCCGCCACACATAGCGTTTTGATTTTAGGCCAAAAAGTTAAATTTTGGTCTCATCTGAACATAGCACTTTCTTCCACATGTTTTCTGTGTCCCCCACATGGCTTCTCGCAAACTACAAACGGGAATTCTTATGGCTTTCTTTAAACAATGACTTTCTTCTTGCCACTCTTCCATAAAGGCCAGATTTGTGGAGTGCACGACGAATAGTTGTCCCGTGGACAGATTCTCCCCCCTGAGCTGTGGATCTCTGCAGCTCCTCCAGAGTTATCATGGGCTTCTTGGCTGCTTCTTAATGCCCTCTTTGCCCGGCCTGTTAGTTTAGGTGGACAGCCATGTCTTGGTAGGTTTGCAGTTGTGCCATACTCTTTCTATTTTCAAATGATGGATTGAACAGTGCTCCTGTGAGATGTTCAAAGCTTGTGATATTTTTTTATAACCTAACCCTGCTTTAAACTTCTCCACAACTTTATCCCTGACCTGTCTGGTATGTTCCTTGGCCTTCATGATGCTGTTTGTTTACTTAGGTTCTCTAACAAACCTCTGAGGGCTTCACAGAACAACTGTTTTTATACTGAGACTTAAATTACACACAGGTGGATTCAACTAGATTTTTGTTAGGGTTATCAGAGTAAAGAAGACTGAATACAAATGCAAGCCACACTTTTCAGATATTTATTTGTAAAAAATCTTGAAAACAATTTATCATTTTCTTTCCACTTCACAATTATGTGCCACTTTGTGTTGGTCTATCACATAAAATCCCAATAAAATACATTTACGTATTTTGGTTGTAACATGACAAAATGTGGAAAATATCAAGGGGTATGAATACTTTTTCAAGGCACTGTGTATACATATATATTATTATTATTATTATAGAGGATTTATATAGCGTCAACCGTTTGCGCAGTGCTTTACAACATGGGGTAGAAAGTACAGTTACAATACAATTCAACACAGAAGAAATCAGAGGGCCCTGCTTGTTAAGTCGCGTACACACGAACGGAATGTCTGACAGAAAAAGTCTCACGGAAGCTTTTCATCGATCATGTGTGTGCCTCATCGGACTTTTCTTTTCGAAAATTCTGACGGACCTAGAAATAGAACATGTTCTAAATATTTCCCACGGAACCAATTCCTATTGGGCAAACCGCTCGTCTGTATGCTGTTCCGACGGACCAAAAATGACGCTTGTGCTGAAGCAAGTACGAGACGGAAGCTATTGGCTACTGGCTATTGAACTTCCTTTTTCTAGTCCTGTCGTACGTGCTGTACACCACCTCGTTCTGGACGGTCAGACTTTGGTCGGACTTTAGTTTGACCGTGTGTAGGCAAGACTGCTTGAATGGAATTCCTTCGGAGTTCCGTCAGAGAAACCTTCGGAGTTTATTCCGACGGCAAAACCGGTCGTGTGTACGCGGCATTAGAGCTTGCAATCTAGGAGATAGATATATATATATATATAAATAAATAAATATATATATATATATATATATATATATATATATATATATACATATATATATATATATATATATATATATATATATATATAATACCTTCTTCAGAGTGTAACCTAGGGATTTTTTTCCCGTGTGTGCATTTTCTGCTCACTGTAGTCTAGTGAACAGAACGATGACACTTGATTGGCTGCTATTATTTACTGCACTTTACCCATCATCATTGTTCTTTTCATTGTCTTATCAAATAAGCCGATAAATGTCTAACGATACACATTAATTAAATGTTCTGTTGGGAATAGTATACTGACTTTCCTCAGTTTCATTAGCACATAACTTCCCTTCCATTTCAGATAAAGACTTGCGACTAATTCATGGAGCTGCCATTCACCAATCTAGAAATAGCATTTATATTACTGGCTTTCATTATCTTCTCACTGTTTTCCTTGGCATCAATCTATAGTGAACCTGACCAAAGCAATGATGGTGAGTATGTGCAACTATATATTTCACATATGTAATGTTAGTAGAGAACAAATGTAGGCTACTGGTAAGGTATTAATATGCAGGTCAACTAAAGCACTCTTTTACGGCTAATTCACACATTGTGCAGTGACAGATGTTTCACAGCATTGTAAAACACGTGTCCCAGCAAGAACACACAGAAAACAATTGTGTCCCATTCACACTGCAGAAAGCATTTTAATGCAGCACACTGTACAGGATCGCATGGCACTGTACAGCAGTGCAAAACATGAGGCTGCTGTGTAGCTCTATGAATGAAGTGTACGTTTTATACACTTCAAATAAAGTTTGTACAAAGCAAAAAAAAAATGGCGCTGTGTGATCTCTGAATTGTGCACCACACTGCACCCTACCACAGTCAGGAGCAGGCAGCTGCTGGAGCTATAAAGCCCTCTGGCAGCTGTCCATTCCTGTGTGAACTCAGCCTTAATCAACATGAGTTTGGTTTGAATCCCAAAATTGAATTAAACAGCATTTTTGGGTTGTGGTGCTCAGATGCAGTGTAGTTCCGCTTTAAATATTAAAACTTCTCGGCCAAACAAGGATTCTTGTATGTCCACCTCCCCCCTTTGCCCCACGTGTTCAGATAATTAACACTTAGCCTAGAAGTATGTGACCATATGTGACCATATCAGGGATATGTGTTTACTGTCTAGCACTATGGTGCTTTTAAAAAAATAAACTAGTGATTTCTAGTGGTATTTTGGGTTCTCTGTTCTGTTCCTTGACTGCAAGAAAAACCCTGACACACCTGGTTGAATGAAAGTTACTGCAAACACATGTATAGATATAATACCAAAAAACGTTAAACTGAAACGCAGCCCCTACTCATCGCTAAAGAAATAATAAAAAAATTCCACCGGCAGCTGCAATATAAAACCTCAAAGCACTGTTCTATGCACACTACGGATCCCAGAGCACTTTTTGCGATTCGGCACTGCGCCATTTTAACTGACAATTGCGCGCCCGTGCGACCTTACACCCAAACAAAATTGTTGACCTTTTCTTCCCACAAATAGAGCTTTCTTTTGGTGGTATTTGATCACCTCTGCCGTTTTTATTTTTTGCGCTATAAACAAAAAAAAGAGCGACAACTTTGAAAAAAAGCAGTATTTTTTACTTTTTGCTATTATAAATATCCCCAAAAATATATAAAAAATATTTTTTTTCCTCAGTTTAAGCTGATATGTATTCTTCTACATATTTTTGGTAAAAAAAATTGCAATAAGCGTATATTGATTGGTTTGTGCAAAAGTTATAGCGTCTACAAAATAGGGGATAGTTTTATGGCATTTTTATTATTAATGTTTTTATTATTAGTAATGGCGGCGATCTGCGATTTTTATTGTGACTGCAACATTATGGCGGACACATCGGACACTTTTGACACTATTTTGGGACCATTGTCATTTATACAGCAATCAATATAATTACATATATGATTACTGTTAAATGACATTGGCAGGGAAGGGGTTAAACACTAGGGGGCGATCAAGGGGTTAAGTGTGTCCTAGGGAGTGATTCTAAGCGTGAGGGGGGTGGGCTACCTAGGACATGACAGCGTTCACTGCTCCCGATCACAGGGAGCAGTGATCTCTGTCATGTCACAAGGCAGAACGGGGAAATGCCTTGTTTACATCTCCCCGTTCTGCGGCTCCGTGACACTATCGCCGGGACACCGGTGGACATTGAGTCTGCGGGTCCTGTGGGCACGGTCATGCTGTACGCGGCGGCGTGCGCGCCTGCTTTTCCCGCCAATTAAAGGGGATGTACAGGTACGCCCATTTGCCCACCGCTGCCATTGTGCCGACGTATATCGGCGTGCAGCGGTCGGCAAGTTATTAAATCAGAGTCAATGGCTTGGTATTTTGGACAGCTAATTTATTTAAGAGAAATTCCCAAAACATGGTGTGTTGGGGGTACATGGGGACAGGGTTGAGAACCACTGCCATAGTCTACAGTCCATCTCAGGAGTGAGCAAGAGAGGGTGGCTATGTTACTATACACAGTGGGACCATGGAAAACGAATGTAGCCACCCTCTAACAGAAAATAAGATCACAGCAGCAAAAGAAAAAGGAAATTATATTCTGAGAACAATAGTAGGTACTTTTGAGGTAAAAACACATGCATGATTTTTTTTTTTTTAACCAGAGTATAGTGTGCACAAGATACATTAAAGCAAAGCAACCAACCACTAATCATCTCTTATTGTTATGATGATGAAAGATAAAACATGTTTAGCTTCTGTGAATTATAGCATTTTGGACATGCCTGTAGTGCGGAAATAAAGGGAGATATTTAAAATTGTTACGCCAGGTTTGGTACAAGTAGTTTGGGCAAGTAGTTAGCCGGGCCAACTTAATGTAATTACTGGTGCCATCTCACTTGGAAAAACATAACAGATAAGGAAAGTGACAATAAATAGGCATTACTGCAATTATTTCCACCACACAAGTGAGATGGGTTACAAGCGTTAGGCTAAGTGCAATACACTTCAGCTAATGACAGCCTGGCTGCTCGGTGCTCTTACTGGTGTACACTTCAACTAATGACAGCCTGGCTGCTCGCTGCTGTTTTCAGGAGGCCAACCAGGGGACACACTCCTTCTACAAGTGTACACTTCACAAAGACACAAACACTCCTATAGGTAACTAGTACAGACCGATATTAATCAACAACGAAGAACATTAGTAAACCATACTTCAATCCCACACATATCTTTCGGTTAGAAAGACACAGCATATTTATAAAGACAAACATTCAATTTATATTTTAATCTAATTTAATCTTAACATTAACATAAGAGCTCCATATTTTTTTGTAAATAATCATCCAAAATCCATCTTTTAATGCATATTTTGACCATATGTCAAAATAGTGAATACAATTCTTACATGTGTGCTAAGAGAGACCTCAGAGGCATTATAGTGAGCCCCAGAACAAGATTGGGAGTACTTTACACTTAGTGTGTATGCTTTCATGGGAAATTTGTGATTTTGGTAAGCGTTGATGTTATATGTGCTGAGGAAGTGGCAGCCATATATATTTAATATTGTTTTCTGGGAAAAATAAATCACACTGTAAGTCAGTGAAGTCTACAATATACATAGCAGCCATGATCTTGTAAGACAGGGGTAGCCCATTTTACTATGACCAATTGAGTTGCAAATCTACATGGCAGTCTATCTCCTGTAACAAAAGGGGGGGGGGGGGGGCACAAGATTCCAATGTGAAAGGAAGACTGCTAGTGTCATGGAATTGGGAAGTCTGACCATTTTCCGCAACTTTGTAGATATCTACTCACTTTCTGATATTTGAAACAAGGACAGATTGTGAGGGTAAATTTGCCAACAGAGACAGAAACATCAATAAAAACCTGACAGTGGGTTTATCCCTTTCATGCAGTACTGTAAATTAAAAGAGCTTGTCCACACCGTGGCGCCCTTAGTGGTACCAGGGTGCAGGTCTCTTTATTGCCAGAGAGAACCTGCTTTGGTCTCTATACTATGCTTACCTTAATGTATACTAGAGGAAAGGATTTGGCTGAACTTTAGATCATTTCCACACTATGGGATCCTTATTGATGCCAGGGTACAGGGGACTTGTCAGTGTTAGGGAGGACCTACTTAAGTCACTGTACTAGGCTATGCCCAGTGCTATACTGAAATGTATACTATAGGAAATGTTTTTAATGGATTTTAGGTCTTCCATATGATGGTCCCTTAGTGTTTTTAGGATACAGGCCTCTTAACTGCTAAAGAGAACCTGCTTTAGCACTGTACTATGCTATGCCCTGTGCTATACCTAAATGTATACTAGAGGAAAGGTTCTGGCTGGACTTTAGATCATGTCCACACCATGGTCCCCTTAGTGGTACCAGGGTGCAGGCCTCTTCAATGCCAGAGAGAACCCGATTTGGTCTCTATACCAGGCTTACCTAAAAGTATTCTAGAGGAAAGGATTTGGCTGGACTTTAGATCATTTCCACACTATGGCATCCTTAGTCATGCCAGGGTACAGGGGACTTGTCAGTGTTAGAGAGAACCTGCTTAAGTCACTGTACTAGGCTATGCCCAGTGCTATACTGAAATGTATACTATAGGAAATGTTTTTAATGGATTTTAGGTCTTCCATTTGATGGTCCCTTAGTGATTTTAGGATTCAGGCCTCTTCACTGCTAAAGAGAACCTGATTTAGCAATGTACCATGCTATGCCCTGTGCTATACCTAAATGTATACTAGAGGAAAGGTTCTGGCTGGACTTTAGATCATGTCCACACCATGGTCCCCTTGGTGATACCAGGGTGCATGCCTCTTCAATGCTAGGGAAAGCTTGCTTTAGTCAAGGTACCATGCTACACCCTGTGTTATACCTAAATGTATTCCAGAGGAAAGGTTTTGGATGGACCTTAAATAATTTCCACACCATACCCTTCTTAGTGATACCAGAGGGCAGGCCTCTTTACTGCTAAAGAGAATCAGCTTTAGCCACTGTTCCATGCTATGTCATGTGCTATGTCTAAATGTATACTACAGGAAAAGTTTTGGCTGGACCTTTGATCTTTACCACACCATGACACCCTTAGTGATGCTAGGATGCAAACCTCTTCAATGTCAGGGAGAACCTGCTTTAATCACTCTGCCATGCTCTGCCCTGTGTTATACCTAAATGCACACTAGAAGAAAGGTTTTTGGATGGACTTTAGATCATGTCCGCATTATAGCATCCTTAGTGATGCCAGGGTGCAGACCATGTCAATGCTAGAAAGAACCTGCTTAAGTCACTGTGCTAGGCTATGGTCAGTGCTATATCTAAATGTTCACTAGAGGAAAAGTTTTGAATGGTCTTTGGTCATTTCCACACCATGGTTCCCTTAGTGATACCAGAGGTCAGCCTTTTGAGTGCTAAAGAGAACCTGCTTTAGTCACTGAACCATGCTTTGCCCTGTTCTCTATGTAAAGGTAAGGAAAACCTTAACATCTCCATCATTGTTTTGGCCTACATCTTTCACATCAAATTTATTGTTTCCTTTTTCCACTATAAATTCTATGTTTAACTCACAAATAATGGTATACGTGAATAAATTATGATTGCATGTGTACAATCAGCTTACATTTTTTTAAATAAACTCTATTTAATTCAGATTGACCACTGTTTTTAGCTTGTCAGCACCAGTCTAGAGTTGTACAATTTTCTGGCACAAAGTTCCCGAAATGTATTTTCTTTAGAAACAACAGAAGGCATTGTTTATTTTAGTTATAAAAAAAAACTGCAGCCAGAAAGCAGACAGGAATAATTGGTAAATTAATAAATTATGACATTGTTATTGTATGCTACATATCTGACATGCCAAACTTGGCTGATTTTTTACATTCAGCCAGTAACTCTTTAATAACTTTGTAGCAGAAATAACACTCTCTCTGCAATTAACACCAGGGCGCCATGGAACATTCCACTTTTATTTAGCTTTAATTTATTTTTCTGTTTTGATTTCTCTGAACAGTCTGGATAATTGTAGTTTTCCTGCTGTGTTAGGTTTGTGCATAATTACCATCTCTGAGTTTAACAGAATACACTTACTAGTAGGGGAAGAGAAATCAAAATAGATAGATTCAGAGAAAGTATCAGAAAAAAACTACTTTGTTCAATGCAATTAACAAAAAGTTGCCTATTTAAATATTTGACATTCATATTATACATTGGGAGCAGTTAAGTGAAATTCCCCCCCCCCCTTTCTTCCCAGATAATTAAAAGCTTCCCATGTAGTCTTTCTTTTTTTTTTAATCAAAACTAAATAAAACTGAGAAACGCTGTTCGGAAAATAGTTGCATGTTTAACACATCCAGCTACATGATTATCCCTGTAGGCATTTGGGAAATATTCTAATGGAAGGGAGTTGGGTTAACTAGTAAAACTAAATAAAGGCTAAAGTGTCGGTATCTCTATGTGATAGAATTTTGCTGTGGAAGGGTCTCTTTACTGATACATTAGGGG
Source organism: Lithobates septentrionalis (assembly GCA_037952835.1). Taxonomy (NCBI): domain Eukaryota; kingdom Metazoa; phylum Chordata; class Amphibia; order Anura; family Ranidae; genus Lithobates; species Lithobates septentrionalis. The sequence goes on along the minus strand of JBBDGP010001540.1, from coordinate 607,201 downwards.
TCCATTAGATTTGTTATGTCTCCCCTGCCCCCTAGTTAAAAAATATGTAAACCCAATATTTCATATTCCTAATATGTGCCTGCTGTACCATGTACAATTGGTCCCCGGGTTACAAACATCCAACTTACAAACGACTCCTACTTACAAACGGAGTGAGAAGAAATCTACCCCTAGGTAGGGAAATTCACTCCTGTAAGAGTTATCATGGTTTAAACTGAAGCTTTATCAGCAATCCTTGGTTCCACAACCACCGCAAATATTCAAAATCCAATTGTCATAGGGACAGAAAGTGAGGTGAAATCTTCTGAACAGGGGCACAGACAGCAAAACAAACATTACATGGGGTGTTACCCCTTCACTATGCTATAAAAAAAAATTAAAAATTATTTGTTGGGCTGGAACTACACTTAAAAATTCTACTTGTTCCCTACCCTATCTTGTTTGTAACCCGGGGACTGCCTGTACTTGTATGAAAAAAGTCTCCTGTTCTCTTTGTATTGCTTCCTTTGTGTAAAGTTGCTGGTGTTCCTGCCAGTCCCTCTGCTTTCCTATTAAAACCTTACCACATTAGGCATGAGAAAGCACCGTGGTCAGTTCTCTGGCCGTGCTGGGAACTAAGCCTGCTCTACTCAAATATTCAGACCTGTGCTGCCATGCAAACCCCTCCCCCACCCTGCACAGCCATTCACTGGAAAGACCAGTGAGCTGCTGTTTCTCCTCCTCTAGCTCTCTGAGCTCCTTGTGCAGCTGAGAACACAGGATACAGTGCCTTGCAAAAGTATTCACACCCCTTGGCATTTTTCGTGTTTTGTTGCCTCACAACCTGGAATTAACATGGTATGTTTGAGGATTTGCATCATTTAATTTACAGAACATGCTCAAAACTTTGAGGATGTTTTTTTTTTATTGTGAAGCAAACAACAAATAGGGCAAAATAACAGAAAAAGTCAATGTGCATAACTATTCGCCCCCCTAAAGTCAATACTTTCTAGAGCTACCTTTTGCGGCTATCACAGCTCTAAGTCGCTTTGGATAAATCTCTATGAGCTTGCCACATCTTACCACTGGGATTTTTGCCCATTCCTCCTTGCAAAACTGCTCCAGCTCCTTCAAGTTGGATGGTTTGCACTTGTGAACAGCAATCTTTACGTCTGACCACAGATTTTCTATTGGATTGAGGTCTGGGCTTTGACTAGGCCATTCCAACACATTTACATATTTCCCCTTAAACCACTCAAGTGTTGCTTTAGCAGTGTGTTTGCGGTCATTGTCCTGCTGGTAGGTGAACCTCCGTCCTAGCCTCAAATCACTCACGGAGTGGTACAGGTTTTGCTCAAGAATATCCCTGTATTTAGCACCATCCATCTTTCCTTCAACTCTGACCAGTTTCCCAGTCCCGACTGCTGGAAAACATCCCCACAGCATAATGCTGCCACCACCATGTTTCACTGTGGGGATGGTGTTCTTTGGGCGATGTGATGTGTTGGGTTTGCACCAGACATAGCGTTTTCTTTGATGGCCAAAAAGTTCAATTTTAGTCTCATCAGACCAGAGCACCTTCCTCCATACATTTTGGGAGTCTTCCACGTGCCTTTTCGCAAACTCAAAACGTGCCATTTTGTTTTTTTGCTGAAAGTGATGGCTTTCTTCTGGCCACTCTGCCGTAAAGCCCAACTCTATGGAGCGTACGGCTTATTGTCGTCCTATGTACAGATACTCCAGTCTCTGCTGTGGAACTCTGCAGCTCCTCCAGGGTTACCTTAGGTCTCTGTGCTGCCTCTCTGATTAATGCCCTCCTTGCAAGGTCCATGAGTTTTGGTGTGCGGCCGTCTCTTGGCAGGTTTGCTGTTGTGCCATGTTCTTTCCATTTGGTTATGATAGATTTGATGGTGATCCTAGGGATCATCAAAGATTTGGATATTTTTTTATAACCTAACCCTGACTTGTACTTCTCAACAACATTGTCCCTTACTTGTTTGGAGAGTTCCTTGGTCTTCATGGCAGTGTTTGGTTAGTGGTGCCTCTTGCTTAGGTGTTGCAGCCTCCGGGGCCTTTCAAAAAGGTGTGTATATGTAATGACAGATCATGTGACACTTAGATTGCACACAGGTGGACATCATTTCACTAATTATGTGACTTCTGAAGGTAATTGGTTGCACCAGAGCTTTTTATGGGCTTTATAACAAAGGGGGTGAATACATATGCACATGCCAATTATCATTTTTTTATTTCTGAAAAATAGTTTTATGTATATATTTTTCTAATTTTCCTTCACCAACTTAGACTATTGTGTTCTGATCCATCACATATAATTCAGATTTAAAAAACATTGAACTAAAGTCTGTAATGTAACAAAATAGGTAAAAAGCCAAGGGGGTGAATACTTTTGCAAGGCACTGTATGTGATCCCTGATAAAAAAAAAGGGGGAAAATGTATTAATATATATATATATATATGGTCGAAGCCCTTCAACTGGATGGATGTGAACCATTTAAATGCGCCACAAGTCTTACATCGCGAAATGGACCTGAAGTGTGCCCTGGTCTGCTGGTCGGTATACCAGAAAAGGGGGCATACCCAAGATAAGTAATAGATGTTTGTGGAGATAAATGAATTTCAGAAATGCCCTGAAAAGGGGAATGGGAGGGAGAGAATCACGCACCGGAACCGACAAAGACCACAGATGAGTGGGCTGCTTAAATACCCCCCCGGACTCCTCCCATAAATTCAGACCACCATACTGGCCTTATTATTTATGGTCGAAGCCCTTCAACCGTGATGAATGTGAACCACATAAACGCACCACAAGACTTACATCATGAAATGGACCTGAAGTGTGCTCTGGTCTGCTGGTCAGTATACCAGAAAAAGGGGAAAAAACATTCAGGTAGGGTTGAAAGCTCTTTATTGGTTTAGTGTTATTAACTGTTGTTTGTCTTGAAAAGATGGATGTCGACCCCCCGGGGCCAGATTGCTGGATTTTGGATACTGCGAGGTGGAGAATGAAATGATGTTGCAAGCGAGCCAGGTGACGTCTACACAGTACCTGGCCGGCAGGGCTATTACTGGTAAACTCGCTTACCAGTCGTAGGTCGAAGAAACCATAGTAGGCCATTTAGATGGCCGCTTGAATGACCAAGCTGAGAAGAAAGCCAAATGGGGAATGAGAAAGGATGGATGACATGTCTCTGAAGATGGTACTCGTGATGGGCAGGCGTTTGGAGTTGGCTATGGGCTGCTGCTTCTGAATGCTGCGCGGAAATGGCTCGGATTGCATGGGTTGCGAAGGAGGATGGCTTTATGAGATCCTGTAAAGCCAGGAAGTGTTGGATGCCGGATAAGTATAGTCTGATGGTGTTGTGTGATAGAGCCATTTGAGTGTGGCAATATGAAATGAAAGCTAGTATGTGCTTAGTGTCTGTTAACGTTGCCGTGGAGCAGGGTGCCAGAAACTTGCAGAAGGCCTTCCAAGCTGTGTGGTAGGCTTTGAGTGTGTTGCGGGAAAAGTATTGATTGATAAACTGGGTTGTGCTGTGAAGGTACTGCTTTAATCCAATGTAAGCTGAGGCCAAGGTGGGCTAAGAGATGACGGTGGGTTGGCTCCTGGTTTCTGCTGGAAAGATGAAATGAAGTTAAAACAGGATTGTTGCGACGTTGCACTTGCCCGGAATGTATGTGCAGTGCACATTCATCTGATGCTGCAGAGATAATTGTACCAGCCTGCATAAGAAGGACATAACAGGAAGCAACTTGGACCTGCCCTTGTTAATGATATCAGCGGTGGCCTGGTTGTCGGTGGCGAATGCCACCGTTTGTCCGGTCCAGGTATGGTCCCAGACCTGAGCGGCTGCCATGATCGGGTATAGCTCGAAATGAGGAAGACTGGTTAAACCCGGGGATTAGGAGTATCTCTGGAGGCCACGGTCCTGCAAACCAATGATGGCCAAAAATTGCAGCAAAGCATATGGAGGCTGCAGCATACTTTACTACCTGCGGTGATAAAGGCGATACTGACGGTATGAACATGGATATGCCATTCCAACTAGTAAGGAACTCATCCCACATAGACAAATCCGCTACTGCTGCTGTGTCTAAGGATTTGATCAGGGTCCTGTGTCTGAGAGAAGAAGATCAAGAGGCACGAAATAAAAGATCATGGGGAATGATTCTCATTGCAAAGTTGAGCATCCCTAAGAGGGATTGAAGCTATTTCTTAGTACACCCCTGTGCACTTTTTGTTGCATGGAGCGAGTGTCAAGGTTGACCCCGAGGAAGGTGATAGAGTGTGCTGGGCCTTCCACTGTGTTCTGCTATGGGCACATTGAGATACCCAAATACCACTCTTAAACTATCTAGGTCTACCGTTGGGGCATGTCAGGCTGTTCGATTAGCAGGAAGTCATCCAGATAATAAATGACCATCTGGCACTGGGCTTGGTGCGACAGGATCCAAGTGAGGGACTGAGAAGGTGTCAAAGAGCCACAGGCTGCTTTTAGAGCCAAAGGTCATTTTGGTGGTGAAGTAATATGATTCTTTCCATTTAATGCTGTGCCAGCACCAGAGGGGTGGTTGGATGGGTAGAAGCTTAAATGCCTCTTAAATGTCGGCTTTAGAGAGCCAGGTGCTTGTGCCTATTTTGATAATGGCCTGGATCGCCATGTCGACTGAAGCATATTTCAGGGAGAATTCCTCTGAAGGAATTAAGGAATTCAAACTCGGGATGAGGGAAGAATGAGGCACAGACAGGTCGTACACCAAACACATTTTTTGTGAAGCTAAAAAATGGACACGGACTGAAGAGATGCCTGCTGGGTGCTGCGGGCCATCTGTCGCTGGTGGTGGGAAGAGGAGGCTGAAGAGCTCGGCTTTCCTGGCTGTAGCGGGGAAGGGCACACCACTGTGCCTTATTTCCGGTGTAACTTGGGGATGGTCCATCCCCTGAGGGACTGCACACTGCTGCTCTCTGAAACCAGAGAGGGTGACAGAGGGGCAGATGTGAGGTCTTCACTGCCGGCCTGATACATGGCTCTGGCTGACTTGTGCCCTAGTTGCAAAGTCCTGGTTTTTGAAGTCGAAAGCTCAGACGACCGGAACCTGGGGGAATAATGTCCAACCTGGTGCAGGATGGAACAACCTGAACTTGACTAACTTAGAGGAGAAATGACAGACAGACAACGGTGGTGGCTTAACTAAAATGCCATGAGTGACCAGGTCGTACTACTTTGACATGCCTTTATAGAGACTGCAAGGAAAACCTTTTTGGGAGGCGAACGATGGTTAAATGAACGAATTTGAAACCATGAATGGAATTTGAAGGAAAATGGTTTTGAGAACAGTTGGTCTAAATCTGAATCTATGTGGACCGATGTGCCTTGTTGAGACTGGATTCGAACTGGACCGTAAGGTGAGCCGCACTGAGGGGTGACCGATTGAAGTGATAGTGACACGAATCGGGGTGCCGTAACTGTGACTTGACAGTTAACCACACTGTGGAATATGGGATGAAATGAGGGCGAAATAAAATGAGTGAAATGAAGCCAACACGATTAGGAGTGCTGCTAAAGCGACTGGATTCAGATCGGCGAGACTGGACCGAAATGATTGCCATGACAGAGGAACGAATTGGTGTGTGACGATAGCGACTGACAGCGAACCTGTCTGAGGAACAGGAAATAACAACGGCTAACACGAGTCGACGTGAATTAGTGCATCACAGACACGACTGAATTTGAATAGGGGTGCAGGGTATGCGAAATGTAATGAATGAAATGTTTGCCATGACAGTGGCCCAAATCGATGTGCCGCAATTTTGATTGATATTTTGACTGATAACGAACCGGACTGTGGAGCATGGAATGGAATGAGATGGAATGACTAGAATGAGCCAACACGAATCAGTGCGTCGCAGATGCAATTGGTTCGCATCGGAGTGAAGGGTATGCAAAATGTTTCAAATGAAATGATTTGCCATGATAGTGGCACGAATCAGTGTGCCGCGATTGCGACTGACAATGAACTGGACTGTGGAGCGTGGAATGAAATGAGTTGAAATGACTAGAACTGACTAGAAATGACAGCGAACCTGTCTGAGGAACAGGAAATAACAACGGCTAACACGAGTCGACGTGAATTAGTGCATCACAGACGCGACTGAATTTGAATCGGGGTGCAGGGTATGCGAAATGTAATGAATGAAATGTTTGCCATGACAGTGGCCCAAATCGGTGTGCCGCAATTTTGATTGATATTTTGACTGATAACGAACCGGACTGTGGAGCATGGAATGGAATGAGATGGAATGACTAGAATGAGCCAACATGAATCGGTGTTGTGAAGGGTATGCAAAATGTTTCAAATGAAATGATTTGCCATGATAGTGGCATGAATCGGTGTGCCGCAATTTGCGACTGATAATGAACCGGACTGTGGAGCATGAAATGCATGAGATGGGATGACTATAATAAGTCGGCACGAATCGGTGTGTCACAGATGCGACTGATGGGTATATGAGACAAATGGAATGATTGCCATGACAGAAACACGAATCAGTGTGCCTGTAATTGTGACTGACAACGAACCGAACTGTGGAGTATGGAATGGAATGAGATGGAACGACTAGACTGAGCCAATTACTCCAGACCTAAACCCTATTGAGCATCTGAGCATCTGTGGGGCATCCTCAAACGGAAGGTGGAGGAGCGCAAGGTCCCTAATATCCACCAGCTCCGTGATGTTGTCATGGAGGAGTGAAAGAGGACTCCTGTGTCAACCTGTGAAGCTCTGGTAAACTCCATGCCCAAGAGGGTTAAGGCAGTGCTGGAAAATAATGGTGGCCACATAAAATATTGACACTTTGGGCCCAATTTGGACATTTTCACTTAGGGGTGTACTTACTTTTATTGCCAGTGGTTTAGACATTAATGGCTGAGTGTTGAGTTATTTTAAGGGGACAGCAAATTTACACTGTTATACAAGCTGTACACTCACTACTTTACATTGTAGCAAAGTGTAATTTCTTCAGTGTTGTCACATGTAAAGATATGATAACATTTTCACAAAAATGTGAGGAGTGTACTCACTTTTGTGAGATACTGTATATGGACAGGGACAGGCGTTAAAGAGTCGGAAGGACATCAACAGCAATAAAGCTGGCCATACCCTGTTAAATTTTCTGCCAAATTGGAACAGTGGGTGACCCTTGACTTTCTTCAAAGGAGTCGGGTTTACAATTGTTGGCCAAATAGTGCCCGCAGCCAATCAGCTGCAGGCACTGTTTTGTATTTTGGCAGCTAGCACCAGTGGCTGTCAGAATGCAATAGCCTAGCAGGGGAGAATTGTCCATCAATGCCATTTGTGTGGATGGAGGAATCTGTGAGATTTTTTATCATTCATCCCACAAGCCGAACAAAAGTAATCTATTAATGTATGAACAACGAAGGTTCTAAAAAGGTAAAAAACCTACATGTTAATTAGTAAGGGTTTTATATCTACTTTAACAGACCTGCCAGAGCCTACAAAGCCTACACTGATCTTTTTCTAAGTAGTGCATCCGCAACAATTCTTAAGCTTTTCATTTCACAGTTATAGCGCATTATCAATATGGTTGCTGTTACACACACTTTTATGGCTTATCCAAATGCCTCTTTATTGGCCCTCCTAAGCCAGACGACCTCACTTCAAAGGCTATTGTGGTTACTATAGCAAATTCGCTCATTACTTTTGGCAGGTCCCTGGACCTCAAACATGCGGGGTTCGCACCCATGGTAGTAGAGAACCCAAACCTCATCCCTACATATAAGTCAATAATTTATGCAAAAATTATAATAAGGGAATACAAATTTAAAATGCATGCTGGACTTCCTTGAAGATGATGGAGAGGAAAACATTGCTGGAGAAAAGCAATGGCTGAGAATAACTTATATATGGACAATAAACACATCCAAGTATACATAGCCAGCCTGGGGACAAAAGTAATGGCAAGGGTAAATGATAGTATAATGACCTAATTTATTTGATTCTTTCCACGGGCTGGTTGGACACAAACAGTTCTGTTAAAAATCATTTAAAGAATATTGCTATTTTAGGAAGAAATCATTTTGAAAGTCCTATTTATTTCACTACCCAGGGAAAGAGGTATTATAGAGCCTTCAATTGAACAACATGAATGACTTTGTTGCCTGTTGACCTGGTTAGAACAAACTGATTCAACCATGTCATTAAAGATTATTTTTACTACACATCAATCCCTCAATACCTCAAAAGACCCCTCCCTAAAATGATTTATTTAGCAATGGTCTTTTCAGAAATAATTTTTTTTTATGTATCTTGCTGTTGCTGTTTTACACAGGAAAGTAAAGGTACAATATATTCACCATACCAAATGCATTTCTTTGTGTGACATTACAGCAGGTTAAAAATACCCATGTTTAACAAATGGTATCTCTGTATTTGGGAAATTTTGGAATCTTGAAGAATTGGCATGAACAATCATGAAGCTTTTCGCGCAGGAAACAGGCTCATGCAGACAAAGCTGACATGTAGCTACCGTAATTTGGCCATCTGTTGGTGCCAAATTGCTGGGAACAGACAGAACCAAGTTGAAGAAAAATTTTACATACCCTGTTTCCCCGAAAATAAGACAGTGTCTTATATTATTTTTTGCTCCCAAAGATGCGCTAGGTCTTATTTTCAGGGGATGTCTTATTTGTGCCAGTGGACAGTGTAGTCTCTCCCCCCTCCCACCTTCACCAGACATCCCCCCCACACCTCAGTCACCCCTGTGCCGATTTGATTCCCCCCTCTCAAATCCACCATGTGTCATTTTAAGTCATTTTAAGCCCCCCTCTTCCCACCCCTGTGCCAGTGGACAGTTTAGTCTCCCCCCCCTCCCACCTTCACCAGACATCCCCCCCACACCTTAGTCACCTGTGGCGGCGAGATACACACAATGTGCCCGACTCCTGTGTCTGGCAGCGGCGGCGCGGGCTCTCTGACGGGCGACGTTCCCCTGCGCAACATCAGGGACGTCGCTCGTCATCCAGAGAGCCCGCCGCAGCTCACTGATTTGAAGAGACCTCGCACTTCCTGAACAGCTGCGGCCAATCAGTGAGCTGTGCGGCGGTGCCTGCCGCTACTGTACGAGAGTCTAGAGTCAGATGCCTTATGTTCGGGGGGTACCTTAATGTATGTTCGGTGGATGCCTTATTATCGGTGGATGCCTTATTATCGGTGGATGCCTTATTATCGGGGGATGCCTTATTATCGGGGGAGGTCTTATTATCGGGGAGGTCTTATTATCGGGGGGATGCCTTATATTACAACGAGAGGCAAAACTGTAAGTAGGCCTTATTTTCGGAGGATGTCTTATTTTCGGGGAAACACGGTAGTGTGAGTGCACATAGATCTGCATGTTTTTAGGTCGTGGGTTCATATCCATGTGCATGTGTATGCATCTCTAATTTTGGGAAACTCATTTTCTCCATTTGGATTATTTGCCACTTATCCAACCACCATCTTTTGTCTATGCATATTCCAAGGCTATTTTTAGTTTATTCCTTAAGCAAGATCTCCAAAGAAGTGAGACAATACAAAGGTTGAGACTTTTGATTTTGAATGTTATAATTCCCATTAACCTCAATGCCTTCCAACTCTCAGACTCTCCCACTTGTCCTTTAAAACTGATAAAAAACAATTGATTGCAAAATACCTAGCACCCAGTAGAGGGCACATTTTCAAAGTTATTGGCTAAATGAATGCTTGCTTGTGCTCAGTTTTTTTAAAGCTGAACCCCATGCAATAAGCTAAATACATAGTTAAAACACATATGTTTGAAATGTGGAACTAAACCTTCAGTAAAAATAATTGCGAGCATGCCGCTTCTTATTGCAGAAAATACATGCTCTCTCTGCTCTGCAATGAAACAGATTCACTTGCCTGTCCTCAGTCTTCTAATCTAACCTATTGAATGTACACTAAGCTGCGCATTTGAAGCTTAGCATACATTCTCGTACAGTGCCAATGTGTCCCATTAAGTCTGCTGGCCAATCAAGAGGTCAAAAAAGTAGCATCCAAAGGAAGCCCAGGTAGAAGATGGAGTTGAGTATTCTGCAGACTTTAGTTACCTTAAAAATTGGTTGTAAAGGTAAAAGTTTTTTTACCTTAGTGCAGACAAGTGCAGCTCCCCCCCACAGTCCCCACTAAATACTCATCTGAGCCTGATCTCGGTCCATCGATGTGCACATCTGCAGCAGCTCTTACAGGCTTGGCTGTCAATCAAAACCTGTGAGCAGAGAGTGGGTGGTGGGTGAGCCAGACTGTGTATCTAAATAGACCCGAACAGCCTCGCTCAGGATCAAGCAGGCATGAGGGGGACGGGGGAGGAGCCAGAAGCCCTGGCAGGGGACCAGAGAAGAGAAGGATCAGGGCTGCTCTGTGCAAAACTATTTCACTATTTTAATGAAAAAAGGGACACTTTACTATCACTTTAACTGCTAAATTATTTGATGTAATTCTGTTCAGCCTGCTTTTGGTCCAAATGCTGGACATCCACTACAGTTGGGTGACCAGATGTCCCAGGTTTCCGAGGACAGTCCGCGGACTGAGGACAATGTCCCTGGATAGGGTTGCCACCTGTCTGGTAATGCCCTGGAAAGTCTAGGCTGCGCCTCTCCGCCTCCCCCACCCAGTGCCTCTCTCACCCCCCTCCGCCGCTGCCGCCGCCTCGATCATCTCCTTTACAGTCATTGGTTGATGTCCTAGCAACCAATGAAATGCATTTTCTGCCCTTCACACTGCATAGTGGGAGATAAATAGCCCTAGAGTGGCTCCACCTCCCAGCTCTGCCCCCCAGCTCGGCTCTCACACTTGGTTGCAGTAGCTCCCGGGTCCCAATAATAAGGCAATCTGAATGGATGTGTTAAAGAGGGCAGAGGGCGCTGATAAAAGGGGGGTCTCTCTGACCTCTGGAGGTCTCTAAGGAAGGGGGTGGGGGGGGGCACAGATATAAGGGGACTGTGAGCTAATGGGGGTCTCTAAGAGGGGGTCCTGACTGCTGATCTAATGGTTTGTGATCAACCATTAGATCAGCAGCACCCCCCCCCCATTAGAGACCCCCATTAGCTCACAGTCCCCTTATATTAGTGCCCCCCTTCCTTATCAGTAATGCCTGTCAGTGCCACCTATCAGTGCCCATCATTGCCGCCTATCAGTGTCTATTAGTGCAGCCTAACAGTGCCCATCAATGCTGCCTACCAGTGCCCAAAGGTACCGCCTATCAGTGTCCATCATTGCCATAGTAATGCTTATCAGTGCCCATCATTGCTGCACATCAGTGCCGCCTATTAGTTTCCATCATTGCCGCTTATCAGTGCCCATCATTGCCGCTTATCAGTGCCGCTTATCAGTGCCCATCATTGCCACATATCAGTGCCCATCATTGCCACATATCAGTGCCACCTATCAGTGCCCATCAGTGCAGCCTCATCAGCGCACATCAGTGAAGGAGAAAAATTACTTATTTACAAAATTTTATAACAGAAACTAAGAAAAACTTTTTTTTTTCAGTCTTTTTTTGTTTGTTTAGAAAAAATAAAAAAACGCAGTGGTGATTAAATACCACCGAAAGAATGCCCTAGTTGTGTGAAAAAAATTATAAATGTCATATGTGTGCGTGTTCTCACCATGCAATCTTTTACTGTTCTGAATTGTTAATTTATATTGTTATTGTTGAACCAAAATTATTTGGTAAGAATAAAAAACAAAATATGCATTGAAAAGTTTTTTCTCTGTCTTATCTTTGATAGTTATATCCCAAAAATTCTAAGAAGTAGCTTTTTTTATCTCACGGACAAAATGTGAGAAATAACTTATATATCATACAATCATTCCATAAACACCTACCACATACACTGCATAGAAAATATGCTTATAAAATAGTTTATTATTTGCCAAAAAACATCTGGTCACCTTACACCAAGGGTAAGCAGTAAGATTGTTAGCAGTTATAAGTCATCCTAGTGCTCTTTTATTCAATAAGCATGTTCCCTATGTTAGCTTTACAGTGCACTGCAGAAGAGCATGGTTTGCTTTTGATGATCCTCCCCTAGGTCCCTGACTGGGTCTTGCTGCTCAGAGAGAGAGTTGATTCAAAAACAAATTCAGGTAGTTACATTAATTACATTAAAAACTCACCACTATACATTGCCAGGGTACTCCACACTGGGGCCTGCATTTTATGGTCCCACCATAAAATAGAGCCAGCAGTAATTTACTAAATTATTTCAGTTTAACGAACCAGACAGAATTTCATGACTGGAGGAGAGATCTGTCATTCATTTTTTAGCAGTGAAATGTCAGATGTAATTTTTTTATTTTTAACTTATTTTTACAGAAACATAACTTCTTTGTTTATTATCTATCTGCCTGGCTTTAAATGTTAAATGTGGCAATAATATTAGGATCAAGAATAAAATATAAAAAAATAAATATATATTAAATATATTTTTTTTTTATTTCATATTTGTAGAAGAAAACCTACAAACACCAATAAAGGAGATTAAAGAAAAAAAGAACAAGAAGAAAAAGAATAAGAAAAGAAAAACCTCAAACAGTATTGGTTTGGTGGAAGAAGTATAGAGAAAGGATTTACAGAATCCTGTTAATCAGGAAGGATATGGGAAACAGTCAAGAGGAAGAAGGATGAGTTGAACTGAACACTGACCACAGATGGTACAAGACCCCAGCCAGAAATGATTACAATAAAGGATGACAGACTGCATTCGGGTCAAGTGACTGTGGCACCGTTTAATCCTTCCATCTCATGTCCAGCAAATGAAGAATTGCTTTATCGTTGTCTCACTAACACTGAAACCCTAGACATGGATAATCATTATCACTCACTAGATATTTTCTATTTTCTGTATTGATTCTAAGGTTATATTTATTATTCTGAGCACACTAAAAGAGTCATTTTTTTTATTCTTCACAGTACATGGAGTGTTTCTGCCTGTCGTCATTTTCTTGCATTTTCTTGCATTTCCCAGGTCAGATAATGTGTACATATTCACAGCAATCTACGGCATCAAGGTGTTTGGTGAAAATGTCCTGACAGCTGCTTTACTCATGTATTCCATGCATTTTTCTATTCAAGCCAACCGAATGAGGTCCTTTACAACATGTACAAAACATACCCAAACTGAATGTAAAACACACGTTAATGCATGCTGAAACACATGCACTTTATGTGAAAGCAGCATAAATATTCTTTTGTTAGAACACCTGGATTCCTCTGTTTTATGCAAACACAGTAGAGTGTGCAGCTTAAGTATAGATATTACAAAATTGTATTTAAAACACAGCAATTAGCAGCTCACATAAGGATGAAAATAAAAAATAAAATGCCATCCATCACACAAAGGGGTCTCGTCCAGAAGGGGCATCAGTGAATAGATGGAGTAGAAAAATTGTCAATAGAGACACCTGTACTAATCAGATGCAAAGATCTCATGTATGTAGTCCTATGAAGGTTTTGTCCAGGGTCAATCTGTAGTAGTTTCCGAAGCCAAGTGGTTAACGCTGGCACTGGGAAGTGGTGGTATGGTGTCCTAGGAGACCAGGCAGCCTTGGGGAGGAACCAGGAAGCAGCATGCTGAGATCAGTGGAGCGCACCCGAAACTGGAAGTGGCGAAACCGGAGGTGATGCCTGTGGGCGTGACTATATGTTTCAAGGCAATTCCTGACTCTTTCTCAAGACTTCATGAACCTTCTTCCCCTATCTATTGAGTCCTCTCCTTTTCCAACTACACATCTGCTCCATTTAACTCACAATTCCTCTGTTTTATGTATTCTTGAAAGAACATATATTGCACATTTTATTGTCCTGAAAGTAAAAAATAATAATAATACAGATAATATACAAAATCCTTTTTCATGTACATACAGTAAACTGCATGCAAGACTGATTAGCCAATCAGATTCTAAGAATAGCTTGTTCTCTTCTTTGGTCAAACTTGTTCAAATTGTCTTTTAAGTAATTATATTCTAGAATGGGCTGCTACAAATTTACGGGCACATTGTTACAGAGCTGAAACAGCGGGGATAGAAACTAAAAATGACAGGCCCTAGAGATTGTTCTGAACAGGGTTTAAATTATGAAAATAACAACACAACACATATTCATTTAAAAAAAATGGCTACTTCACCAGGACTCACAGCGTGGAGAAATTTCTCAAACAGGGAGCAATAAAAATCCAGCAGGGCTTTTAATCTGTCCCACTGTACCCAAGTTGTATGAAAATATTATTATTATACAGGATTTATATAGCACCAACAGTTTGCACAGCGCTTTACAACATTAGGGCAAACAGTACAGTTACACTAAAATTCAATACAGGAGGAATCAGAGGGCCCTGCTCATTAGTCACATTTTGGCCAGAGTTATGTTTAATTTGACAGCAACCTGCTTACATCATGTTGTGTACTAATGCATTTCCTCCTTCTCATCCCTTTATCTTCTAATTTGCTGTTAGACGAAGCGCCTCCCCAACCCTGTTTTTTTTTTTTTTTTACTTTATGCTTATATTTTAAGTGTGTTCAGTTCAGTGAGATCACAGGTCCTCTTCAAGCTCTTCTTCCTACAGTGGTGAGCGTGTCCTAAATTTTGCAAAGAGTGATGCCATGTGATTTAATCGTACAGATCTCTTACTGGATTCTACAGTGAATCCACAGGGTGGAGAGTAGGCTCACAATAAGAGAGATGAATGTAGCTGTTTGCAATTTGTCCAGGACATGGATCAGCACCGGATTAGCAAGTCTGTAGGGGACAACACCAGAGAGAAGGTGAGTATGGCAGTCAGAGCTGCTTTATAATATTAGCTCAAACTAGAATTGGGGTTTAACCGCTTGCCGACCGCCTCACGCAGATATACTGCGGCAGAAGGGCTCGTACAGGCAAAACCACGTACCTGTATGTTCCCCTTTAAGAGGCGGCCAGCGGGCGCGCGGCAAGCTCTGTGAGTCGGGTCACGGGTCCCGCCGAATCGATCACCGCAGGGACACCCGCGATCGCCTCACGGGGAAGAAGAACGGGGAGATGCTAATGTAAACAAGCATCTCCCCGTTCTGCCTAGTGACAATGTCACTGTTCTCTGCTCCCTGTCATCGGAGCAGAGATCAGTGACGTGCCACACACAGTCCCTCCCCCTCACAGTTAGAAACACGCCCCTAGGACACACGTAACCCCTATACTGCCACCTAGTGGTTAACCCCTTCACTGCCAGTGTCATTTACACAGGAATCGGTGCATTTGTATAGCACTGATTGCTGTATAAATGACAATGGTCCCAAAAATGTGTCAAAAATGTCCGATGTGTCCGCCATAATGTCGCAGTCACAAAAAAAAATCGCTGATCGCCGCCATTTAAAAAAAAAATAATTATTAATAAAAATGCCATAAAACTATCCCCTATTTTGTAAACGCTATAACTTTTCCACAAACCAATCAATAATCGCTTATTGCGATTTTTTTACCAAAAATATGTAGAAGAATACGTATCAGCCTAAACTGAGGAAAAAATAGTTTTTTTTATATATTTTTGGGGGATATTAATTATGGCAAAAAGTAAAAAATGTGTTTTTTTCAAGATTGTCGCTCTTTTTTTGTTTCTAGCGCAAAAAATAAAAAGCGCAGGGGTGATCAAATACCATCAAAAGAAAGCTCTATTTGTGGGAAAAAAAGGACGTCAATTTTGTTTGAGAGCAATGTCGCACGACCGCGCAATTGTCAGTTAAAGAGATGCAGTGCCAAATCGCAAAAAGTGCTCTGGTCAGGAAGGGGGTAAATTCTTCCGGGGCTGAAGTGGTTAATGTATGGTAAACAAACAAAAAATTTTGATAGCATCATTAGTTTCTGAGTTTTAACATCTACAAGTTTAGTTCTACCAATTCCACAGATTTACTTTTGCTGACTAGTAGAGGGTTGTTTCTGGTGAAGGTCTTTTCATGTGTTTTATTTATTTTTTTAATTACAGGTAATTACTATTTATTGCCATCAATTTACATAGTACTTTACATATTTATATACATTTACATGACTCCCTGCCTGCCCTCATGGAACTTACAGTCTAAGGTCCCTAACTAGCATTCATACATACACACACTCAGGACCGGTGCTATCACTAGGCAAACTAGGCAGCCGTCTAGGGCGCACTGCTGCTTAGGGCACCCGGCCACTGGTGTTCCTACTCTCTGCAGCAAGCAACTAAGTTTCAACATCAGCAGGCAGCCGCCGCTCAGTTCGCACATAGTGTCAGAGGTGCAGCGGCAGCAGGGGGCTGTGTCTGTGTCCCAACTCCTGAATGAATGGAAGCAAGCAAACATTAATTGATGGGCACTGGTAGGCTGCATTGATGGGCACTGGTAGGCTGCATTTGATGGGCGCTGGTGAGGCTGCATTTGATGGGCGCTGGTGAGGCTGCATTTGATGGGCGCTGGTCTAGGCTGCATTGATGGGCGCTGGTGAGGCTGCATTTGATGGGCGCTGGTGAGGCTGCATTTGATGGGCACTGGTGAGGCTACATTGATGGGTGCTGGTGAGGCTGTATTTGATGGGCGCTGGTGAGGCTGTATTTGATGGGCGCTGGTAAAGCTGTATTGATGGGCGCTGGCAGGCTGCATTTGATGGCGCTGGTGAGGCAGCATTTGATGGGCGCTGGTGAGGCCATATTTGATGGGCACTGGTGAGGCTGCATTGATGGGCGCTGGTGAGGCTGCATTTGATAAGCGCAGGTGGGGCTGTATTTGATGAGCGCTGGTGAGGCTGCATTGATGGGCGCTGGTAGGCTGCATTGATGGGCGCTGGTAAGGCTGCATTTGATGGGTGCTGGTAGGCTGCTTTTGATGGGCGCTGGTGAGGCTGCATTTGATGGGCGCTTCATTAAAAAGGTGGGGTTTACATGGGCAGGGGAAAGCGGGTGGAGTCAGGGGTGGAGCCAGGGGGCGGCAAAATGAGGTTTCGCCTAGGGTGTCAAAAATCCTTGCACCAGCTCTGCACACACTAGAATATCAAATGGAGGGTTGGGGAAGGGGATAAGGGTGGGTTCATGAAAGGGGTTACTTTGTGCAACAATGGAGTATAGAGTTGGTATAGTGATAAAATCAATTTTTATTCATCTTATACATAAAAAAGAAACACAATTACTGAAACTATTACTAACAAGAATGGTAATATGATTAGGCCTTGAACAAACCAGACAAGACAGACTTGACAAACAATACATCTAAGAAACATATATTGCTACCCAGTCAGGGCATATTGCAGTATGCCACATTGGCCTAGTGGTTAGGTCAATCGATCAAATTGTAGTGGATTGAGGTCAGCCCAAATTATTGGGTTCCAATTTAGTGTTTAGACTATAGTGTGGGCCCCTGTGGCATTATGCAATGGGAGAGTGTTAGACACAGTGGAAGAGAAGACACCTGAGATGTGATAGGGCAGGGTGTATTTCCTGTTGTTATATTTGTGGTGGGGGTTAGCTATTCCTCTAGATTAGATATAGGGCAGTATAGACAAATTGTCCTATAACCGTGTTGACTCCTATATAATTATCTGGAAGTTCTTAGTGACCTGCAGAGAAGTTAGAGATGCCGGTTCAAGCTGATATCAGGTATGCGGTGGCACCATAGACAGTCAGTCAGCAATTTAGCTAGGTGTTCAGGTGGCAGTGCAGTCACTCAAACAACAATCTAGTAATGTAGTTAGGATACAATTGCAGTTTATATTTAGCTGTGTTGTTTTTGGCTGTACATTACCACAGTCTTCCGCGCTGCTCTACTCAGGGGTACTGTAGTCCATTAGTCCTGAAAGCCATGACGACCGTAGCGTTCCTATTTCGAGCACGGGATACCCACAAAGTCCTGCTGTGGATTGCGATGCTCCGCTTGTAAGTAGGGGGTAATGATTCCCGTATCCCGAGATGCCTGGCGGGCCTTTGGTTTCCCCTTTCCGAGCTGCGGCTGTGTCTTCCTAGTATCAGCTGATTTGCTGTGTATCTCCCTCAGTGCCCTGAGCGCACGGACTGGGTAGCGCAGTGACGTCAACGCGTTTCGCCGTGATTCAATGACGTAGCTTCATCTCTGGACGTTCATTGGTCGGTTACCTCACACCCTTCTTATAGTGTCTTTCACTGAGGGTCGCCGCCAATGGAAAGTGTTGAAAAAATTTGAAGGGGTTTTAAGCCAATCATAGGTGGCTGGTTGTTCAGAATGGCCTTTCGGCCAATGCAAACATTGTGGTTGTTTTGAATGCAACGATCGCTTGGTCATTCCTTTTGGGAAAGTATCCTAGTGCATATTAGGAACCTCCTTACTTTTTAGTGGAGGTAGTGGGGAGTATATGGTCTGATGTGGGTGATAAAAGGATAGGCATAAAGGCGGGATCGGGACAAACACCATGGTTGGTAATTAGTACCGTGGAAGAAGCTGAGTAGGGGAAAGAGGAGAGACAACACCCGAGTGGCATGCTGAGTATTTACATGTATACATATACACACCGATTTTAGCAAAATAAGTGGCAACAGTTCAAAAATAGAGTTATAGTTATTCCTAAAGAGTATTATTCTGTGTTCACTATGTGAATGACACCCAACCATCATGAAGCATAGGATGGCCTATACTTTATCCGTTAATCATTGTGGTCTAACTCAAAAGTGTCACAGTTGCTGTCACCTCCATGTTTAGTTAAGCTGGTTGAGGGTAGTGGGTAATTAAGGATGAACCACAGAACAGTGTAAGAACTAGAGCACCCACCATATAGTATGTTAAAGGAGATGCTCACTGTGGTGTGGCTTAGACTGGTTTCAGGGTTCCAAGAACACTTGTAGGTTCAGTTCGGTGTTTAACCCCACCGGCACCAGGGACTTTAGCCTGTATACCCACCACTTCTCTTTTTGGAGGAGTACACGGTCAAAGTCTCCTCGTCTGGTGGGTAACTTAAAGGCGTATATCCCCTTAACTGTTAGCCCCTCAGAGGATCCTCCATGGCACAGAGCAAAGTGTTTGGCCAGGGGTTTCTCTGGTATCTTTCCTTTAGTGTTAATTTCCCTTAAGTGCTCACCAAAACGTATTCTCAGGGGTCTCTTAGTTTTGCCTATGTATATCTTAGGACACGGGCACGTGATTAAATAGATCACTCTTGATGTTGAGCAGTTAATGAGATCGCGTATTTCGTATGTCCTTTCATTGAGAGCATCAGTGAAAGTGGAGGTTCGATGAACGAAGGGGCACATTTGGCATTTGTTACAAGAGAACATACCCTTTGCTCGTGGGTACTTCGATAGCCATGTGGGGTCTGGCTCTTTAACAAATTCAGACTGGATCAGCATATCACCCAAGCTTGGGGCTCGACGAGCGACCATCTTGGGAGAGGTGCTGACTATCTTAGCCAATTCGGGGGTATTGGTCAAGATTCCCCAGTGTTTTTTTAGGATGGAAAAAACATTATTCCACTGGGAGCCATACGCTGTTATAACCCGTACTGGCTCATTTGTTTGTATCAGTGACTCCTTTGTAGTTTTTGTCCCCTGCAACAGGCTCTCCCTATCCCTTATGGCTGCCTTTTTTCTAGCCCTCCTGAGTTGCCCATGAGAGTACCCCCGTTCACGAAATCTCATATAGAGTTCACTACTCTCCCGTTTGTAGTCAGCTACGTTAGTGCAGTTCCTTTTTATTCGAAGGAACTGTCCTACTGGTATTCCATTTTTGAGCCAATGGGGGTGGTGACTTGCTGCTTCCAATAGTGTATTAGCTGCCGTTTCCTTTCGGAACGTGCTGGTGTTAAGTTGGCCCTTATCCAGTGTGATCTGTAGATCAAGGAAGGACAACCTCTTCTGATCAAAATTGTACGTTAATCGTATATTTCGATCATTGTTGTTTAATTCATTCATGAACAAATGTAGTTCATCGAGGCTGCCCCTCCAGATCACCAGGACATCGTCAATGTACCGCAACCACGTTTTCACGTGGCTGCGGTACAGCGGTGAAGTGTAAACGTCCACTTCCTCCCAAAGGCCCGAATGTAGGCACGCATAGGCTGGTGCCCATGCAGCACCCATGGAAGTACCAGGTATTTGATGATAGTATGAACTCAAAAACTGAAAAAAGTTATTTGACAAAGTAAAATCTAGAAGCTCAACCAAGAACTCATTTTGTGGTTCAGACTCTGGATAGGCTTCCCTCAGGAACCATTCAACTGCTTGAAGTCCCTTGTTGTGAGGTATTGAGGTATAGAGTGACTCGACGTCTACACTAACCATAAGTGTCCCTTCTAGTTGCATAGTCTTATTGATTTCCGTGATTTTGGCTAGTACGTGTCTTGTGTCCTGAACAAAGGATTTCAGGTTTTTCACCATGTCCTGTAAAAGGGAGTCCAGATAGCGTCCCACTCTTTCCAAAGGACCCTGGCAGGCCGAAACAATTGGTCTGCCTGGAGGGTTTTTTAGATTTTTGTGGACCTTTGGGATAATGTAAAATGTGGGCACGTTGAACTCTCTCACCAGGAGATGCTGGAACTCACGGTTTGTTAATAGTCCCTCATCTTTTGCCTCCTGTAGTTTTCTATTTAGTTCGGAAACTAACACCGGAAATGTTTTTTTTTCAAGTCTTTCGTACGTGGTGGTATCATTTAGAAGTCGCTTTGCTTCCCTCTCATAGTCTTGTTGATTTAAAAGAACCACGTTGCCCCCCTTGTCACTTTTCTTTAATACTATGTTGCGTCTTTTCTGAAGGTCCAAAAGGGCAGCCCGTTCACCTGCTGTCAAGTTGTCTGGTGATCTTTTAGTCCAGTCTATGTTAGTCAAGTCAGTTTGCACCATGTCCAAGAACAGCTTCAGCCACCTGTTCTTGGACAGGGGGGGGCATTTTTTGTGATCTTATTCTTAGGTTAGCCTGTCTCCGTATTGGGGCGGCTGTCATTAGTGGTCCTTCGTTCTCTTCTAATAGGGAGTTCAGTATCTCAATTGCTTTTTGGTCATCTACTCCTAGGGTTACTGCCGGGGTTGTTGTACTATTCTCATAGAGTGACCGTAAGTAAACCTTCCTCAGGAATAATGTGATGTCCTTAAAGACCGTAAATTCATCCATATTACTAACTGGAGAAAAGGTCATACCCTTTTGTAGTAGACTGATGTGGTCTATAGTAAGTGTCATATTTGATAGGTTAACTATCTTCATGTCACTCCCATTGGGGGGTACCTGTTCCATGGTTAATTCAGTTGCTATCGTTTTTGACTTCTGGTGTACGTTCGTTCTCTGACTGTTTTGTTGGGCTTTGAGTTCTTAGCCCTCTGCACACACTAGGGCTAATTTAGATAGGACCCAATTAAACTACCAGTGTGTCTTTGGAATGTGGGAGGAATATGGAGTATCCAGAAAAAACCCAGGTGGGCACAGGGCAGTGGCGGCTGGTGAAGTTTTAGGATGGGGGCACCAGACCCCGCCCTTCCTTTTTGACCCCTCCCACTTGGTGAAAATGGGCGTGCTTTCAGCAAAATAGTGGGCGTGGCTCTAAGGTGGTGTGGTTAGCGTCTGAGATGAACGAGGGATGGAGGGAGAGAGGGAGGCACAGCAGGCCCAGATCCACAACAGAAATATGTGTATTCTAGAAAGTTTAGCAATCAGCACATAATGATACTCCAAACACGTGGTGTTAGCACTTCAATCATCCCAGCACCATGGTTGTTATGGTGTCAGGATGATTAAAGCGCATTATTTCTATTATTACATTGTAATATAAAATGAAATCATTCAACTCACCATAATGCAGAGTCAGTGGGAGCCCTGAGCGTGTCACTTGCCACCAAATGCCAGAGTCTGTCCTTATATCAGGTGCCCCCAGCGGAGTCAATCCTTACATCAGGTGCCCCCAGCGGAGTCCGTCCTTACATCAGGTGCCCCCAGCGGAGTCCCTCCTTACATCAGGTGCCCCCTGCGGAGACCCTCCTTACATCAGGTGCCCCCAGCAGAGTCCCTCCTTACATCAGGTGCCCCCAGCAGAGTCTGTCCTTATATCAGGTGCCCCCAGTGGAGTCCATCCTTACATCAGGTGCCCCTAGCGGAGTCTGTCCTTACATCAGGTGCCCCCAGTGGAGTCCCTCCTTACATCAGGTGCCCCCTGCGGAGTCCCTCCTTACATCAGGTGCCCCCAGCAGAGTCCCTCCTTACATCAGGTGCCCCCAGCGGAGTTCGTCCCTACATCAGGTGCCCCCAGCGGAGTCCCTCCTTACATAAGGTGCCCCCAGCAGAGTCTGTCCTTACATCAGGTGCCCCCAGCGGAGTCCGTCCTTACATCAGGTGCCCCCAGCAGAGTCCGTCCTTACATCAGGTGCCCCCAGCGGAGTCCCTCCTTACATCAGGTGCCCCCTGCGGAGTCCCTCCTTACATCATGTGCCCCCAGCAGAGTCCCTCCTTACATCAGGTGCCCCCAGTGGAGTCCTTCCTTACATCTGTGTCCCCATCAGTGGAGTCCCTGCTTACATCTGTGTCCCCGTCACCGGAGTCCCTCCTTACATCTGTGTCCCCAAAGGAGCCCCTCCTTACAGCTGTGTCCCCAGCGGAGCCCCTCCTTACATCTGTTTACCCAGCGGAGCCCCTCCTTACATCTATGTCCACAGCCGAGCCCCTCCATACATCTGTGTCCCCAGCGGAGTCTCTCCTTACATCTGTGTCCCCAGCGGAGCCCATCCTTACATCTGTGTCCCCAGCGGAGTCCCTCCTTACATCTGTGTCCCTAGCAGGGTTCCTCCTTACATCTGTGTCCCCAGCAGGGTCCCTCCTTACATCTGTGTCCCCAGCGGAGCCCCTCCTTACATCTGTGTCCCCAGCAGAGTCCCTCCTTACATCTGTGTCCCCAGCGGAGCAGCAGGGTCCTCCTCACATCTGTGTCCCCAGCAGAGCAGCAGGGTCCTCCTCACATCTGTGCAGCACAGCCCTCCTTAAAGCTGCATCTGTCTCTCCCCAGCTAGTTTCTGGCTTTCTCCGTGTGTTCAGTGGAGAGGGGAGGGGCCTCCCCACTCCACTGAACCCAAGTCGATTAGTCCTCACGGCAGCCATCTTTTTGTAGCCCGCCAGAAGTGACTTTGTTCTCACACTGAGAACAAAGCGATGGATTGCGACGCAAAGCAGCTCCAAACCCTGGCAATGAAGCGCCACGTCTGCAATCTCATGATTGCATTGACGTGGTGCTTTCCATAGTGCACTGTGTCCGGCGTCCAAACACAGTGCACTTAAAGATTTTTTTTTTTTTTTTTTTTTTTTTTGAAAAGGCCATGTTTAACATTTTTTTGTGACTGCCTGGGGGGGTGGGGGGGCGCCCCCTATGGACGGGCCGCCACTGGCACAGGGAGAACATGAAAACCCCAGGCAGGTAGTGCCATAGTTAGGATTTGTTTCATGTTTATCAGATGTATCCTCACACATACAAAAAAACTCTCATGAGTTATATTAAGGTTTACACAGTATCTACAGACAAGTCTTTTCTTTTCAAGTGTTAGTAACAATGCCAGTTTTGGACATAAGTTAACCTGTACTTCTGATTTTATGACATACATCCTTTGAATCCCCATAGACTAACTTTTTGTGTGAATAAATATCACCGAGGATAGGCAAATTCTATGTGAGTCAGAGTTTGATCTTGTGAACATGTAAGGAGCTCACAGACTATTTGTGATCCAAAGAATATAAAATGTCTAAAAAAAATGTTGTGTACCAAGCATCTGCTCCACACCCTACACAAATGTCTTGCTCCCACCTCCCACAACACTAAACCCCTGTGCAAAAAAAGTCTCCCATCCTTGCTAAACAGCATGGATGAATGAATCTGCAGTGTTGGCTATTGTATTTTACAACCAGCATCCACAGCTGTCAGGATAACTGAACAGTGCCTGCATCTGATTAGATGCAGGTGCCAATCAACCAAATAATAATTTTCCCAGCATTTTTGACAAAAGTTAGATGAAAAATTGAGCCAGGTGGTACTGGCAGTGCCACCCACAGAATGAATTTGACCGATTCCTGCTAAAATTGGGCAATTTAATAAAAAACGAAAAATTACCTATTCCCCTGTGATGTATAATGCATAAAATTAGGGATGAACTAAACGTATAAAAATAAAACCTCTGCTCCAATTAATTATTTCAAAAGATTTGTTATAAATAAGGAACCATATACTGTATGAAGGTGGTTCTTTGAAAAAATACAAATAAGCCATGTTCAATTATAAAAAAAGGTCCAGTGTAACCATAGTCCCTGCCAAATAATGTGATGCGAGAAAATCCACTTCAATTACATGATACTGCACCCACACCACCAAATGCATAGGCTTCTTACCAAAAACATATAAAATTAAAGGAGGTCTTCAGCATATATGGTAGTATATATCACAGCTCCCCAGCTCCTAACGGTGCATCCGCACTGTTCCAAGAAAGCACTCAATGGTCCACAGACCACTTTAGCGAAAACAAACACAAGGCACATCGTGAGACAGAGACAGGCATGAAAACATTACAGCTCTTGATTCTAGGGGGGGCGGGGGGTGCCTGCCCTGGGTGACGCATCTAGGGGGGTGCTGCCAGGGGTGCCACCTGCACTGGGAACCGCTGCTCTAAGGGTGTCTATGCCGCCCGATCAAGTGTAATGGACAGGCAGGTCTCTCTCCTAGTCCTGCCCAGTGCCCAAACAGCCTATGTCTTTTTTGCGTGAGGCATCCCAGAGAAGGGGGGGCTTCAAAGAAGGCCCTGGACTGGGGGGTGCAGAGGAGGCCCTGGACTGGGAGGGGGGTGCAGAGGAGGCCCTGGGCTGGGGTTGCAGAGGAGGCCCTGAACTGGGGGGTGCAGTGAAGGCCCTGGGCTGAGGGGGGGTGCAGAGGAGGCCCCTGGACTGGGAGGAGGGGGGGTTAGAGGAGGCCCTGGACTGGAGAGTGCAATGGAGGCCCTGGCCTGATGGGGGATGTGGAGGAGGCTTTGGGCTAGGGAGTGTGGAAGAGGCCCTGGGCTGGGGGGTGCAGAGGAGGCCCTGACCTGGGGGGCACAGAGGAGACCCTTGACTTGGAGGATGCAGAGGAGGTCCCCGGCTGGGGGAGGGGGGTAAAGAGGAGACACTAACATGGGGGGGCGCAGAGGAGACCCTGGACTTGGGGGATGCAGAGGAGGTCCTTGGCTGTGGGGGTGCAGAGGAGGCCTTGTACTGGGGGGTGCAGAGGAGGCCCTGGACTGGGGGGGTGTAGAGTGAGGTGCTGGAGTTGTGGGGTGCAGAGGAGGCCCTGGACTAGGAGGGGAGTACAACGGAAGCCCTGGACTGGGGGGGTATAGGTGCCCTGGACTTGAAAAGTGCGGGTTAATTAAGGACTTGGATTCAGAGAGCAGGGTGCAGAGTAGGCTCTTAAGTTGGGTTGGGCTGTAAAGGAGGCCTTGGACTGGGAGAGGAGTGCAGAGGAGGCCATTGAATAGGAAATGGTGGTTGGTGTGGCAAAGGCCCCTGGATGAGGGGGTACAAGGGAGACACTGGACTAGGTGAGGGGGTTCCTGGAGGTCCCAGATTAGGAGAGGGGGTGTCTGGAGGCCCTGGACTAGGGCAGCAGGCAGGGGCGGACTGACCATTCGGGCACTTGGGCACTGCCCGAGGGCCCCATGCCACTAAGGGGCCCCATCAGGGTTGCCAGCCTCAATAAAACCAGGGACAGTATGTAAAAATCTGTGTTTTTTAAAAAATCCCAAGATTATAGCTGCTCCGCCTCTTCAGTACCTTTTCAGTGTGTGTATGTGTATTCCGTGTGTGTATATTGTGTGTCTGTGCGTGTATACTGTATGTGTGTGTATACTGTGTGGCCCTATAATCTATTGCCTGAGGGCCCCATAATCTCCTATTGCCTGGGGGCCCCATAATCTCCTACTGCCCGGGGGCCCCATAATCTTGTTGTCAGTCCGCCCTGGCAGCAGGTGTCTGGAGGCCCTGGACTATGAGAGGGAGATCATGGAGGCCCTCTGAACTAGGAAAGAGTGTACCTGAAGGACCTTGCAGGGAGAAAGAGCCTGGATTTAAAGCCCGGACTGCGGAAGAGCTTGCCTGGGCCCTGGAGGATGAGTTCACAACTCAAATGGGGACATTTATCAATTGTTGCAAGTAATGCCAAACAGGAGCAGAGAGACAGGTCGTGTGAGAGATTTATTAAAGGAGAAGTACAGCCAAAGCCTGTTTGGTTGTACTTCTGTTGATCACATCAGTGCAGATTGTTTTGCTCTCCTGTCAGTGGCGTCACTAGGGTCGGTGTCACCTGGTGCGGTAAAACATGGTGTCACCCCCTCTCCTGTCTAGGCTGCCCAGCGCCCTGCAGGCAGCGCACGGTCATGGGGTGCACCCCAAACTGGCCCTTGTAAATGATAGTATAGGGTGATATAGTGGCAGGGTAGGGTGGTATAATGGCAGGTTAGGGTGGTATAGGGCAGGTTGGGGTGGTATAGGGCAGGTTAAGGTGGTATAGGGCAGGTTGCGGTGGTATAGGACAGGTTAGGATGGTATCTGGCAGTTTGGGTGATATAGGGTAATTTGGGGTGGTATATTGGCAGTTTGGGTGGTATAGGGCAGGCTGGGGTGGTATATGGCAGGTTGGGGGTATATTGGCATTTTGGGGTGGTATAGGGCAGTTTGGGGTGGTATATTGGCAGTTTGGGGTGGTATATGGCATTTTTGGTGGTATATTGGCAGTTTGGGGGTGATTTGGCGAGGTTTAGGGTAGTTTGGGGTGGTATATTGGCAGTTTGGGGGTGATTTGGGGTGGTTTAGGGTAGTTTGGGGTGGTACAGGGCAGTTTGGGGGGTATATTGGCAGTTTAGGGGTGGTATAGGGCGGTTTGGGGTGGTATATTGGCAGTTTGGGGGTGTATGAGGGCAGTTTGGGGTGGTATATTGGAAGTTTGGGGTGTATAGGGCAGTTTGGGGTGGTATAGGGCAGTTTGGGGTGTTATATTGGCAGTTTGGGAGTGGTATAGGGCGGTTTGGGGTGGTATATTGGCAGTTTGGGGTGGTATACTGGAAGTTTAGGGTGTATAGGGCAGTTTGGGGTGGTATAGTGGCAGTTTGGGGGCTATAGGGCAGGTTAGGACTTACAGCTTACACAGCAACTTACAACATGCCTGCAGATGAAGACAGACACCCGAGCGGGGCTGCTGTGCCCTCACTTCTTTCTCCTTCTTCAGCTGCGGGATCAGCCAGAGTGAAGGAGTCTGTGGGAGGAGTGGAAGAGACAGCCACACCCCAGCTCCGCCCACCAACTCCGGCTGCCTGGAGAGATATTGGAGGTCTCGAGTGACAGCTTATGCCCCGTACACACGGTCGGATTTTCCGATGGAAAAAGTCCGATCGGAGCGTGTTGTCGGAAATTCCGACCGTGTGTGGGCTCCATCGGACATTTTCCATCGGATTTTCCGACACACAAAGTTGGAGAGCAGGAGATAAAATTTTCCGACAACAAAATCCGTTGTCGGAAATTCCGATCGTGTGTATACAAATCCGACGGACAAAGTGCCACGCATGCTCAGAATAAATAACGAGATGAAAGCTATTGGCCACTGCCCCGTTTATAGTCCCGACGTACGTGTTTTACGTCACCGCGTTCAGAACGATCGGATTTTCCGACAACTTTGTGCGACCGTGTGTAGACAAAACAAGTTTTAGCCAACATCCGTCGGAAAAAAATCCATGGATTTTGTTGTTGGAATGTCCGAACAAAGTCCGACCGTGTGTACGCCCTATTAGACTGACTGCAGAGTGATACAAGCAGCTGGGTGCCCTGCTCGAACTGCTAGCTTTAAGCAATATAGTGCACTGTGTAGCAGCGCCGGCCCCGGTGTCACCCCTCTGGCGGGTGTCACCCGGTGCGGGCCGCACCCCCCGCACCCCCATAGCAATGCCACTGCGAGACCCATTTTCAGGTGACAGCAGGCTTAAGCCCACTCTCGGTGATGTCACAGAGTCGGTCCAGGCTGGGGAAAGATTGCACCCATATGGTTGGGATCTGCCCACATGCCTGGACTGGCATGAACTGCTGAGAGCCTGAACCAGCCACTCCCGCCCCCTCCACAGCCCAGTGTTTCGGTGAGCACCTGGGGGGGGAGCAGAGCCAGAGACTGACAGCCACCAGCTCCCTGCTCAGGGAGCACTGAGAACTGAGTGATCGGCGGTGTTTGATTACTCGGTTCTCAGCCTTAGAGCCGGCAGGGGACGGATGCAGCATCCACCTAGTAAGTATAAATAATAAAATTCTCATACTTCTCTTTTAATTATCCAACATCTCCTCTTTCCTGCTATCTGGCCTACATGGCAATTAGGCCTCATTCACATGGAGCATATGCATCCATGCCTAGTGTAATGGGCGTGTACTGCATGGGGATACTTGGTGTTCTGTGCATCCCTGTGCAGGCAGTCCAGTCGAAGTGGATTTGGGCACAGCAGATGGACATAGTCGAATGTCAAAATTTGACATGCAGAACAGGAAGGGATGCATGTATCCAAACGCACAGTCTACATTCGGATCTGTGCACTCACTTCTATAGGTCAAGCCCTCTGGTGGATGCAGATGCAGCAAAAAGTGGCTCAGCATACATAACCTGTCTCAGCGCCTGTCTGAATGAGCCCTTAGGAGAATTTATCAAACATAGATATAGCCAACTCCCAGGCCTCTCCAGGCCTAATGGTGACCTCCAGAGTTAGGGACAGCTGACATCCTTCTATGTAGAGTGGGCATGGTGCATGCAATGTAAGGTAGATTAATGGGCGTCAGACACTTCTTGAATGGAAAGAGATTTATTTTCTCTTGTTTATAACTATGGGAGAGAGGGTTATGCCGCGTACACACGGTCGGACTTTTCGTCTACAAAAGTCAGACAGCCTGTCCGACAGACTTCCGGCAGACTTCCGGCAGACTTTCGGCGGACTTGCGGCAGACTTTCTAACGAACGGACTTGCCTACACACGACCACACAAAAGTCTGACGGATTCGTACGTGATGACGTACACCGGACTAAAATAAGGAAGTTCATAGCCAGTAGCCAATAGGTGCCCTAGCGTGGCTTTTTGTCCGTCGGACTAGCACACAGACGAGCGGATTTCGGGGTCCGTCGTAGTTACGAAGTAAAGTTTTAAAGCATGTTTCAAATCTAAAGTACGTCGGATTTGAGGCTAAAAAAGTACGTTGAAAGTCCGGAGAAGCCCACACACGATCGGATTACCAGCCAGCTTTAGTCCGTCAGCGTCCGTTGGACTTTTGTAGACGAAAAGTACGACCGTGTGTACGCGGCATTAGGGCCAGGACATCCTTTAGTAGTTGCAATGTTAATTCACATACTCTGGGACTTCTATAGGTACATAGCCATGCAGGGAAAGGCACCCAGCTGGACACCACGTCTGCATGTGTAGACACGCTATCTCCTATAGCAACAATCTTGAACAGTTTCTAACAAAGGTTGCAATGAACTCTTTCGCCTCCTCCACAATCTCTCTTTTCTATCTTCAATCAACTGAGCTTGCAGTCTATCACCTAGATACCTAGACCCGCAGAGCCACTGCCACTGGATCTCCTGAGCTCTTCCAATCTTCTCACTGAGTATCTTCCTCAAGCGTCACCCCCGTGTCCCTGCTGGGTCCCTAGCTTCGCACTTACAGATACTCCTCAAGTGTCACCCCACTGGCCTGCTCGGTCCCTGGCTTGGCACACAAGAATGCCCTGCAAGCGTCACCTCCACTGGCTGGGTCCCTGGCTTGACACCTGCTTAAGTTTCCCAATTCTTCACCATCCCCGGTTGCTGAGAATACTGCTCTGGTACTTGCTTCAGCTACTCATGGTGGTCCCTAGTAACAAGGTGGATGGTCCCTTAAAGGCGACAGCTTCCCCTCTACCTCCGACCACGACAGGTTCTCCAGCCGGCAGAACCGTCATTTTGGTTGGACTGCAAGCCACAGTCCCAACCCTGCGCTGCTCTCTTGCTTCTGGATAGTCCCTCAGACAGCCCAGCAGCCAGATGTTCCCGGGATAGGCCTCATGTTCTGGCCTAGCAGCCCGGGGCAGTACAACACATATCCACCCAGACAGCCATCCAGGTGGCACAGAACCCCGATCACCTGACCTTACCCAAATAAATAGGTTCTCTCAGCAGGCCAAGAGACCCAAGAATATCCCATTGACTGAGACACCCCATCTATTCCTTATCTGTCCTTGCAATGCCCTTGTCTTATCTAATGCCACCAGATACCCGGCCATCTAGAGAGACATGCAGCAATTCCAGAATTAGGGTGGAATCAATATATATCCTATCAGTTGGCCAAGGCAACTATACTAAATGTACCAGCAAACCTGCCTAAACATCAGGATGCTACATAGAGCAGACAGAATTTGGAACAGCTGTGCGTGGCAACCAATCAGCTCATAGCTTTCATTTTTAAAGCTGAACAAGCTGAAGTTAGAAGCTGATTGGTTGCCATGCACAGTTGTTCCAAATTCTGACTGAACCAGTTTTGATCAATACCCCTTACTGTGTTTTACATTTCTTACTCCTGACTACTGCATTCTAACTACAGCACATTCTTTGTTAAAGTGGTTGTAAAGGCACAAGATTTTCAATCTTAATGCATTCTATGTATGAAGGTAAAAATTCTTCTGTGTGCAGCACCCCCCCCCCAGCCCCACCTAATACTTACCTGAGCCCCCTCTCAATCCAGCAATGTTCACGAGAGCCTTGGCTGTCTGGGGACTTGCACTCCAGTGGCTTTTGGCAGCAGCGGGAGCCACTGGCTCACAGCCAGTGAGCCAATCAGAAGACGGAAGGATCGGAGTAGAGCCATGGCTTTGTGTGTGAATGGACACACAGAGCTGTGGCTTGGGAGCGCGCTTGCTTTGGTGCCCCCATAGTAACCTACTTGTGTGGGGGAACCCAGAAAGAAGAAGGGGCCAGGAGTGCCGACGAGGGACCCAAGAAGAGGAGGATCCAAGCTGCTCTGTGCAAAAACACTACACAGAGCAGGTAAGTATGTTTATTGTTTAGAAAAAACAAACAAAAAACAAGACTTCAATATCACTTTATGCCCCGGTTCACACAGGGGCGACTTGTCAGGCAACCTAGCCGCCTGACAAGTCGCGTCCTGTTCTCTACTACGGAACCGTTCTAATAGGAGCGACGCAAGTCGCTCCGACTTAGAAAAAGGTTCCTGTAGTATTTTGGGGCGACTTAAGGCGACTTGCATTGACTTCTATACAGAAGTTGTTTTGCAAGTCGCCACTGAAGTCGTGTGCAGGTCGCCTCGGTGAGTCGACCTGCAAGTCGTGTTGCCCCTGTGTGAACCGGCGCTAAGGGTAGCTGTGTAGTTAGACATCAAAGAAATCCTGGACATATGTCTAAGCACTCTGTGTAGTGCGAAACGCATAAGCTTTGTTCCACTCTGCTGTGACCTGTATTTTGGATGACACTTTATTGAATAAAGGCAAATATTTTTGGAGTGCGGCTGTCCAGGATTTCTTTGATGTCTAACTGCTACAGCATTGCCAACACCTGGACTTCTAGACTGAAGGAGATGCCTTTTACTTTGATCTGACCCACCTGGAGCGGTGATAATCTCTCTCTACTAGGGTAGCTGTGTAGTAAGGGATATGCAATAGAACAGTTTTATTTTACTAAAACAAGTATACTGAGGCTTGCACTGTCTGCTACATACTCGCTTGTGGCACTGTCATTAAACCATATGGCCCTTTAAGCCCCTCCCATTGTTGATGCAATCTGACCACACCCACAGTTTTGGCGTGGTGCCCCTATATTGCCACATACCATTTTTCTTGGGGGGGAGGGGTCCAGCCCCGGGTGCCAGATGTGCTAGCTACGCCACTGCCAGCCAGCAAAATAATGTCACTGCTAGGCTCAACATGACGCATTTCATCACAAGAGGACATTTTCAGGGGAATGGAGTCTAGCAATTAACATCTGCCAAAAACATTATAAATACTGCAATCAAAAAAACAACAAGTGCTCCTCCCATCAGTAAATTAACATCAAATGAAATCAAATAAAGTATGCAAATAACCAGAACTGCTCAGTCCTAAATAATAAATATCCAAGAATGCATGTGTATAAAAAATAAATACAAATCAAAAATTTGTAATTGTGATTGTAGATTGTAAGTCCCTTGAGGGCAGGGACTGATGTGAATGTACAAAATATGTAAAGCACTGCTTAAATTGACAGCGCTTTGGAAGTATCTGAAATAAATACAATAATTTAAAAAAAAATACTATTAAATCACCACAAAGTTCTGACCAGCTCCATCTCGTATACTATATACTGCATATTTATACATATTTACACATATATCTCTATCTTGATCACGGAGGGGAAGAGAGAGGAGAGCAGGTAGCCGCATTACGAGAGAGCGGGGACATCGCTGTAACAGCTTACATTTCAATTGCCGTGTGTTCTGTCACATACAGCCCCGCCTTCTGGCCCCGATACTTTGATAGACAGATCACCCATCCAATCCCAGGACATGTGACGTATATCAAACTTAGGTGGGGCTGTATGTGACGGCGAGTGGTGGGAACACACGGCAATTGAAATGTAAGCTATTACAGTGATGTCCCGCTTTCTGATAATCTGACCGCCTGCTCTCCTCTCTCTTCCCCTGCACTGGTAGCCTGCATTGATGGACACAGGCAGGCTGCATGATGGACACAGGTAGGTTACATTGATGGACACAGGAAGGCTGCATTGATGGACACAGACAGGCTGCATGATGGACACAGGTAGGTTGCATGATGGACACAGGTAGGCTGCATGATGGACACAGGTGAGGCTGCATTGATGGACACAGGTGAGGCTGCATTGATGGACACATGCAGGCTGCATGATGCACACAGGCAGGCTGTATGTAACACAGGTAGGCTGCATTAATGGACACAGGTGAGGCAGCATTGTTGGGCACAGGTAGGCTGCATTGTTGAGCACAGGTAGGTGGCATTGTTGGGCACAGGTGGGCTGCATTGTTGGGCACAGTGAAGCGGCATTGATGGATACAGGTAGGCTGCATTGTTGGGCAAAGGTAGGCTGCATTGTTGAGCACAGGTGTGGCTGCATTGTTGGGCACAGGTAGGTGGCATTTTTGGGCACAGGTAGGCTGCATTATTGGGCACAAGTGAAGCGGCATTGATGGATACGGGTAGGCTGCATTGTTGGGCACAGGTAGGCTACATTGTTGGGCACAGGTCAGGCTGCACTGATAGTCACTGATAAAGTTGTCCTTAATATTTATTTTTATAACTTAATTCTGCATAAAACATTTAAGTGTCATTTCATGGGATAATTTATGAAGGCGTGTTTAGGGGCGGAATTAAGGGCGGGGCAGGGTAGGGGTTGGGTGGGGCAACTGGTGGTGAGAAACCCTTGAGGCCTGGCTAGTAGCTCAGGACTTGAAATTTTGAGCCCTGATTTAACAGACTCAGTAAGTGCTTCTATATTGTACCTGGTTGGAGGCCAATTGGTGAGAGGGCTTCCCTTGTGGCTAAGCTCCAGGCACCCCTGAAGTTGAGAACAAGAGGTGCTAGGCTCAAAGAAGCACGGTTGCCTGCTTTAACTCCTTGTGAGGATGTGGAGTGTTGCCAAGCAGGATGTCCAGGTAGCAAGCCAAGGCATTGGAGCAGTGACTGGAGTCAGGTGGCGTCTATGGTAAGTAGAAGGCCTCAGGGGAAGCCAGAAAAGCAGCTGGTTCAAAGCCGGGGTCATGTACCAAATACAGGCATAGACAAGCATGGTCAGGAGGGTAAGCCAGGATCATACACAGGAAAACAAAATAAGCAAGTCCATTAAGCAAGCCGGGGTCAAACAGAGAATCCACAGATACAAGGTTCACAGGAACAAGCACACTGGAGAGCAGAAGATCAACCAGCAATCACTGGAGAAAGCTAACTTCCTTATAAAGGCTGTTTGGCACCAATTTGAGACAAGGGCCTTCGCCAGTGCACATCCACCATGCCCCAGCGAGCATTACATTCACTCAGGTTGAAAAAAGACACAA
Organism: Lithobates septentrionalis; assembly: GCA_037952835.1. Lineage (NCBI taxonomy): Eukaryota > Metazoa > Chordata > Amphibia > Anura > Ranidae > Lithobates > Lithobates septentrionalis. The sequence goes on along the minus strand of JBBDGP010001540.1, from coordinate 573,109 downwards.
GTCCATCTAGTTCAACCAATAAAAGAGGGGGAAAAAATCATCCAGTCCCATATACACAATCCTATAACCACAGTTGATGCAGAGGAAGGCAAAAAACCTCAGCAAAGCATTAACCAATTTGCTACAGCATTCCTGCATGCCATGTGGAATACTGGCAGGAATGCCAGATCTTTGTGAGCCTTTATTACGGACAGCATCCTAACAGCTCCTTTATTTAGAGAGTTTATTCATAGACCACATAGATGAGTTTATGCTGGAAAAAAAAATATTTTAAGCAACAGACAGCATGGATTTATGTAAGACAGAAGTTTTTAGACAAAACTGATTTTTTTTTATGAGGAGGTAAGTAAAACCTTAGACAAAGGAGTGGCTGTGGACATTTACTTGGATTTAGCAAAAGCGTTTGACACAGTTCCCCACACACGGCTCATGTGTAAGGTAAAGTCTACAGGCTTGGAAAAATCAGTTTGTAAATGGATAGAAAACTGGCTAAATTCAGAGAGTAGTGGTTGATGATTCATACTCTGAATGGTCTAAGGTTATCAGTGGTGTACCCAAAGTGTTGGGACCCTTACTTTTTATTTAAAAATGATATAGGGTCTGCAGATGACAATATGTGGAATAACGTGCTTACAGAATGTCTCCAACTTACAAGCTGACCTCAATGCACTTGTCTAATTGGGCAACTAAGTGGCAAATGAGTTTTAATGTTGATAAATGTAAAGTTATGCACTTGGGGGCTAAGAATATGCATGCATCATACATACTAGGGGGCGAGTACAACTGGGGGAATCAATGGTGGAGAAGGATCTGGAGGTTCTGGTAGATCATAAGCTTAATAATGCAATGCCAAGCTGCGGTTTCCAAAGCGAGCAAAGTCCTTTTTTGTATTACGAGAGGTATGGACTCCAGAGAGAGAGAGAGATAATTTTGCCCCTGTACAAATCATTAGTAAGACCTCATCTGCAATATGCAGTTCAGTTTTGGGCACCAGTTCACAAAAAGGATATTGTGGAACTGGAGAAAGTGCAGAGAAGAGCAACCAAACTGATAAGAGGCCTGGAGGAAAGATTAGAGGAACTGAATTTATTCTCATTGAGAAGAGGAGATTAAGGGGGAATATGATCCACATGTACAACTACACAGGTGGTCCATATAGTGGACTTGGTGTTGAAATATTCACTTTAAGGACGTCACAGAGGACAAGGGGGCACTCTTTAAGTCTGGAGGAAAGGAGATTTAATCTCCAAATATGAAAAGGCTTCTTCACAGTAAGAGCTGTGAAAATGTGGAAAAGACTCCCTCAAAAGCTGATTCTGTCCAACTCAGTAGATTGCTTTAAAAAAGACCCAGATTCTTTCCTATATGTACATTATATAACTGGATACTAATATGTATAGGTAAAGTTGATCCAGGGAATATCTGATTGCCTCTTGGGGGATCAAGAAGGATTTTTATCTTCTGCTGGTGCAAATTGGATTATGCTTTGCTGGGGTTTTTTGTCTTCATCTGGATCAACTGTTGGTATAGGCTTGTGTATATAGCATTGTAACTTTTTTTTCTTTTATTATAGCAGGGCTCAGTGTGAGCGTGCTCAGTTTGAAGCAGTGGAGCTTGGTGTAAGTGGAGCTGGATTAAGTGGGAGTTAAACACAAGAGTTTAAAACAGGAGGTTATAACAGGGGTCATAGTACCTGTGTAGTGTGAGTATCTGAGTGTTGTCTGAGTAGTGTGTGTGGATCGTTAGTACTGTGTATTGTGTACCTGTGTATTGTCTTGTTGTGTACCTGTGTATTGTCTTGAGTATTAGTGCCAGGAAGCTAGCTGTTAGGTCAGGAGGGGTAGAGGGGGAAGTGCCAGAGAGGCCGTTCCAGGACTGGAGCATCCCAATAAGTACGCTCCATTGAGTGACATTGGTGAAACCAGTCAGGGACCAGCACTGCTGGAGATGAGGGACTCTCCTAGCTGCCAGGGGAAGAACTCCTCCAGTGAGAGTGGGGGGGCAGCAAAGGGAAAGGAAAGACAGATTCTGGTGGTAGGGGACTCAATTCTTAGAAGGACAGAGAGGGCAATCTGTAACCAAGACCTGAAGCGCCGAACAGTATGTTGTCTACCGGGCGCTCGGGTTCGGCACATACCGGATCTTGTGGACAGATTACTGGGAGGGGCTGGGGAAGACCCGGCTGTCATGGTGCACGTTGGCACCAATGACAAAGTCAGAGGCAGATGGAGTGTCCTAAAGAACGATTTTAGGGACTTAGGAGCTAAATTGAGGAAAAGGACCTCCAAGGTAGTGTTCTCAGGAATACTACCGGTACATCGAGCCACACCAGAAAGGCAGAGGGAGATTAGGGAAGTAAACAAGTGGCTGAAGAGCTGGTGTAGTAAGGAGGGGTTTGGGTTCCTGGAGGACTGGGCCGACTTCTCAGTCGGTAACCGGTACTATAGAAGGGACGGACTGCACCTAAATGAGGAGGGTGCAGATCTGCTGGGAATGAAGATGGCCAAAAAGTTAGAGGGGTTTTTAAACTAGGCGATGGGGGGGAGGGTCCAGAGACAGTGATAGCCAGCGCGGAAGATATTCCAGAGGGTAGTATTGGGGGCATTAGTGGTAGGTTAACCAAAGCACAAAAACACAAGGTGAGTATAGTAGCAAGTCCTAGTTGCAATCTTGAAACACCCAATACGAGGACAATATGCGACCAGTCTAAACTATGTGGCATGTTCACCAATGCCAGGAGCATGGCGGACAAGATGGGTGAACTAGAGATACGGTTGTACAAGGAGGATTTGGATTTTGTGGGAATTTCAGAGACCTGGTTCAACAGCTCTCATGATTGGCTGGCAAACATTCAAGGGTATACCCTATACCGCAAGGATAGAGAAGGTAAAAAAGGGGGAGGGGTATGCCTATATATCAAGAATAATGTACAAGTGAGTGTGAGAGATGACATCACTGAGGGGGCTAGGGAGGAGGTGGAATCTTTATGGGTAGAGCTCCAAAGGGATGAAGCTAAGGGGAAAATAATACTGGGAGTATGCTATAGGCCCCCAAACCTGAGGGAGGAAGTGGAGACGGATCTCCTATCACAAATTGGATTAGCAGCAAGGATGGGAAGTGTTATCATAATGGGGGATTTTAATTATCCAGACATAGACTGGGCGGAGGGAACCGCGCATTCATTTAAGGCTCGCCAGTTCCTTAGTGTTTTGCAGGACAATTTTATGGGTCAGATGGTAGACGCACCAACTAGAAATAAAACATTACTAGATCTACTGATTACCAATAATACAGACCTGATAACAGATGTGGTAATACGGGGCAATTTAGGTAACAGCGATCACAGGTCAATTAGTTTCAGTATAAATCACACAAATAGGAAACATGAAGGGAACACAAAGACACTGAATTTCAAAAGAGCCAACTTCCCTAAACTACAAACCTTGCTAAAAGGCATAAATTGGGATAAAATATTAGGAACAAAGAATACGGAGGAGAGATGGGTTTGCTTTAAGAGCATATTAAATAAGGGCATTAGCCAATGTATCCCATTGGGTAATAAATTTAAAAGAGCGAACAAACATCCTGGATGGCTTAACTCCGATGTAAAAATGCATATAAAAGCAAAGGAGAAGGCCTTAAAAAAATACAAGGTTGAGGGATCATCCTCAGCATTCAGTATTTATAAAGAATGCAATAAGAAATGTAAGGGTGCAATTAGGATGGCTAAGATAGAACATGAAAGACACATAGCGGAGGAGAGCAAAAGAAATCCCAAGAAATTCTTTAAGTATGTAAACAGTAAAAAAGGGAGGACAGACCATATTGGCCCCATAAAGAATGAGGAAGGACATCTGGTTACAAAGGATGGGGAGATGGCAAAGGTATTGAATTTATTCTTCTCCTCAGTCTTCACAAGTGAATCGGGGGGCTTCAGTAACCAAAACTGCAGTGTTTATCCTCATGACACATCACAGGAAGCACCTCCATGGTTAACAGAGGACGGAATTAAAATTAGACTTGAGAAACTTAACATTAATAAATCACCGGGACCAGATGGCTTGCATCCGAGGGTACTTAGGGAACTCAGTCAGGTGATTGCCAGACCGTTGTTCCTAATATTTACAGACAGTCTATTGACTGGAATGGTACCAGCTGATTGGAGAAAAGCCAATGTAGCACCAATATTTAAAAAGGGCCCAAAAAACATCCCTGGGAATTACAGACCAGTTAGCCTAACATCAATAGTATGTAAACTCTTGAAGGGGATGATAAGGGACTATATACAAGATTTTAGTAATAAGAATGATTTCATTAGCAGTAATCAGCATGGATTCATGAAGAATCGTTCTTGCCAAACCAATCTATTAACCTTCTATGAGGAGGTGAGTTGCCATCTAGATAAAGGAAGGCCCGTAGACGTGGTGTATCTGGATTTTGCAAAAGCATTTGACACAGTTCCCCATAAACGTTTACTATACAAAATAAGGTGCGTTGGCATGGACCATAGGGTGAGTACATGGATTGAAAACTGGCTACAAGGGCGTGTTCAGAGGGTGGTGATAAATGGGGAGTACTCAGAATGGTCAGGGGTGGGTAGTGGGGTTCCCCAGGGTTCTGTGCTGGGACCAATCCTATTTAATTTGTTCATAAACGACCTGGAGGATGGGATAAAGAGTTCAATCTCTGTATTTGCAGACGATACTAAGCTAAGCAGGGCAATAACTTCTCTGCAGGATGTGGAAATCTTGCAAAAAGACCTGAACAAATTAATGGGGTGGGCGACTACATGGCAAATGAGGTTCAATGTAGAAAAATGTAAAATAATGCATTTGGGTGGCAAAAATATGAATGCAATCTATACACTGGGGGGAGAACCTCTGGGGGAATCTAGGATGGAAAAGGACCTGGGGGTCCTAGTGGATGATAGGCTCAGCAATGGCATGCAATGCCAAGCTGCTGCTAATAAAGCAAACAGAATATTGGCATGCATTAAAAGGGGGATCAACTGCAGAGATAAAACGATAATTCTCCCGCTCTACAAGACTCTGGTCCGGCCGCACCTGGAGTATGCTGTCCAGTTCTGGGCACCAGTCCTCAGGAGGGACGTACTGGAAATGGAGCGAGTACAAAGAAGGGCAACAAAGCTAATAAAGGGTCTGGAGGATCTTAGTTATGAGGAAAGGTTGCAAGCACTGAACTTATTCTCTCTGGAGAAGAGACGCTTGAGAGGGGATATGATTTCAATTTACAAATACTGTACTGGTGACCCCACAATAGGGATAAAACTTTTTCGCAGAAGAGAGTTTAATAAGACTCGTGGCCACTCATTACAATTAGAAGAAAAGAGGTTTAACCTTAAACTACGTAGAGGGTTCTTTACTGTAAGAACGGTAAGGATGTGGAATTCCCTTCCACAGGCGGTGGTCTCAGCGGGGAGCATTGATAGCTTCAAGAAACTATTAGATAATCACCTGAATGACCGCAATATACAGGGATATGTAATGTAATACTGACACATTATCACACACATAGGTTGGACTTGATGGACTTGTGTCTTTTTTCAACCTCACCTACTATGTAACTATGTAACTATATTTATATTTATTATATTTATTAGTTGAATTAGATGGACTTGTATCTTTTTTCAACCTGACAAACTATGTAACTATATATTAAATATTAATAATTGCTCATTTTGTATATATTATTTAACCAGTTGCCAACCGGCCCACAGCCAAATAACGGCTGCAGGGCGGTTGGATAACTCTGGGAGCATGTCATATGACGTGATTCCAAAAAAATGCTCCCGCGCGCCCCCCTGGGGCGCGCACACGGGAACATCCGTGACCGCCGGGTCCTCACGGATCACGCATCACGGATCACGGTAAACGGCCGCGGATCGCGGCCGTTTACCATGTGATCGCTCCGTCAAATGACGGAGCGATCACATGTAAACAAACCGGCATCATGTCATGATGCCAGTTCCTCCCTCCCCTCTCTGTACCAATCCGTACAGAGGGGGAGAGATCGGATGGGAGCCGCGCTGTGGGCTGGATGTGTAATGCCCACAGCACTGCTCAGTGACATGTGCAATCACATTCATCCATCCCTCCATGCTCAGCCATCCCCCCCCCATGCTCAGCATTACCCAGCACTACTCTGCAATACTCTGCAATTCCCTGTGCAATACTCTGCAATACCCTGTGCAATACTCTGCAATGCCCCGCAATACTCTGCAATGCCCCGCAATACTCTGCAATGCCCCGCAATACTCTGCAATGCCCCGCAATACTCTGCAATGCCCCGCAATACTCTACAATACCCCGCAATACTCTGCAATGCCCCGCAATACTCTGCAATGCCCCGCAATACTCTGCAATGCCCCGCAATACTCTACAATACCCCGCAATACTCTGCAATGCCCCGCAATACTCTGCAATGCCCTGCAATACTCTGCAATGCCCCACAATACTCTGCAATGCCCCACAATACTCTGCAATGCCCTGCAATACTCTGCAATGCCCCGCAATACTCTGCAATGCCCTGCAATACTCTGCAATACCTCGCAATACCCCGCAATACTCTGCAATACTCTGCAATGCCCTGCAATACTCTGCAATACCCTGCCATACCCAGCCTTGCCCAGCCATACCCAGCCATACTCTGCAATACTCGGTTATACCCAGCCATACTTTGCCATACTCAGCCATACCCAGCCATACTCTGCCATACTCAGCTGTACTCGGCCTCTGCATGTGGCCAGGCTGTGGAAGTCTCACACATGTGGTATTGCCGTACTCAGGAGGAGTAGGAGAATCTATTTTGTGGTGTCATTTTTGGTATGTACATGCTATGTGTTAGAAATATTGTATAAATGGACAACTTTGTGTTAAAAAAAAAATGTGTTTTAACCACTTCCCGCCCGCCGGCCGTCATACTACTTCCTTGACTTTGTGCGGGGATATCTGAATGATGGGTGCAGCTACAGGCATCATTCAAATATCAGCTTTTTCATCCGGCGATTCCCTACACCATGAGAATGATCATAGCGGCTGTTCCACTGCTTGATCGTTCTTACGGGAGGCGAGAGGGGACGTCCCCCCTCCTGCCACCCTCAGGTGCTTCTCCCGACTACGATCGAAGCCAGGATCATTTTTTTTTATTTCAGGCTTCCCAGCCTAGAGGTGAGATGTGGGGTCTTATTGACCCCATATCTCACTGTAAAGAGGACCTGTCATGCCATATTCATATTACAGGGGATGTTTACATTCCTTATAATAGGAATAAAAGTGATCAAAAAAATTATTTTTTGGAAAAAAGCCTCAAACCAAAATAAATAAAGCAAAATGAACAATAAAAAAAAAAAAAAAAAAAAAAACTTCCCCGTGTGCTCGCATGCAGAAGCGAACGCATACGTAAGTCCCGCCCACATATGAAAATGGTGTTCAAACCACACAGGTAAGGTATCGCTGCGATCGGTAGAGCAAGAGCAATAATTTTGACCCTAGACCTCCTCTGTAACTCACAACATGTAACCAGTAAAAATATTAAAGCGTCTCCTATGGGGATTTTTAAGTAGCGAAGTTTGGCGCCATTCCACTAGCGTGTGCAATTTTGAAGGGTGACATGTTAGGTATCTATTTACTCGGCATAACTTCATCTTTCACATTATGCAAAAACATTGGGCTAACTTTACTGTTTTGTTTTTTTTTCAAGCACAAAACTGTTTTTTTTTTTTTTTTAAAAACGCGTTCGAAAAATTGCTGCGCAAATACCTTGCGAGATAAAAAGTTGCAATGACCGCCATTTTATTCTCTAGGGTCTTTGCTAAAAATATATATATAATGTTTTGGGGTTCTATGTAATTTTCTAGCAAATAAATTATGATTTTTACATGTAGGAGAGAAATGTCAGAATTGGCCTGGGTGCTCCAGAATGCCTGATGGTGCTCCCTGCATGTTGGGCCTCAAAATGTGGCCACGCTGTGTAAAAGACTCACACATGTGGTATCACTGTACTCGGGAGTAATAGCAGAATGTGTTTTGGGGTGTAATTTGTGGTATACATATGCTGTGTGTGAGAAATAACCTGCTAATATGACAATTTTGTGAAAAAAAAAAAGAAAAGAAAATCTTGATTTTGCAAAGAATTGTGGAAAAAATGACAACTTCAAAAACTCATCATGCATCTTTCTAAATACCTTGGAATGTCTTCTTTCCAAAAAGGGGTCATTTGGGGGGTATTTGTACTTTTCTGGCTTGTTAGGGTCTCAAGAAATGAGATAGGCCGTCAGTACTTCAGGTGTGATCAATTTTCAGAGATTGGCACCATAGCTTGTGGACTCTATAACTTTCACAAAGACCAAATAATATACCGTATATACTCGAGTATAAGTCGAATTTTTCAGCCCTTTTTTTTGGGCTGAAAGTGTCCCTTCGACTTATACTCGAGTCCCTGCCGTCTGTCTGCATGATCAGCGTGTCATGCAGGCAGACGGCGGCCGGCGTGTAATGCTACTGTTCGCCGGCTATTGCAGCTTTCAAAAGCCGCGCCTCCTGCTCATCTGTGATAGGCTGAACAGCTGTCAATGTACAGCCTATCACGGACATTCTCTCATCCTCGTCCGTGGTATGAGAATGAGAGAATGTCCGTGATAGGCAGTCAGCGGTCAGCCTATCACAGACGAGGAGGAGGCGCGGCTTTTGAACTGTGGAATGGCCGCCGAACACTATCATCACACGCCGGCCGCCGTTTGAGGATGGAGATCGCCACAGGGAGGATGGAGATCGCCACAGGGAGGCTGCACAGGACACAGGTAGGCTGCACATGCACACAGGACACATGCACACAGGACATGTACAGGACACAGGACATGTACAGGACACACATGTACAGGACACACATGTACAGGACACACACACATGTACAGGACACATGCACAGGGTACAGGTAGGCTGCACAGGACACAGGGGGGCATGCAGCTGCAAATGGACATTGTTCACCCTCTGCCATTTCTCACCCTCGGCTTATACTCGGGTCAATAAATTTTTCCCAGTTTTTTGTGGTAAATTAGGGGCCTCGACTTATACTCGGGACGACTTATACTCGAGTATTTACGGTACATCGATTTGGGTTATTTTTTACCAAAGATATGTAGCGGTATAAATTTTGGCCAAAATATATGAAGAAAAAATTACTAATTTGCAAAATTTTATAACAGAAACGAAGAAAAATGCATTTTTTCACAGAATTTTCAGTCTTTCTTCTTTTATAGCGCAAAAAATAAAGAACCCACCAAAAGAAAGCTCTATTTGTGTGAAAAAAAGGACAAAAATTTCATTTGGGTACAGTGTTGCATGACTGAGTAATTGTCATTCAAGGTGTGAGAGCACTAAAAGCTGAAAATTGGTCTGGTTATTAAGGGGGTTTAAGTGCCCAGTGGTCAAGTGGTTAATATTAATTTATCTTTTTGGCAAACGTATTTTTTATGCTTGGTTATTTATTATTATATAGGCCATATAATGAGGAATCATTGTAAACAATTTGATTAACGGCCACTCGATGGAGCTGGTCATATCTTTGTGGTGATTTAACAGTAATTTTTTAAATTATTGTATGTATTTCTTTAGCGCCGTCAATTTACGCAGTGCTTTATACATATATATTGTCCATTCATATCAGTCCCTGCCCTCAAGGGGCTTACAATCTAAGATTCTCACATTCATACGCATACAAGGGCCAATTTAGACAGTTGTCAATAAGCCTACCAGCATGTCTTTGGAGTGTGGGAGGAAACCTGCACAGTGACAGAGAGAACATGCAAATTCCAGGCAGGTAACACTGCGGTTGGGATTCGAACCAACAACCTCAGTGCTGCTAGCTATAAGTGCTAACCACTTAGCCACTGGGCTGCCCATTTTTGATTTGTATTTATTTTTTTATACACACTTATGCACTCTTTAACATTTCTTATTTCTTATGGGATTGACCAGTTCTGGCTATTTGCGTACTTTATTTGATGTCATTTGTTGTTAATTTACTTATTGGAGGAGCACTTGTTACTTTGTTGATTACAGTCTCTATAATGTTAGGGCATATGTTACCTGCTAGACTCCTGTCCCCTGAAGATGTGCCCTTATGACAGAACGTGTTGGATGGAGCCTAGCAGTGACGTCATCACACCTGCTGCATTGAGCGCGATGATGTTTAATGCCTGTCTCCTAGATATAAAATGGTGTTGCACTATAACCAAATAGATTAAATATAATTGAACTGTGACAAAATTAATATATTGAATACATACAAAATACATTTTAAAAAATTAGAAGGATCTCATAAAGTCCACAAAAAGTCCCAATGAATAAACCCAGTATAAACGTGATGTAGTGCTCCTTAGGTAAATTCAACACCAAGCCAGTGTCACCAGCAACCACCGTCACCCAGAATGTGATAAGGTGTCTGCTTTCCACATTTTCATGACCCTGTAATGCATATATGATCACTTCAGACTCTCCTATTACCTGGAAATATACCACTGAGCAAACTAGCCAAGACTCCAAACATGGGTATTCATGTTAAAAAAGAAGAGAAGCGCCTCTCCATAGTGCAATAAAAACGAATGACATATTTATAAAATAGGTAAATACACTCATATAGGTTTAAAAAGATATCACCATGCCAGCAAGGACCTCTGGTTCTGGGAATGCGGTGACATTGGTACAAGGCCCACTGACGCGTTTCATCATCTAAGGGCTATGGACACCATGCCACATTACTGCATATATATATTTATACACAAACCAAGAAACCAAGCCTCGTTCTCATTATGAACCCCAGCTTTGATTTGATCTCAGACAGAGTCTCAATTCCACAAAATTCAAGCCGCGATCTGGGATATCGGTACTCACAATGAGACTTATAGTAATGTTAAATCTAGGTCCGAGCTCTGACAACTCAAACTCTGAAGCCTCGGCCAGTAATAATACAGATCAAGGCTAGCAAGGTTAAGTGTAAGGCTGACCGCAGGTCAGCCTGTAATTGTAGGAGGAGTCAGGCTGCATAAAGCCTGCCCTCCTTCTTTCATTCCTGTGGTCGTAGGATCTCGTGTCGACAGGTCACTTCCGGGTTAGGGCAGGTCACGGCAGATCACTTCCTGTTTTCGGCTTGCAGGGCGGCAGCATGGTCGGCTGCAAGGTTCTCTTTTGGTTCTCTCTCCCGGCGGTCGCGGTTCTGGTAGGTGTGGGCGGGTGGCATCAACGGAGGATCCACATCAGATGCCACCCGTCCCGCTCAGGTGCCGGCCTGGGCTGGGGGGGGGGGCTGGAAAGAGAAAGTGTTAGACGGCAGATGGGATGTAAAGGAGAGAGAGAGTGGGATGCTCTGTCTCCTTATATGGCCAAATGATACGGAAGACTCCCGGGGCGCTGCGATCCGAGTCTGCTTGTATACACCGCACACCCGCCCGGATACACCGCCAGTGACACCGCTACCACCAGTGATACCGCCAACCAGGTATTGTGTATTCTGTCTGATCGCACACAGGACTGAGCACTTACCATCAGCTCCAGCATCCGTGCTTTGTACTACTGCACATGGGTTGTGTCAGTGGGCTCCGGGTGTGTGCTGCTCCGGTTTTTTAAGGGGGCCGCCTGTCCGCTCCTTCCGATGCTGACGTGGGGGGTAATCGGCCACCTGTCTGCTCCTCTCCCTGTGCAGAACCAGCTCCACGTGGGAGCCGCCATCCCGGTACTCACGCTGTGGGGGAAGGGGTTCAGCTGTTTGTTGCAAGGTATTTAATGTTTTGGTGCGGTTGGGGGTGTCCATGGTACAGTTGCAGACGGGGCAGCCTGCGGGTGCTGCCTTTTCACCTGCATGGGGCCATGTTGCTAGCACCCGGTTACCTCATGCTACGTATGTGTAAGCACAGGGTTCAGGGGTTAATTCAGGCTGTGGGGTTGTCATGACACTTGCTCATTGCCTGTCATCTCATTATTTTCTGTGGGGGTCCTTTGGGGGCATGCAATTTACGATTTCTCGTGTAATTTTTGGTTTCTCATGCGATTTACAGTTTCTCATGCATTTTACGGTTTTCTCATTCATTTTACGATTTAAATTTACGGTTTCTCATGCATTTTATGGTTTCATGTATTTTACGGTTTTCATGCGATTTCTCATTTATTTACGGTTTTTTCATGCAATTTACGGTTTCTCATGCATTTACGGTTTTCATGCGATTACGATTTCTTATTCATTTTACGGTTTTCATGCTATTTACGGTTCTCATGCATGTTAGTTTCGCATACATTTTACGGTTATCGTGCATTTTACGGTTTATCATGCGATTTATGGTTTCTCATATAATTTATGGGTTCTCATGCATTTTACAGTTTTTCATGCATTTTTAAGGTTTCATTAAAATTTACGGTTTCTCGTGCATTTTACGGTTTCTCGTGCATTTTACGGTTTCTCGGGTATTTTACGGTTTCTCATGTATTTTACAGGTTTTTATGCATTTCACGGTTTCATTAAATTACGGTTTCTCATGCATTTTACAATCTGTCATGCTTTGTTACGGTTTCTCATGCTATTTACGTTTTCTCATGCAATTTACGTTTTCTCATGCAATTTACGTTTTCTCATGCAACTTACGTTTTCTTATGCAATTTACGTTTTCTTATGCAATTTACATTTTCTTATGCAATTTACGTTTCTCATGCAATTTACGTTTCTCATGTAATTTACGGTGTTCTCATGAAATGTTCGATTTCTTATGCAATTTGTTACTTCTCATGCCTATTCATGTTTTCTTACATTTCTCATGTTTCCCATGTTTCTCACGTTTTACATGTTTCTTACGCTTCCCACGTTTTTCCATGCCTGTCACATTTTTCATGCTTCTTACGTCTTCCCATGTTTCTGACGTCTTCCCATGTTTCTCACGTCTTCTCATGTTTCTCACGTCTTCCCATGTTTCTCACGTCTTCCCATGTTTCTCACGTCTTCCCATGTTTCTCACGTCTTTCCATGTTTCTCACGTCTTTCCATGTTTCTCACGTCTTCACATGTTTTCTCAAGTTTTCCCATGTTTCTCTCGTTTTCCATGTTTCTCTCGATTGCTTCTCTCGTGTTCCCATGCTTCTCTCGTTTTCCCCATGCTTTTCTCGTTTTTCCCATGCTTTTCTCGTTTTTCCCATGCTTTTCTCGTTGTTCCCATGCTTTTCTCGTTGTTCCCATGCTTTTCTCGTTTTTCCCATGCTTTTCTCGTTTTCCCAAATGAGCGGAAGCTCTGCTGACTTCCATCATCCAATCATGTGCAAGCATAAGCTTGTTTGTTTTTTGTTTTTTGTTTTTTTTCCCTTGCATGTGATTGGGTACTTCGTGCAAGCGAGGCTTCACCTCATATGCTGAGCTCTGGAGCAACTGCACTTGCAAAGTGCACAGTTTATTTGCCTTTGGTAAATCAACTCCCTTGTGTATAAATGTTTTATTTGAGGAGCAGTCTATTATATTTCATGTCATGTGTTTTTATGTCATGGTCTGTCATTCGCTGCATTTCTGTTAGTGCTCACATTCAGGGTCTGGCACGTTTACAGATCCGTACGGGCTGAGGTTTCGTTTTTAATTGATTGTTGTCCCACAATCTTCTCGCCTGTTTCCATACGTCATACGTGCACGTTCACCATTACACCTTTACTATTACCCACCACGGTCTGTGGGCACCTTAGCCCTGAGTGTTCGTTTTTAATTTCCTGTCCTGGCGCGGCAGGTTGCTCGGGCTCGCTCACTGCATACAGTAGGGGGGTGTCGTCATAAGGTTCACTTTTACGCTCTTGGTCTTGTCATTTCTGCACTCACATCATCATACTTGTCAGGTATTAGGGGTGTTATGTCTTGGGCTGGTCATTTGTAATGTTATCTGGTTGCTTTCATACAGCTGAATTGTTCATGTTCTACCACTGCAGATTACCCGTCACGTCTATGGGTTTAACAGATTGAGGTGATCGTTTTTAATTGGCTTGTTCGGTGGCAAGTCTTCTCATCTGTTCTTACGCTGCTTATGTATTTCGTACAAACTTACGTTTCTCATGCAGTTCACGTTTTCTCATACAATCTACGTTTCTCATGCAAATTACGTTTCTTATGCAAATTACGTTTCTCATGTAATTTACGTGTTCTCATGTTATTTACGTTCCTCATGTTATTTACGTTTTCATGCAATTTACGTTCCTCATGCAATTTACGTTCCTCAAGCAATTTACGTTCCTCATGCAATTTACGTTCCTCATGCAATTTTACGTTTTTCATATAATTTATGTTTCTCATGCAATTTGCTGTTTCTATGTTAAACTCACTTTTTATGTTTCTCTCGTTTTTCCAGGTTTCTCATGTTTTCCCAAGGTTACTTTCGTTCTCATGTTTCTCACACTGTTCATCAATTCACGTTCTCATGTTATCGGTATTTCTCAAGTAGTTTGCGGTTTCTGGCAGCCTCGGTTTTTAGGCTGCTCACATTTCGTAAGCTCGCGCTATACATGGGTTTCGTTTCTTCACGTAGCTTACGTTCCTGGCGCAGGTTTTCTCAGTATGCTCACGTTTCTCTCGTAGTTCATGTTGCTGTCCCAGTGGTGTGTCACTTACACGAAATAGGTTACCCAGGGGACTGTGGTTCCTCCTTATCCATGCACACGACCTTTTATTTCCTAGCTACTTTTGGCTAGGGTTGGCAAAGCATGGAACTATTGGTAAGTCAGCCATGGCAGCACCAGCAGCCTTTACGGGCTCAGGGGCTTTAGTGGGTTCCGAATTTTCTCAGTCCCTAGGCCAGTATCAGCAGGCTTCCTACTTGGTTCAGTTTTTGCCTCTTTTAACTCATATCGGCACAGCATTGTCGGGGCGTATCTGATTGGGACTCAGCGTTTCATGTTGTTAGTAGACCCTGACAGGTTTTCTTTATTTGCTGTGCATTCTATTAAAGCCATCCTCAGGGTTCCTGAAAGTAGCCCTCCTGCTGTGATCAGCAGTCTTCTCATCATGGGTCATATTTTCCGTGTCGTATCTATCACATTCCCATGGTCTCCTTCGTGTTGGGTACCAGCTCGGTGCTCAAGGCAGGCCTATACCAGGGTTTTTGGGTCATAAGAGACAGGAGCAGTTTCTGCGTATTTGTGCCTGGGACCTCAGCTGTATTGGGTAAGTGGAGGTCGTCTTGTTCTCTGGGTTGGCCCTGAGCCACTTTTAGAGATACCACAAGCGGTTGTTAATTTGGTAGATTATACGTTATTTCAGTGGGTAATAATTTGGCATCATATTCATCCTACTGGTCATTTTTGCCCCCTTTCAGGCATACTGACCACTTGACCCAGGCACAACTCAGGTCTATGTTCTCTGTTGCTCTTTGTTCCTTTCCTACACTATCCACAGATTGACTCTGAGTACAAATCAAGCCTCTTTGTAATTCTAGTGCCCAAAAATAATATTCATCATTAAAAATTAGACAGAATATAAATAAAATAAACATGGATATAGACCAAGTGGAGACTGATAATGTATATAATAAAAAATAAAGAAAAAAAGGAAGAAAAACAAATAAAGAAAAAAAACTTCATGACGGCACAAAGTGCACAATCTAGTGGTTATTTAAAAAGTCACACAAGATAATTGCTTTATTATAAAAATATATAAACAGACTCCAATTAGCTATTACCACAGCCCAAATAGAGTATTACATACAGACATCAATGAAATTACATTAATCAAAAATATTCAAAAATGAACACCCCCACAATATTCATATCTTAAAAATATATATCATAACCCAAAAAAATGTTGATAATAATCACAAAGGGAGTTTCCTCTACAGGTAAGGTCTCGAATGAGACTGGGATCTCATGCATTGTTGATCGACACATTGACATCCCAGTCTGCATTCAGGCCATGGGGGACGTAAGACTTAATATCATAGATTTATTCGGTTTCCAATTAGGATATCTCCCCTATAATATAACTTCCTCTCCAATGAGGGACAAACATCAATTTCAAGGCACACAGTCCCCACGGTGTCCCTATTATGGGCAATGGCATAGTGTCTATGGGGCAGTTTTTTAATTGTACTATGGGGAGGCTCTTCTCTTCTTTTTTACATGATTACCCTTGTTTGGCGTCTTGGTTTGTTTGCTCAGTAGTGGAATTCCAGGTGATAAGAGAGTGTTGGAGAAATAGATTGGTGGCTCTGGAGTGATCAGATATGCGTTACATGACTTCTCTTGAGAAAGAGGGTCATGGAAATATGGTAAGCAGGCACCTAATCACATTCTGGGTGAAGGTGGTTGCTGGTGGTGACACTGGCTTGGTGTTGATTTTACCTGAAGGAGCACTACATCACGTTTATACTGGATTTAATCATTGGGACTTTTTGTGGACTTTATGAGATCCTTCAAATTTTTATTTATTTTTTATGTGTTCATTATATTAATTTTGTCACAATTCACTGTTATTTAATTTATTTGGTTATAGCGCAATACCATGAAATGCAAATATTGAAAGCCAATGCAGTAGTTGCCTAGCAAACAATTTCTACAATTTTTATCTTTGGGAAAAAGCTGCCTAAAATCTAGGTTTTGAGTTTTTTTGGTGCCAACACACCGTACAGCCAGACAGTATTCCTGTAGAGCACAGGATGTTACCTGCCCAAAAATTGTAATAATTTGCAATGGTAAAACAGCTATGAAAAAAATGGATTTGGGGTGTTGGTGGTGCAGAAACACCATCACCCTACATAAACACTCACACAAAGCACGAGATGTTACCTGGCCAAAAATTGAAATTCTTTGCAACATATAAATATTCATGCAGAGCACAGGATGTTACCTGCCCAAATGAAAATATATTCTTTGTGACAATGAAAGAAGTGGTGGAAAAATTGCCAAATTAAAAGTGCCATTGAGCATCAGCAGTAATGGATCTATTGCTATTGTGAAACAGCTGCAGAAAAATCGGGGTGTTAGTGGTGCTAACCCCACAGATATTTTCATTCAGACACAGGACAGACACAGCTGTTTAAAAACTGGATTTGGGATGTTAGTGGTGGTAAAACACTCTACAGATAAATTTAAACAGAGCACAAGATGTTACCTGGTCAAATAATTTAATTCTTTGTGACAGTCAAACAGATGTAGCAAAATGGGGTTTTGGATGTTAGTGGTGTTAAAACATCCCAGGATAAATATTTATGCATGACAGAGGCTGAGACCTGCCCCTAAAAATTTAATTTTGAAACAGTTGTAAAAAAAATTAGGTTTGGTGCATTAGTGGTGCAAAAATATCATAAACCTACATTAAAATGTATGCAGATCACAGTGTTATCTGGCCAAAAAATGAAATTCTTTGCAGCACTACTTAAATATTCATGCAGAGCACAGAATGTTACCTGCCTAAATGAGGGCTGTGACTTTTCCCTTATAACATGAATTTAGGAGGATTGTCAACCAGTAATGGTCCCTCATCTGGATGTCACAAATACTAGGGTCCTTTTGCAGGTTTTGGAGTACAAACAATCCCATCCACCACAGGTTACCGGAGAAAAAGGAACCTAAGTCCACTGAATTTCACCAAGCCATACACTGGCTGGTTATGACTACCCCAAATGTTTACAGACTCTTTTGGCATGCCTCAAAAGATCCTGTAAGTTAAGGTACCTAGCCAGGAAGCACTGTACCACTAGGTTGAGGACATATGCCAGGCAAAGCATGTGTATGAACTTTCCCTGCTGAAAGGTAGACAGAAGGTTGGTGTCATTGTCACATATAACCCTTTCTGATACAACATGGTGTTACCATCTCTGGGCCTGCCTATTCAAACCTGACAGAATCTGGGCCTCAGTGTGGCTCCTGTCCCCTAGGCATATCAGTTGTAACACTAAAATGTGCCTGAAAAATTGCATGGCCTCTTGAACATTTGTGGGGTACTGGTGATTCAGAGGTCAATTCTGCCAATGAGGGCATCAAGGAGGAGGAGGAGGAGATATAGGCAACTGCATTCTCACCATCTGCAGCTGTAAGGATGTGGGGCAGTACAACCAGCTTCAACATTGTGTCCTAGCCTGTATCCTTCCCAGCTGCAAGCAGAATTATCCAGTGGGGCATGAAACATATAGAGTATACTGTCCTTGCCCACACATTCTGTATCATGTGTCTGTGGACAGATGGACTCTCCTGCTGACTGTGTGGTCTAGTGATGTGGAAATATTTAACGTTTAACTAGAAAGCATAGCTATTAACCTCATAGATCACTTTGTCTGCAGACTGGACCAGTAGCCCAAACTGGCCAAATGATCTACAGAAGTTTTTTCATGACCACCCTCCAGTGTCCTTTCAAAGACAGCATTTAGTGCTAAAGGTGGCATCCTGACCAAAACTGCTTTTTTTTCTAGCATTAAGAAACTGACATATATTAAATTTAGTCCTGTTTTGTGCTGTGCCTTTTGGTGTTCATTCAAACACAACAAGATCGATGCACCATCATCATCACCACAACCGTCTTTGCCAGTCATTACTAACCAACACCATTAGTGGCTGCTAAGAAAAAGAAAGAAAGAACATTCCTGCATGGTCCATGAACATTAAAGTATATCAAAACATTTTTTTTTTAATTTATACATTTTTATTAGAGTATGGACTAGGTAAAATCCCCAGGCAGGTCTTATTTGCCATTTATATTCAATGTGTTATTTCCTTCACTTTCTGTCCTGTAGGCACAACAGGAATAAAGAGGAAATCTCTCCAAAGTGAGGCAAATCCCCTCTAGACTGAATCATTTTCACCATATGAAGATTTACCCTGTATTCTAGTTCTGTTCAGAACTCAAATTTTTTGATTTTCCTTCACTATCAATCACAGGACAACTAGTTCAGTGCTACCAGTCTGTCATAAAGTACAACAATGTACTAAATGCACTAATTATATATCTATCTATCTATCTATCTATCTATGTATAGATAGATATATATCTATCTATATATATATAGATATATATGTATCTATATATATATATATATATATATATATATATATATATATATATATATATATATATATATATATACAGTATCTCACAAAAGTGAGTACACCCCTCACATTTTTGTAAATATTTTATTATATCTTTTCATGTGACAACACTGAAGAAATGACACTTTGCTACAATGTAAAGTAGTGAGTGTACAGCTTACATAACAGTTTAAATTTGCTGTCCCTTCAAAATAACTCATCACACAGCCATTAATGTCTAAACCGCTGGCAACAAAAGTGAGTACAGATCTAAGTGAAAATTTCCAAATTGGGCCCAATTAGCCATTTTCTCTTCCCTCTGTCTTGTGACTCGTTAGTGTTACAAGGTCTCAGGTGTGAATGGGAAGCAGGTGTGTTAAATTTGGTGTTATAGCTCTCACTCTCTCATACTGGTCACTGGAAGTTAAACCTGGCACCTCATGGCAAAGAACTATCTGAGGATCTGAAAAAACGATTTGTTGCTCTACATAAAGATGGCCTAAGCTATAAGAAGTTTGCCAAGACCCTGAAACTGAGCTGCAGCATGGTGACCAAGACCATACAGTGGTTTAACAGAACAGGTTCCACTCAGAACAGGCCTCCCCATGGTTGACCAAAGAAGTTGAGTGCATGTGTTCAGCATCATATCCAGAGGTTGTCTTTGAGAAATAGACATATGAGTGCTTCCAGCATCGCTGCAGAGGTTGAAGGGGTGGGGGGGTCAGCGTCAGTGCTCAGACTATACGCTGCACACTGTATCAAATTGGTCTGCATAGCTGTTGTCCCAGAAGGAAGCCTCTTCTAAAGATGATGCAGAAGAAAGCCCACAGTTTGCTGAAGACAAGCAGACTAAGGAAATGGATTACTGGAACCATGTCCTGTGGTCTGATGAGACCAAGATAAACTTATTTGGTTCAGGTGGTGTCAAACATGTGTGGTTGCAACAAGGTGGGGAGTGCAAAGACAAGTGTGTCTTCCCAAGTTGCCAACAGTCAAGCATGGTGGAGGGAGTGTCATGGTCTGGGGCTGCATGAGTGCTGCCAGAACTGGGGAGCTACAGTTCATTGAAGGAACCATGAATGCCAACATGTTCTGTGACATACTGATCCCCTCCTTTGACTGGGCCACAGGTGAGTATTGCAACATGATAACAACCCCAAACACACCTCCAAGACGACCACTGTCTTGCTAAAGAAGCTAAGGGTAAAGGTGATGGACTGGCCAAGCATGTCTCCAGACCTAAACCCTATTGAGCATCTGTGGGGCATCCTCAAACGGAAGGCGGAGGAGCGCAAGGTCTCTAACATCCACCAGCTCCGTGAAGTTGTCATGAAGGAGTGGAAGAGGACTCCAGTGGCAACATGTGAAGCTCTGGTGAACTCCATGCCCAAGAGGTTTAAGGCAGTGCTGGGAAATAATGGTGGCCACACAAAATATTTACACTTTGGGCCCAATTTGGACATTTCCACTTAGGGGTGTACTCACTTTTGTTGCCAGCGGTTTAGACATTAATGGCTGCGTGTTGAGTTATTTTGAGGGGACAGCAAATTTACACTGTTATACAAGCTGTACACTCACTACTTTACATTATAGCAAGGTGTAATTTCTTCAGTGTTGTCACATAAAAAGATATAATAAAATATTAACAAAAATGTGAGGGGTGTACTCACTTTTGTGAGATACTGTATATATTGTATATTCTGTATCTATATAATGGCATCTCTATTGGTTTGTTATTATTATTAATAAGACTATTAACAGGATAACTAATTTAAGTGTCATGAACCATAAAGGTTCACATACAATCAAGTGTTAGTATAGCATACAAAGGTATCATAACGTAAAAAGAAAAGAAAGACATTGCCTAACAGAGAAGGCTTAATTAAGAGCCCACACAGGGGCACATGGGACAAGTTACTGCAACAGATGTATGTGGCAACAATATATACTGAAATACCAATAGTTAACAGTGTAGAGTTGCTGTATATAAAAAGAGGCAAGATGTCAACCCTACATACTTAGGCCCAGTTGGTTTTAGGGTAGGTATTTAAGTTAAGGGCAAAACTTCAGGACCTCAGTAGAGAGGACAGAAAGAGAAGAAGAACTAATAGCACAATATGACATCTCAGGGACATTTCCATGTACCAGAGGACTAGAAAAAAAAAAGAGGGGGGCATCTAGGTGAGGAGTAGGAAGTCCCGGGGAGGGGACTTAATGTGCAACAGTGGCATTCCAGACCAATATATAAAGGTAGGACATCATGGAAGAAAAAGGGATTAATCAAAATTGGAAGGAAAGTAGTGTGAAACCCAAGGGCTCCAGATCCATTTGCATTTATAAACTCTGTCTAGGTATACCACCTCTATTTTAGCATGGATCGTGGCCCTGGTAACCCTGTTTTTGGTTTCTACAGTGCAAAGGTGAGGGGACTTCCAGGGCTTAGCAATCGTCTGCTTAGCTGCGGTTGTAACCTGCAGGAGAAGCTTGAATTGTCAGTATTGAGCAAGGCTATTGTTGAATCAGCTGTCAGCTGAGCATCAAAAAGCATAGACAATATGTGAAAGATTTCAGCCCAAAAAGTTTGAACTACTGGGCAGTCCCACCAGATATGGTAATGAGTACCTGGTGTAATGCAGCCACGAAAACAGGAGGGGGAGTACCCCGGAAGGTATTATGTTTCACAGTAGCAGATGTAATGATGGATGATATTAGGATTCTGTCTTGGAATGTTCGAGGCCTCAATCACAAACTTAAGAGGGCCTCAATATTCCAATATATTAAACAGACCCGACCACATATCATACTCCTACAGAAGACACACCTCGATGGTAGTAGAATCCTTTCTCTACGCAAACCATGGATTCAAAGGGCCATACATTCAACATACTCCACGTTTGCTAGAGGAGTCTCTATCCTAATTTGTGGAACTCTACCCCGCACGATTCATCAAGTGTTTACTGACCCAGGTGGTAGATATGTGGCGATAGTCATAGATATATGTCATAAAACTATCATGATCGTAAATATATATATGTGCCTTCTCCCTTTCAGGTTAAGATATTATATGACCTCTTGACTAAAATGGCACCATATGCTCACCTCCCTGTGGTGGTATTGGGGAATTTCAATGCTGTCCTTGATGCAGTGTTGGACACCTCCAACCCGGCTAGGGGGGGTTCCACTGATCTGAATGGATGGAGGTCTGTGGCGGATCTTACGGAGTTGTGGCGCTGGAAGCACCCAACTAATAGATGCTTCTCGCATGTGTCAACGGCCCACAGGTCTTCAGCCAGGATAGATCTCATCTTCGGGAATAATCTTCTGCTACCATATGTGAAGGATATAACATATTTGGCCGGTGGTCTGACTGATCACAACCCCCTTGCAGTTACTCTGACTTTTGCCTCGGGAGCAAAGGGAAGAAGTTGGTGACTCTCGCCCGGATGGTTACAAAATGAGCAAGTTTCTACCCAGATGACTGAGGCCATACAGTTGTATTGGTCCTCTAATACTGATACAGCGGACTCTCACATCGTATGGGATGCCTTCAAGGCAGTGACAAGGGGGGATTATATCTCTGCCATTAAAACAGCATGCAAACAGGATAGGGAAGAGACTGAGCTTTTACAACAGCAGGTAAGGGAAAATGCCAGGGCCCATGCGGAGTCCTCTACGAGGGCCTCGAATGAAGCCTTGCTGGAGGCGAGACGTTCCATATCCATGCATTTCATGAGTCAAGCCCGTGCAGACATGACAAAAAGGGCTCAGATAGTCTTTGCGGAGGGAGATAAGAACGGAAAACTTTTGGCCATGTTGGTTGCTGATTACCATCCGCTTACCAGCATTCCAGTCATCAAAGATAAGGGGGGAATTCTGATTAGTGAACCAGGGCATATTATGCAGGAATTTGTTAGGTTTTACTCTTCTCTCTACTCCCCAATTGCTTCATATGA
This sequence comes from Lithobates septentrionalis, assembly GCA_037952835.1. NCBI lineage: Eukaryota > Metazoa > Chordata > Amphibia > Anura > Ranidae > Lithobates > Lithobates septentrionalis. The sequence continues at coordinate 550,113 of JBBDGP010001540.1, read as the reverse complement.
CCCAGCAGACTTGTACTCCCTTTTAGGTGATCTATCAATACCAAAACTTTCAGAAACTGACAGGAATCATTTAGAATTAAAATTACGACCAAGGAAATTGAGCAGGCAATATTTACTTTTCCCCAGAACAAGGCCCCTGGACAAGGCGGGTTTCCAGCGGATTTCTATAAGGCTAATGTTGAGGTCCTGGCCCCTAGAATTAATTTACTCCTGGAATACTGCCATGAACACGACACCTTGCCTGACTCTATGCTGGAGGCCTATATGGTTCTTCTATTAAAACCAGGGAAAGACCGACAGGAGTGTGCATCATACCGGCCAATAGCTCTGTTGAATACAGACTTAAAAATGTTAACAAAGATATTGGCCCTTAGATTGGCTGCAGTGCTCCCCTCTATTATCAACATAGATCAAACAGGTTTTATGCCGGGAAAGTTGACTGATACCAACTTAAGAAGACTATTCACTCACATACAAATTCAGTCAAGGGCTCCCAGCGCTAGAATAGTAGTCTCTATTGATTTTGAAAAGGTCTTTTACTCTGTAGACTGGCTGTTTATGTTCAAGGTCTTCTAGAATATGGGAATTGCCATGCTATATAGACATCCGAAAGCGGCAGACTGATTGGGATCATCCACTTCGGATTTTTTTGAAGTGGGAAGGGGAACTCGGCAGGGCTGCCCGTTATCCCCTTTCCTGTTTGCCATTGCCCTGGAACCTCTGGCGGTAGCACTGAGGTCATCTAGAGCAATAAGATCCATACAGGTAGGCACAATAGATGAGTCCCTGGCACTATACTACTACTTAAGAGCAGCTCTAGAAATCATTGACCACTTTGCAATCTTCTCGGGATTAAAAGTGAATTGGGGTAAGTCATCCATTCTGACAATAGACCCAGGGGCCAGAGCAGGAGCAGATCCTAATCTGCCATTGCAGTGGGTCACGTCCATCAAATATCTGGGAGTACAGATCACAGCGAACGTTCAGGATTACATGCCCCTTAATTTGCTACCTCTGATAACATTGTTAAAACAAAAGGTCCAAACATGAACAAAACTCCTGCTGTCCCTAATAGGTCGCATCAGTTTGTTAAAAATGAAATTTCCCTGTTATCCTATACTTCCTGAGACATGCACCTGTCTGGATTTCGAAATCATATTTTCGGAAGTTGGACAGCATCATCTCATCTTTTATCTGGGCTCCCAAGTCTCCAAGAATAGGTCTTAAGGTACTGCAGGAACCTGGGGATCAAGGAAGCCTGGCATTGCCTGATTGGCAAAAATATTATATAGTGGGGCAAATGGTTTTCGCTCATAGGTGGTTGATAGCTGAGGATGGTGATGCGGCTACAGTATTGGAGGCGGCCCACTTAGGGTCATATGACAGTCTCCGATTTGCCTTGTTTAGGGGCTCCAGGTCAGAGCTGCCTCTGACGCTAACAATGAGAGCCACTATTAAGACTTGGGAGACAGCAGTGAAATTGGCATGCCCTAGTTATGGGGGGTTGTCGTCTTCAACCCCCATGTGGATGAACCCGGCTTTACCTCAATTCTTCAACTTACCAGATCCCATGATTTGGGCAGTTAAAGGAATCAAGACATTAAAAGATATAACAACATATGGTGAGCTATTAACCTTTTCCCAATTACAATCGAGACATGATCTTCCCAATTCATATCTATTTAGGTTTCTGCAGGTTCGACACGCCTTCCAGGTGCAGTTCCGAAAGGTGAGGGTGGAATCCCTGCCCTCGTCTCTTGAAACGTTGTTGACAGATGAGAGTTTGGTCAAGCCTCTCTCAAGCACTTACAAAGAATTGTTTAAGGTAACCCCACTGGCGATCACCAGATGCAGGGAGAGATGGGAGGTGGAGGTCCCAGATGTGCAGGGGAGGATTGGGACGATCTATGGACCCAGCCATTTAAACATCTAGTGTCAGCAAGGGACAGGTTGATCCAGTTCAAGTTTTTGCATAGAAGTTATTATACCCCAGCTAGACTGAACAAGATTTTCCCTACAGCCTCGGCAGAGTGTTGGCGATGCTCTCACTCACCTGCGGATGCTGACCACATTTTCTGGAGCTGCCCCCATATTCAAAGATTTTGGATTGATATTACGACATGTATTGCCGAATCAATATCAGTGCCGATCCCAATGACTGTTAGGGTGTGTCTGCTTGGACTAGTAGATGATGTAGTACCTACACAGGCAATGCGAACTATGCTAAACGTTTTGCTCTTCTACGAAAGAAAGGCCATTCTGTTCGCTTGGAAAAAGTCAGAGGCACCGAGTATCTCCTCCTGGAAGGGCCTTGTGAACTCCATGTTACCTTACTACAAAGCTACATATGAGGCCAGAGGTTGCATGAAAAAATTTGATAGGCTGTTGCAATCGTGGTTTAACTCTAGCAACACGGTAGGATAGTGGAAGAGGTGTAATAAATGAGGGTTTTTCTAATTGGACAAATTAAGTATTCTGGAGGTTTTGTATATTATAATATATATTGCTAGAGTCACTTTACGCTGCTGTCATTGTTATATTAACATTTATACAAGTATACCCTCCAGGTTTTCTTTTTGATGGGAAACTTAAGCTCCTATTATCTTGTCGAGTTGTGGTTCGTGGGTGGAGGGTGGGGGGAGTTGGGGGGGGGGGGTATTTTAGACAGTAGGTCTTTGTTAGATAGGCATGAGGTCATGTTGACCTACCATGGACAGTGTCCTATACGACACGTCCAAATGTTGTATGTTACAATTTAAAAACCAAAAAAAAAGCTGCTTGAGGGGGAGAGGGATGAATCAGATTGTAGAAGAAGAGTGAAGAAATGTTTAATCTGAAGGCATCTGAAGAGCTCAGTACAGGGGAAATCGAAAGTTTCTCACAGAGCTGGAAAAGACTTAAAGGAAGTGGAGGTCATCAGGTTGTGGGCGGGAGAGGTCCAGGCTAGGTAGAAGGCAGGGTTGTGCAAAAGGGATAACAGCAGATTGTGAGGTGATTGGAGACCGTATCTGGACTTCAATCCATCCCATAGGGTCACGATGAAATGTCGCGTTACAGGGTTTAGAGAGGTTCCGGTGGTCAGAGGGGCAAAGCAGAATTGGCAACTGAGAGTGGATCACAGTCTACAGATTACAAAGCTATCCAAAACGGGATTTCAACAGTTGCATGGTATTTAGGCAGTTGGGCTAAATGTGCTGCCTGGTAGTATTTAGTGAAATTTGGTAGGCCGAGACCACCTTGAAGTGCCCACCAACACCAGATTTTGGTGTGAACTTAAGCCAAGGACATAAGGCTATTTGCCTTGCCCTTGCACTCTGACTGCATTGGCCAAAGTAGCCCAACACCAATGGTGAGAAAAAACTCAAACAATGAAATTAAATAAATTATAAGGCAAAATACAGTTGTTACAAGTATGTAGACTTATTAATTGTCTACGATTTGGCTAGACGAATGTGCGTTTTTCAGTTAATGACCAATAAATCAGCAAGTCTACCAGAAAAATAAATATTCTTATTTGTAAAAAGGTCTTGTCTAGCCTTCCTCTTTGAAGCAGAACATTATGAACCTGCAAAACACATAGGTGTTATCAGGAGCCTGCCCATGAAAAATCAATATAAATGACTTTAGAGTTGCATTTCTGAGTTATTTACAAAGATGTTACAGAGAGAGGTGTTTCTTTCTGAGACTATATTCTCTATAATCTAGGATATGATTCACTTTACACACAGTCATCCTTTATCAAATGTGTGAGATTGCATTTGTCAGCTAGTCATTTTTTGCTGGGATGACAGCACTTTGCCCAGCAGACTACAGACCCATTGTTCTAAATATAACATTCTAACAAGTAGAAGGAAAGACATCTTCTTAGGAAGCAATTGCTTGTTTAGAAGTTCAAAAAACTATAGATTATTTGTTTATGAAATAATTTATAGTCTGCAAAAACCTAAAATGTGTCATTTTTTAATTATCATGCTGAGGTCAGCTGGCAGCTTTTTAAGGGGCGTGTGTAAGTATCACAAATGAAGTAAAGCACCATAAAAAAAAACAGCACAACCACATGAAATTCTACCTGCAGGCTCAGAGGCGGCTCTCTAATTAGGCAAAAAAGGCGGTAGCCTAAGGCCTTGCTCTCCCAGGGGCCTCGCAGCCACCTAATTTGCCTGATTTGTGCGTAGGAGAATGGGAGGGAATGTCCCCGGTCAATGTCCCCAAGCTGGCAGGGTGAGCGCGCCGGACTGGTAAAGGATGTGGAGCTGCCGGAGGCTGTTGAACCCACCAAGAGGTAGGGGCGGACTTGGCCGGGGGGCAGGGAAAGCCTCGTAAAAATGCGCCTACTCCATACCTCACCCGCTGGCAGCCGCTACACTGTCTGGGTTATATTTGCAGCAGAGTGGTGCGACCGTGCGAGTATGCTTAGTGATATGACATGAGTCCAACTGAACGGATGCATTCACTGTCTTCCCTGTCAGGCGGAGTGATCTCCGCCCGACAGGAACTTCCTAGTCCCGCCCGGCGTGATATCATTCACAGACCGGGAGGCGGGAGAGTGCTGCTGCAAAGACCTGCAAGAAGCCAGTGAAGCGCCGTGCAAAAGTGCAAGTAAGTTTTCAGAAGCTAAAAGCTAACCTAAGGCAGTGTTGTCACAGTGGCTTTGCCATGTTAACTGCCTGAAGTAACTCTTTGGGGGGGGGTTAATTTACAATGGTATTTTTAATATGTAGCATGAAGGAGGTTAATGTACTGCCACTGGTCACTGACCTGTTTGTGCTGCATTAGTGACACCAGTGTCAGTGTTAATTAACCCCTATTTGGTGCAGCATGAAAGGGTTCATAAACACTGATACTGGTGTCACTAATTCAGCACAAAGGGGTTAAACTGCCACTGGTCACTAATGCATCAGTGACCAGTGGTGTATTTGATACTGCCCACCTCCCATACACTCCGCACCCCTCTCATGTACATACCACCCACCTCCATACGCTCCTCACCCCTCTCATGTACATACCACCCACCTCCATACGCTCCTCACTCCTCTCATGTACATACCACCCACCTCCATACGCTCCTCACCCCTCTCATGTACATACCACCCACCTACATACACTCCGCACCCCTCTCATGTACACACCACCCACCTCCATACACTCCGCACCCCTCTCATGTACATACCACCCACCTCCATACACTCCGCACCCCTCTCATGTACATACCACCCACCTCCATACGCTCCTCACTGCTCTCATGTACATACCACCCACCTACATACACTCCACACCCCTCTCATGTACACACCACCCACCTCCATACACTCTGCACCCCTCTCATGTACATACCACCCACCTCCATACACTCCGCACCCCTCTCATGTACACACCACCCACCTCCATACACTCCGCACCCCTCTCATGTACATACCACCCACCTCCATACACTCCGCACCCCTCTCATGTACATACCACCCACTTCCATACACTCCGCACACCTTTTGGTTTCTTTAGTGAGATATCAGGGTCTAAACGGACCCCTGAAGTCTCACTATTGAGACAGTGAAAGGGACAGAGGAAACACATTCCCCATTTCCTTTCTCTGTAACCTCAGCTGCACTACAGATGAATGAACAGGAGATAGAGGCTCCTGTTAATTCATAAACTACAGCATAGTAAACACAATTTACTGTGCTTCAGTTATGAATGAACACAGTAAGTGATCAGTACCGATCACTCACTGTGTTCTTTTATTAAAGATAGGGGCTGGTAAATGACATTTACCAGCCCCTTTTTCCCACCACGATTCTGAATATCCCCCACAGCAGTCAGCGAGAGAGCAGAGGAAGGAAGTCGGCAGCGCTGTGGAGGGGCACACCATTATTTTTTATCGCTTGAATTATTTTTCCCATTATGGCCATGAGTGGGGCCTCATGTCCAAGTTTTACCTAAGGCCTCACAAAACCTAGAGCCGCTTCTGTGCAGGCTGATTTACATGCTCTCCAACAGTTTGCATTCACAAATTGGAACAAGTTTAAAATGTAATTTGACATCTGATTTGTTGCCTATGAAGTGCTTATCATTTTTAATAGCTTTGTCTGTTATCCCCTCTCGTCTGTAATAAATGTAACTTGACATCTGAATTGCTGCTTATTAAATGCTTATCCATTTTAATAGCTTTGTCTGTTTCTGTCCCCCTGTTTGTACTAAATCTTAGTAATAAACTTGCTACTTTCTGCACTCTCTGAATTAAGAACAGACAAGCTCACCAAACAAAAGTTGTTTTTTTCTATGTGGTCTGTAGAAAATATGACAACACAGTGGGGTTGATTTACTAAAACTGGAGAGTGCAAAATATGGTGCAGTTCTGAATAGAAACCAATCAGCATCCAGTTTGTCAAAACGTAACTGAACAAACTGAAGTTAAAAGCTGATTGGCTACCATTAGGGATGAGCCGAACACCCCCGGTTCGGTTCGGACCAGAACATGCGAAGAGGCAAAAAATTTGTACTAACATGCGAACACTGTTAAAGTCTATGGGACACGAACATGAAAAATCAAAAGTGCTTGTTTTAAAAGCTTATATGCAAGTTATTGCCATTAAAAGAGTATGGGGACCCGGGTCCTGCCCCAGGGGACATATATCAATGCAAAAAAAAGTTTTAAAAACTGCCGTTTTCTTTCAGGAGCAGTGATTTTAATAATGCTTGAAGTGAAACAATAAAAATGAAATATTCCTTTTAATATCATGCCTGGGGGGTGTTCTTTCACATATTTAGAACAATACCACAGCAAAATGACATTTCTAAAGGAAAAAATCTCATACAAAACTGCTTGCGGCTGTAATGAATTGTTGGATCCCGGCAATATAGATAAAAATCATTGAAAAAACCGGCATGGGTTGTCGTCCACCCCCAGTCCATTACCAGGCCCTTTGGGTCTGGTATAAATATTAAGGGGAACCCCGCACCAAAATTAAAGAAAAAATGCGTAGGGGTCCCCCCAAAATCCATACCATGCACTTCAGGTCTGGTATGGATATTAAGGGGAACCCTGCACCAATTTTTTTTAATGGCATAGGGGCCCCCCAAAATCCATACCAAGCCCCCCAAAACACTTTGTCTCCATGTTGATGGGGACAAGGGCCTCGTCCCCACAACCATAGCCCAGTGGTTGTGGAGGTCTGCGGGCGGGGGGCTTATTGGAATCTGGAAGCTCCCTTTAACAAGGGGACCCCCAGATGTCGCACCCCTATGTGAATGGGTATCGGGTACATTGTACCCTGATACAAAAAGTGTCAAAAATAGTAAAAATTACAGTAGACAGTTTGGGACAAATCCTTTATTAAAATATATTTAAAAAAATGTCCCGCGATGTAAATCCATCGTTCATCACACAGCCCGACGAACTGAAAAAAAAAACGCAACAACTCTGCCTCCATGGGAGACTCCCGCCGACTGAAGCCTCTTTGTGATGACAGCTGTTATATAGCTGAGGGCGGGGCCACCTGCTGACGTAAACGGGTGACTTCGTCCCTCCTGACACCACGTGACGTCAGAGGAAGGCAGGGCCACACGGTGACATAAACGGATGACCCCGCCTTTCTCTGATGTCACATGGGCGCGGTCACCCGTTTACGTCATCGGGTGGCCCTTCCCTCAGCTATATAACAGCTGTCATCATGAAGAAGCTTCAGTCGGCGAGAGTCTCCCATGGAGGCGGAGTTGTTGTGGGGTTTTTTCAGTTCATCAGGCGGCGTGATGTATGATGGATTTACATCGCGGGACATTTTTATTTTTTTAGTTTTTAATAAAGGATTTGTCCCAAACTGTCTACTGTCATTTTTACTATTTTTGACACTTTTTTTGGTGGATGTGTAGGGGTACAATGTAGATGATACCCATTCACATAGGTGGGGGCGGGATCTGGGGGTCCCCTTGTTAAAGAGGGCTTCCAGATTCCAATAAGCCCCCTGCCCGCAGACCCCCACAACCACCAGGTAAGGGTTGTGGGGATGAGGCCCTTGACCCCATCAACATGGAGACAAGGTGCTTTGGGCGGGACCCTAAAGCACCCTCCCCATGTTGAGGGCATGTGGCCTGGTACGGTTCAGGAGGGGGGTGCTCTCTCGCCCCCCCTTTTCCTGCGGCCTGCCAGGTTGCGTGCTCAGATAAGGGTCTGGTATGGATTTTGGGGGGACCCCTACGCCATTTTTTAAAAAAATTTTGGTGCAGGGTTCCCGTTAAAGTCCATACCAGACCTGAAGGGCCTGGTATGGATTTTGGGGGGACCCCTACGCAATTTTTTAACAAAAAAATTGGTGAAGGGTTCCCCTTAATATCCATACAAGACCTGAAGGGCCTGGTATGAATTTTGGGAGGACCCACATACATTTTTTTATTTTGGTGCAGGGTTCTCCTTAATATTCATACCAGACCCTGGTAATGGACTGAGGGGGGACCCATGCCGTTTTTTTCAATGATTTTTATCTATATTGCCGGGATCCGACAATTCATTACAGCCATAAGCAGTTTTGAATGAGATTTTTTTCCCTTAGAGATGTAATTTTGCTGTGGTATTGTTCTAAACATGGGAAAGATGCGCTACTTTACAGGCATACTAAGGACACCCCCTGGCACGATATTTAAAGGAATTTTTTATTTTTATTGTTTCACTTTAAGCATTATTAAAATCACTGCTCCTGAAAAAATGGACGTTTTTAAAACTTTTTTTGCATTGATACATGTCACCTGGGGCAGGACCCAGGTCCCCATACACTTTTTATAGCAATAACTTGCATATAAGCCTTTAAATAAGCACTTTTGGTTTATCATGTTAGCGTCCCATAGACTTTAACAGTATTCCACGGCTTTCAAATTTGCCACGAACACCGCATAATGTTCGCTGTTCGGTGAACAGGCGAAAATCGGGCTCATCCCTGGCTACCATGCACAGCTTTGCCAGATTTTGCACTTTCCAGCGTTAGTAAATCAACCCCACCGTACTTTATTCCACACTTTTCAGTGCATTAGGGACCCATTCGCATTGATGCTGCATTAGGGACCCATTCACATTCACGCTGCTTTGGGGACCCATTCACACTGATGCATTGCGGTAGCACCACACACTATTCCATGTATGGGTGTGCTGTGTTGCAAACAATGCTACAGAAGTATTTTTGGTCTGTTGTGGTGTCTGTCGGGCTCATCCCTGGTTACCATGCACAGCTTTGCCAGATTTTGCACTCTCCAGCGTTAGTAAATCAACCCCACCGTACTTTATTCCACACTTTTCAGTGCATTAGGGACCCATTCGCATTGATGCTGCATTAGGGACCCATTCACATTCACGCTGCTTTGGGGGCCCATTCACACTGATGCATTGTGGTAGCACCACACACTATTCCATGTATGGGTGTGCTGTGTTGCAAACAATGCTACAGGAGTCTTTTTGGTCTGTTGTGGTATGTTAGGCAGCCCATTCAAATAAATAGGCCTCCTTAATGCAATTCACATTAAAGCTGAATTCTAGGATAAGCAAATTAATAAATACAAGAGTCTTGTGTATTCTTTCTTGAATCTTGGCCTACTTTGTGTATTTCTTCTAGATCTATGCAGTGATTCAGTGTGAATCTTTGCCTCTGTGCCAGAGCTTCCTTTAATAAAGACCAGTCATTGCTGTTGCTTCTCCCTGCAAAGTTTTTTGTATTTACTTGTGCATCACGTATTAACCTGTTAACTCATTTTCCCAGTGGCCATTTAAGTGTGTTTAATTCCCGGGAGGCAGTGCAGCAGTGACATGATTAGGAGCCCATCCCACAGGCTCCCAGGTAAATACCTCGAACAAGAGCCATTAGTGACTGTCAGTGTGCTGGAAGCAAAACCTCATGCCGCCATGATTGCCTATGTGTGAAAGCTTGGGATTAAAGTCCACCCTTCTTGCTGCAGCATTTATGTATTACGTAGTCAAGAAGGGATTAATTGGATATGGGAATTGTTTAGACTGTCATACAGGAGCCTAAAGATGGATATATTAAAGTGAAAGTCAATGCAAAAACTAAAATCCCTGCATCTATAGACACCACGGATCTAACACTAACCTCTCTATCCCTGTAAAGAAAAAATGAGTATACATACCTTTTTGGAAGCCGCTCTGACCTGCACCGACCGGATCTCCAGCGGCAGAAGCTCTGCAGAGAAAACGGCCGACAACAGCTGTGAAATGAATGGGAAGTGATGTCACCCATAGAGTTACACTGGGGCTTCCATTGTCATCCGTCTCCTCTGCACCCGCCTCTACAGTGAAGCCGCGGTTGACAGCTCAGCGTGGGATCCGGTCGGAGCGGGTCAGATCGACTTCCAAAAAGGTATGTATACTCATTTTTTCTTTACAAAGATAGAGAGGTTAGTGTTAGGTCTGTGATGTCTATAGATTCAGGAATTTAAGTGTTTGCATGGACTTCTACTTTAACCACTTGCTTACCGGGCACTTAAACCCCCCTCCTATCCAGACCAATTTTTAGCTTTCAGCGCTAACGCATTTTGAATGACAATTGCGCGGTCATACAACGCTGTACCCAAATGAAATTTTTATCATTTTTTTCCCACAAATAGAGCTTTCTTTTGGTGGTATTTGATCACCTCTGCGGTTTTTACTTTTTGTTAAAAAAATGTAAAAACCTGAATTTTTTTTTTTTTTTTTTTTAATTTTTTATATTTTGTTATAAAAAATTTTAACGGGTAATTTTTCTCCTTCATTGATGTACGTTGATGAGGCGGCAGTGATGGGCACTGATAGGTGGCAGTGATGGGCACTGATGGGTGGCAGTGATGGGCACTGATGGGTGGCAGTGATGGGCAGCACTGACAGGTGGCACTGATTGGCACTACAGGTGGGCATTGGTAGGTGGCACTTGTGGGCATTGATAGGTGGCAGTTGTTGGCATTGATAGGTGGCACTGTGGGCACTGTTAGGTGGCACTGTGGGCACTGTTAGGTGGCACTGTGGGCACTGTTAGGTGGCACTTTTGGGTGGCACTGATGAGGAATGTGTTGTGCTTCCACTTCGGGACCGATGTCCCTGACATCTGAGCCGGTGATCGGCTTTTTTCTCTACTCGCGCTGTCAGCGCGAGTAAAAAAAAAAACGATTACCGATCTTCCTGTTTACATCATGTGATCAGCTGTCATTGGCTGACAGCTGATCACATGGTAAGGGGCAGGGACCGGCCCCTTACTCAGATCGGTGATCAGCCGAGTCTCAGTGACTCGGTGATCACAGCGCGCCGGGCGCGCGCCCTGCAGGGCGCGCGCAGGGAGCGTGCACAGGGGAGGCCGTCATATGACGGCCTCCTGGGAATGTAGGTCCGCGCTGTGGCCGTCATTCGGCCATAGCGCGGATGTCTAGTGGTTAAGGACATATTTTAAAAGCTGTTTATTTGACATTCACCAAACATTCACAGGTGGAGGTGAATCTTTCTGATGCATGTGTTTTAAATTACAGTAATTAAATCACCGCCAGCCAATGTCTGGTGAAAGTCACTACTTTGAAAATATGCCCCTAAGAATTTATAGGCATTCCATCTGAAAATTTGAGTGATAGAGTGATTTGCTAGACTTGTAAAATTTTCCTTTTTTTTGCAAAATACACTGGGGTGGGTTTGACCTACTAAACATTTCAGCTCATACTTGGTGTTTTTGGTGACCATTTAGAAATGTACCATATCTGTCGGCGTATAACACGCACTTTTTTTCCTCTTAAAATCAGGGGAATATCGTGGGTGCGTGTTATACGCTGATCCCTGCTGTCTCTGAGAGAAGGGGAGCTTGCGCCGTTGAATTGCATAGAGCCACTATCTTCTGTGTACCCGGCGTTCCATCACTCGCAGCCATGCCTCCTGGCCCCGCATCGGGCCACTGTTCCATCATATGAACAGGGCCAGGAGGCATGGCTGTGAGTGACGGAGGGCCGGGTACACAGGAGATTACGGCTCTGTGCAATTCAGCGGCGCTTGCTGCTCCTCTTCCCTCGGAGACAGCTGGGATAATCCAACACTGTCGAGGCTGCTATGATGGGAAAGGTGAGGCTGCAGATGGGCACTGAACAGGCTGCATTGTTGGTCAATTTATAGGCTGCAGATGGGCATTGAACAGGCTGCATTTTTGGTCAATTTAATGGCTGCAGATAGGCACTGAGCAGGGTGCATTGATGAGCTGTGACCCTAATTTTCAAAGTTCTATATTAAAAATGCAAGTTTTTTTCCTTAAACTTCCCTCCTAAAATTGGGGTGCGTGTTACACACCTGTGCGTGTTATACACTGATAAATACGTTAATTTCCAAAAACATTTTAGTGAAAATTATGTCAGTACAAATAAGTAGGGATAAAAGCCAATAAACCACAAAGTATTACAGTTATGTATTACAGAATAAAGATAGAACAATTAGAAGACGTTATATAATAAGAAGCATCAGTTTCATGGAAGTGGAAAGCTGACATAACAAGTACAGAGGAGAAAAAAAATAGAAAGTGTTTTTAAAGTGCAATTTCATTTTCTGTGTGTTAACGATAACATATTAACACAAGTAGCTTAATTGTAGGAAACTTATGTTATGTGGGCAGGTTTGGTGGGAGGTGGGGGGGGGGTTGAACAACGAGGAGAAAGGCATTAATTGTTTGCACTCCTGAAGCAGGAAGTAACAGAAAACAAATGACAGGGGAGGGCACATTCAAATTGATAGGAGAAGGGTAAAAGCGGCTATGGCCATTGTAATCCTCCTCCAAAAAAAGAGGGGGGGGCGTAAAAGGAGGGAAACATGGGTGAGGAAAAGGGTGGGAGAGAAAGAGGGGAGGGGTGGTAGGGGGGGGGAGAAAGCTCACTGGGAGATACCTCCGATACATGCTCGTCTTGACCTGCAATCAAAATCAGATGGGTTAGGCTAAATTAAGTTAGGTTCAGTTAGTAGGTTGAGTTCAAAGGCGTTGGGGAACAGGGAGACAGGTGGTTAGGTCTGAGTGTCTATAGAAATGTAATTTATACTGTTTTGCACACAATAAAAGATCAACCTAATTTTATTTTATTTGGAAATATTAGGGTTTGAAGTTTTTTTTAAAACTCTAATGCCGCGTACACACGGTCGGACTTTTCGTCTACAAAAGTCCAACGGACGCTGACGGACTAAAGCTGGCTGGTAATCCGATCGTGTGTGGGCTTCTCCGGACTTTCAACGTACTTTTTTAGCCTCAAATCCGACGTACTTTAGATTTGAAACATGCTTCAAATCTTTACTTCGTAACTACGACGGACCCCGAAATCCGCTCGTCTGTGTGCTAGTCCGACGGACAAAAAGCCACGCTAGGGCACCTATTGGCTACTGGCTATGAACTTCCTTATTTTAGTCCGGTGTACGTCATCACGTACGAATCCATCGGACTTTTGTGTGGTCGTGTGTAGGCAAGTCCGTTCGTTAGAAAGTATGCCGCAAGTCCGCCGCAAGTCCGCCGAAAGTCTGCCGGAAGTCTGTCGGACAGGCTGTCTGACTTTTGTAGACGAAAAGTCCGACCGTGTGTACGCGGCATTATGCCGCGTACACACGGTCGGACTTTACGGCGGACTTTGCCCGGCGGATTTTTCGACGTACTTTACGACGGACTTTCTGAATGAACGGACTTGCCTACACACAATCCACCAAAGTCCGTCGAATTCGTACGTGATGACGTATGACCGGACTAAAACAAGGAAGTTCATAGCCAGTAGCCAATAGCTGCCCTAGCGTGGCTTTTTAGTCCGTCGAACTAGCATACAGACGGCGGACTTTTCGACCGGACTCGATTTCAACGGATAAATTTTAAACAAGTTTCAAATCTAAGTCCGTCCAACTTTTGAGAAAACAAAGTCCGCTGGAGCCCACACACATCGAATTGTCCGACGAAATCCAGTCCGCCGGGCAAAGTCCGCCGTAAAGTCCGCTCGTGTGTACGCGGCATAAGTTAATATTTTACAGCTACTGGTATCACTTTATATTTTGCTGTCTGAGTCCCGTTGGGCAGATTTTTCTTCACTTCCTGTCCTTCGGATCCGACAAAAATTGAGTGAGAGGCAGTTTTTACAAAGTGAAGGGAACTCCCCTGCTGTACAGATTTCACTGGAAAGGGTGTGCCCATTGGAATATTAACGCTTACCTCTTGCTTACCTCTTGCTCTATGCTAAAATTTAGGACAAACAGAGAGGGTGATTCTACCAATCAGGGACCCAGACAACCACAAAAATTTTATATGGGTTCTAATCCTTCCAATCTCTATCCAAAACGAAAACAAAAAATTTTGGCTATGCATACACTTTAATTTTTTGCGGTTGATTTACTAAAGATAAATAGACTGTTCACTTTGCAAGGGAAATTTCCCCAGAGACTAGTGAATGAAGCTCCTCTTACTTCCACTAATCATTTGCAAAGCAAAAATGATGTTTTTTATTTTTCTTGCACATAATTGGGTATTCGTTGCAAAGTAAAACGTTACTGTTTTCACTAAGTTCTGGGGATAATTCCCCTGCAGGTGGAACTTTCCTTGCAAAGTGAACAGTCTATTGGCCTTTAATAAAGTAGCCCCTTTGATTTTAACAACTGGATTTGGGGATCCTCTGCCATTCCTCGTTGCAGATCCTCTCTAGTTCTGTCAGGTTGAATGTGATCACATGGTACAGACTGGGCTAATCACAGCCCAGCTGTACCATGTGATTAGTTTTGACCAATCACAGGTAATCACAACAAAATAAACTGAATGATTCAGTTTCATTCAGTAAAATGCTTGCTTTTAGCAATGTAATACACTGCTATTAGCATTCATAATGTGTAATAAAACAAACAAAATACTGATCACTTCCCCAGAGTAGTACAATGTTACCATGGTAACAGTATATTGCTCTGGTCACAGTGTGTTAAAAAAATGGAATATAAAATAAATTAAAAAAACAGGTGCATCTCAAAAAATGAGAATATCATCAAAAAGTTAATTTACTTCAGTAATTCAATTCAAAAAGTGAAAGTCATATATTATATAGATTAATTACACACAGAGTGATATATTTCAAACATTTCTTTCTTTTAATTTTGATGATTATCGCTTACAGCTAGTGAAAGGGCAAAATTCAGTGTCTCAGAAAATTTTAATATTGTGAAAAATAGTTTAATATTGTAGACTCATGGTGTCACACTCTAATCAGCTAAAGCTAATTAACTTAAAGTATTTAAATAGACTCTCAGTTTGGTTCAATAGATTACACAATCATGGGGAAGACTGCAGTCCAGAAGTTGTCCAGAAGACAGTCATTGACACCCTCCAAAAGGAGGGTAAGTCACAAAAGGTCATTGCTAAAGAAGCTGGCTGTTCACAGAGTGCTGTATCCAAGCATATTAATGGAAAGTTGAGTGGAAGGAAAAAGTGGTAGAAAAAGGTGCACAAGCAACAGGGATAACTGCAGCCGAGTGGATTGTGAAGCAAAGGCCATTTAAGAATTTGGGGGAGATTCACAAGGAGTGGACTACGTCATACTGGTGTCAGTTTATCAAGAGCCACCACACACAGAGGTATCCAGGACAAGGGCTACAACTGTCGCATTCCTTGTGTCATGCCACTCCTGAACCAGAGACAATGTCAGAAGCATTTTATTTGGGCTAAGGAGAAAAAGGACTGGACTGTTGCTCAGTGGTCCAAAGTCCTCTTTTCGGATGAAAGTAAATTTTGCATTTCATTTGGAAATCAAGGTCCCAGAGTCTGGAGGAAGAGTGGAGAGGCACAGAATCCAAGTTACATGAGGTCAGTGTGAAGTTTCCACAGTCAGTGATGATTTGGGCAGCCATGTCATCTGCTGGTGTTGGTCCACTGTGTTTTATAAAGTCTAAAGTCAGCACAGCCCTCTACAAGGAAATTCTAGAGCACTATATGCTTCCCTCTGCTGACCAGCTTTATGGATATGCTGATTTCATTTGCCAGCAGGACTTGGCACCTGCTCATACTGCCAAAAGTACCAATACCTGGTTTATTGATAATGGTATCACTGTGCTTGATTGGCCAGCAAACTTGCCTTACCTAAACCCCATAAAGAATCTGTGGGGTATTGTCAAGAGGAAGATGAGAGACACCAGACCCAACAATGCAAACGAGCTGTAGGCCGCTATCAAAGCAACCTGGGCTTCCATAACACCTCAGCATTGCCACAGGCTGATCGCCTCCATGCCACGCCACATTGATGCAGTAATTCATGAAAAAGGAGCCCCGACCAAGTATTGTGTGCATACTATACATGTGATACTTCATATTCCCATCGCACACGTTCCTGGATAAGCTCTCAAAGTTTGGGTGCTGCAGCAACAAGCAGCTGGATACTGGTTCAAGTCACAAAGTAGATATTTGCCAGCAGTGCATACCATGGATCGACACAAAGAAGCGTCCAAATAGATTATTTATTGCATGATCACAATACAAGAAAAATGCAATGCTTCGGAGCCACGCAGGACCCCTTCGTCAGGCATACTATACATGGACATACTTTTCAGTAAACCATTATTTCTGTATTAAAAATCCTTTTTTTTTTATTGGTCTTATGTAATATTCAAATTTTCTGAGATACTGAATTTGGGGTTTTTACTAGCTGTAAGCCATAATCATCAAAATTAAAAGAAAAAAATTCTTTAAATATATCACTCTGTGTGTAATGAATCTAAATAATACATGAGTTTCAGTTTTTGACTTGCATTACTAAAATAAAAAATTTTTTTGATAATATTCTAACTTTTTGAGATGAACCTCTTCTCATTGGCTCAGACACAGCAGCAGAAGCCATTGGGTCCTGCTGCTGTCAATCCAATCCAGTGAGTAAGGAGCAGGCCCGGACTGGGACAAAAAATAGGCCCGGGCATTTTGGATTGAGCAGCCCATGATATGTTAACCGGCCCCTTCCCCACTCTCCACCCTGACAGATCCCCTGAGAGAGGGGAGGGGGGAACCCAGCAGAGGTGTGGAGGGGGGGGGGGGTGCGACCAGGAAAGAGCATGGGGGTTGGAGAGCACAGGGAAGAACCTTGAGAACATGGGTGGGGCGAGAGCACAGGGGAGAGGCAGAGAAAACAGGGAGGAA
Organism: Lithobates septentrionalis; assembly: GCA_037952835.1. Classification (NCBI taxonomy): domain Eukaryota; kingdom Metazoa; phylum Chordata; class Amphibia; order Anura; family Ranidae; genus Lithobates; species Lithobates septentrionalis. The sequence goes on along the minus strand of JBBDGP010001540.1, from coordinate 532,996 downwards.
GAGGAGAGCACAGGGGGGCAGCGGAGAGCATGGGGGGAGGTGGAGAGCCCAGGGAGGACAACGGAGAGCATGGGGGATGTGGACAGCACAGGAGGGCTGGCGGAGAGCATGGGGTGATGGGAAGACTGGAAGAGCACAGGGGGGAGTGGTGGAGAGCACAGGGGGGAGTGGTGGAGAGCATAGGGGGAGGTGGAGAGCATAGGGGGAGGTGGAGAGCATGGAGGGAGGTGGAGAGCATGGGGGGAGGTGGAGAGCATGGGGAATGTGAAGAGCACAGGGGGAAGCGGAGAGCGTGGGGGTAATGTGGAGAGCACGGGGGGTGGCAGAGAGCACGGGGGGTGGCAGAGAGCACGGGGGGTGGCAGAGAGCACGGGGGGTGGTGGCAGAGAGCATTGGGGAGGTGGAGAGCATGGGGGGGAGGTGGAGGGCATGGGGGGGAGGTGGAGAGCATGGGGGGGGAGGTGGAGAGCATGGGGGGGGAGGTGGAGAGCATGGGGGGGAGGTGGAGAGCATGGGGGGGGGAGGTGGAGAGCATGGGGGGGGAGGTGGAGAGCATGGGGGGGGTGGAGAGCATGGGGGGGAGGTGGAGCGTATGGGGGGGGAGGTGGAGCGTATGGGGGGGAGGTGGAGAGTATGGGGGGGAGGTGGAGAGTTTGAGGGGGTGGCAGAGAGCATGGGGGGGGAGGTGGAGCGTATGGGGGGAAGGTGGAGAGTATGGGGGAAGGTGGAGAGCATGGGGGAAGGTGGAGAGCATGGGGGAAGGTGGAGAGCATGGGGGAAGGTGGAGAGCATGGGGGAAGGTGGAGAGCATGGGGGGTGGCAGAGAGCATGGGGGGGGGGGAGGTGGAGAGTATGAGATGGGGGGAGGTGGAGAGTATGAGAGGGAGGGTGGTAGAGAGCATGGGGGGGAGGTGGAGAGTATGGGGGGGAGGTGGAGAGTATGGGGGGGGAGGTGGAGAGCACAGGGGGTGGCAGAGAGCACAGGGGGTGGCAGAGAGCACAGGGGGTGGCAAAGAGCACAGGGGGTGGCAGAGAGCACAGGGGGTGGCAGAGAGCACAGGGGGAGGTGGAGAGCATGGGGGAGGTGGAGAGTATGAGGGGGAAGGTGGAGAGCATGGGGGAAGGTGGAGAGCATGGGGGAAGGTGGAGAGCATGGGGGAAGGCGGAGAGCATGGGGGAAGGCGGAGAGCATGGAGGGTGGCAGAAAGCATGGGGGGGAGGTGGAGAGTATGAGAGGGGGGAGGTGGAGTGTATGAGAGGGAGGGTGGCAGAGAGCATGGGGGGAGGTGGAGAGTATGAGGAGGTGGCAGAGAGTATGGGGGGTGGCGGACAGCATGGGGGGGTGACAGACAGCATGGGGGGGGTGACAGACAGCATGGGGGGGTGACAGACAGCATGGGGGGTGGCAGACAGCATGGGGGGTGGCAGACAGCATGGGGGGTGGCAGACAGCATGGGGGGTGGCAGACAGCATGGGGGTGGCAGACAGCATGGGGGTGGCAGACAGCATGGGGGGTGGCAGAGAGCATGGGGGGTGGCAGAGAGCATGGGGGGTGGCAGAGAGCATGGGGGGAGGCAGACAGCATGGGGGGTGGCAGAGAGTATGGGGGGAGGTGGAGAGTATGGGGGGGTGGAGAGTATGGGGGTGATGTGGAGAGCACGGGGTTGGCAGAGAGTATGGGTGCGGTGGAGAGCCCTGCGGGAGCAGCAGAGAGAAGCAGGATAGGAGGATCGGTGGGGGCGGCTGCATATAGAAGAATCATTTTCTCCATCTTCCTCCTGCAGTCTCGGAATGCCTGCTTCTCCTCTACCTCTCACAGGCATTCGATACTGCAGGAGGAAGATGGAGAAAATAATTGTTCTATATGCAGCCACCCCCACCGATCCTCCTATCTAGTTCACAGGGGAGGCTGAACTTACGTTTTCTGTTCCAGCGGCTCCAATGTGTCTGCTCTGGCTCCTCCCCCCGGCACTGACGGCTGACCTATACGTGCGGCCGTGCAGCCGTGGTGAGGCCGAAGACGTCTCATTTAGCTCCTCCCCCCGGCGCCGATGGCTGAGCTTAACTGGCAGCCGGGCGGCCGCGGAGAGGCTGGATGAGCGGCACAAGCTCAAGCCGTTGGGCCATGCAAGGACTTGCAGCCTGGCGGCCCCAGCGGCCGCGGCCCACCGGGCAAATGCCCGGTTTGCCCTATGGCCAATCCGGGCCTGGTAAGGAGTGCTGCAAGGGGGTAGTGCTGAACCATGCTCTGTGTGTCTTTTAGATACACAGAGCCAGCTTTGGAGCGAGCATACACAAGTGCCCTCATAGCCTGCATCTTGCTATGGTGGCACTCAGCGGGGCGAGGAGCCAGGAGCGCCAGCAGGAAACCCGAGAAGAGGAGGATTTGGGCTGCTCTGTGCAAAACCATTACACCAAACAGCTAAGTATAACATTTTTGTTATTTTAATTTAAAAAATTGTACCTTTACAATCACTTTGACTACATTTTTTCCGAAGCAAGGTTTACTATATCCAAACATGACATGTATGTATACAGTATGTGCCCTAACACTTAATGGAAGAGGAAATTAAAAATTTTTAGTGTAATCACATGGAGATTATACTAATGTATTTTTCATTAGAAAACTGAAAAGTGGGACATATAATTTTTATCCGCTTCTGTGCCAATAATACAAATAAGTCGTTTTTTTTTTTTATGATCTGGTGTTGTTTATAAAACTTTAAATTACTACTATTATTAATGTAGTAGTTCCTAATAGGCCTATTAAAAGTATCTTTAAGGGTACATGCACAAAACATGGAGATTGCACTGAAGATAATTCAGCAGGGAACATGAAGTCAGCAGCAGTACACATGGCAAGTGCTATGGCAGATGCCTGCCCTGGTTCTTCAAACAGCCTGTTGCTCAGTTAATGAACAGATGAGCAAGAGTAGAGGCCTTTGTGATCCAATGTTTGCCTAGTTACTTCACTTTGCTTGAATGAAGGGCACTCAGCAGGAGAAGCTGCTGACATTCTGGCTGAAGAGGGTGTATATGAAAAGGAGATGCTGAGAACAGGAACGCAAAAGGAAGTGCCAGAGTGAATACATGGGTTCTGAAGTGAATAGGTGACAGGAAGTGTTATGCAGCTTCTCCACTAGTTCAATGTTGACATGATTGTGATCATTAAGGTCACTCAGCACAAAGTACACTAAACACCAACTAAAAGTATTCATCCAAGACTTGAGTTGGAAACAGAAGGTGGCATGTATTGTTCTCCCATGTAAGTCTACAAACTTGGTCGGAAATGTTTAAATTAATGAAAAGCTCTATATATGAACAACAAGTACTCTCTAAATTGAATGACTTGTGCAAATAAACAAGGTACAGAACGACTATGACCTTTTCTTTATGTGATTATTTCAAGGAAATTACAAAATGTAATGTTCTAAGCAAAGTAAGGATATCTTCCTGCTGTACAAAACATACCCTTTTCAAATATTCTAACTAAAACATCCAGCATTTAATGAAAGTTAGATTGTAGACTTATTTAAATGTTCTATGTTTTTATGTATACTTTTTCTTTGTTTTTTTGGCTTTTTTAAAATAATGTAGATTAAGAATCCATAAATAAGAGAGTCAAAGAGAGCAACCGCTGATCACTCTAGACCAGCATTTTTTAATTAGGATGCCCAGGCAGCCTGGGGTGCATTCGGGTCTCTTCAGGGGCCCCTTGGTAATATGCCTAAAAATTACCCAAAATTGTAAAAAAAGAAAAACCAGAAGGTTGATTAAGCCTGTCTTTTAGTTACATAAAGCCAAACGTTTTCATTGTGCACCATTACAACTTTCCAGCTGCCAGTGTCCTAACAACCAATGTTGTCATTGGTTGATAAGGAGAATGTCTGGCCCCTGCACAGCATCCTTGTTTGTCCCTCCCCTGCCCTACTCCATCAGCCCTGGGGTCACAATAGCTGGATGAGGAAGCAAAACTGAGGGAGAAGAATACTAGTCAGTGCCAGCGTGCAAAGGTATATTTGTTTTGGAAGAATAAATCACCTCTAATGCTGGAATCCTATGTGAGTTGATGTTGCTGCAATATGTAAAACTATTATGCCGCGTACACACGAGCGGACTTTACGGCGGACTTTGCCCGGCGGATTTTTCGACGTACTTTACGACGGACTTTCTGAATGAACGGACTTGCCTACACACAATCCACCAAAGTCCGTGGAATTCGTACGTGATGACGTACGACCGGACTAAAGCAAGGAAGTTCATAGCCAGTAGCCAATAGCTGCCCTAGCGTGGCTTTTTAGTCCGTCGAACTAGCATACAGACGGCGGACTTTTCGACCGGACTCGATTTCAACGGATAAATTTTAAACAAGTTTCAAATCTAAGTCCGTCCAACTTTTGAGAAAACAAAGTCCGCTGGAGCCCACACACATCGAATTGTCCGACGAAATCCAGTCCGCCGGGCAAAGTCCGCCGTAAAGTCCGCTCGTGTGTACGCGGCATTAGAATAGTTGTTTACATTTTAAAATGGGGTGCCTCAAGACTGTGGATCATTTTAAAGGGTGCATTGACTGAAAAAAGGTTGAGAAATACTGCTCCAAACAAACATAGTCAACGGCTTTAGAAAGGTGGTGATCCTCCAGCCAATTCCTGTCAATGGTTCTGCCCAATGAGGAGTGATATTACCTAAGAGCAGATTTGAAAGTCGTGTGCCATTTGCAATGTATACCTGGCACTGGTCTAGTATGAGCCATAAACTGACCATTTAAAAAGGAGATCTTACAGGAGGCTAAAAGGTCTGCTTATCCTCAAAGAGACTGCCAAGCAATGCTAGCTTTTTTATTGGTATATATAGCTGGTATATATATATATATATACAGTGTATATCTTTCTATTTTCTTAAATAAAATAAAGTCATTCATCATTGCAACATATTATGCTACTGCCGTAGTTGATGCTCGAATTGTTTATGTCAAGGTGTAAGGTCAGCCTCACCCGAAGCTCATGAGTATATGGGATTACTACTATGTGTAGGAAAATAAGAATGACGATTGACCAGGTTCAGTTTTGACAAGCTTCTCTGAAGATATTAATACATGGGAGGGAGTTGCATGATGCAAAAAATTCAAATGTGAGTGATTCCTTTTGTTCTCTGATTATTAAGCAAATAGGCCAGCACCACTTGATCTTCTACACAAAAGAGCAAATTAGATTATAGTATTACATTTTCAAATGGCAGACATGACTAATAGTAGCCATTTAATGATGAAACACAAACCTCACAACAAGTACAAAGACATACCACAGTGCGGTATTGCTTTCAGCGCTATGTAGTGGTCAAGCAAATATTAGCATCAATAAGGCTAGGTGGGAAAGGTAATTTATTTTAAATGTTTTCCTCTAACATGCATCTATCAGCATTGCTATTATGCCTATCATTCCTTCAAAAACACAAGACAAGGGACCAAAGTTCTTGAGAATAACAAGAAAGACATGTTAGCTCCTTGTGTCTCTTTCAACAGCCAGCAGACCATTTTACCTTCTAAAGTAAACCTGTCATTGGCATTATCTTTGTAAAGGAATCTAATAGGGGGACAGAAGGGACCATCGTCACGTGTCTTTTTGTTTAGTGTTCTATAGCTAATGATGTGCTCAAAAAACTCAAGTAGTATATCTGATTTGAAGGAATGTATTATTTTTAAATTATGTTAGATAAACAAGAAATACTTTCATGAAATACTTTTATTAGTTTGTGTTAATGTGCGAAGCTGTTTGTGTCTATGTATAATATGGGTAAAGTCCTTTTTCATTGCTCATGCTGACTTTGATTCCTGCTTCGTAGTGCTTCACAGTGGTTCTGTTACAAGTCTCCTGTTCACAATGCATAACTAGTAGGGCTGCTGAAATTAATCGCAGCATCGATGCATCGCGATTCCGGTGTCCCCGATGCGGCATCGATGCATGCGACCCGAATAATCGATTTCTGGCCCCGCCCCCTCCCGGGAGAGCGCTCCGTCCGTAAAGCTGTTATTAGTGTGTATATTGCGGTCATGTGACACTTGGCCGCGCCTCCCTCCTCTCAGTCTCTCCTGATGTCAGCTCCGCCCACTGACTGGAGCTATCAGGTCAGAAGAGAGGCGGGCGGGGCTGACATCAGGAGAGACGTGAGAGGAGGGAGGCGTGGCCGAGTGTCACATGACCGCAATATACACACTAATAACAGCTTTACGCACAGAGCGCTCTCCCGGGAGAATTCACTGCCCACCTCAGATGTGACAACTGGCGGAACACCGGCCGCACAAATGGAGATCGGGGGGAGATGGTGAGCAGGCAGATCGCCCTGCTCATTACAGGCTGCCACCGGCAGAGCAGCATGTGAGTACAGAGGGAGAGGGGGAGGGGGAGGGGGCGCTGTGACACAAGTCCATATCATAAATTGTCTTCTATGTGCCTTCATCACACCACAACTCTGCATTATTGTCCGCAGTCTGTGCCCATCTCCTGTGCCATGTCCGCCGCAGTCTGTGCCCATCTCCTGTGCCATGTCCGCCGCAGTCTGTGCCCATCTCCTGTGCCATGTCCGCCGCAGTCTGTGCCCATCTCCTGTGCCATGTCCGCCGCAGTCTGTGCCCATCTCCTGTGCCATGTCCACCGCAGTCTGTGCCCATCTCCTGTGCCATGTCCGCCGCAGTCTGTGCCCATCTCCTGTGCCATGTCCGCCGCAGTCTGTGCCCATCTCCTGTGCCATGTCCGCCGCAGTCTGTGCCCATCTCCTGTAGCATGTCCGCAGTCTGTGCCCATCTCCTGTAGCATGTCCGCAGTCTGTGCTCATCTCCTGTAGCATGTCTGCAGTCTCTGACCATCTCCTGTAGCATGTCTGCAGTCTCTGACCATCTCCTGTAGCATGTCTGCAGTCTCTGACCATCTCCTGTAGCATGTCTGCAGTCTCTGATCATCTCCTGTAGCATGTCTGCAGTCTCTGACCATCTCCTGTAGCATGTCTGCAGTCTCTGATCATCTCCTGTAGCATGTCTGCAGTCTCTGATCATCTCCTGTAGCATGTCTGCAGTCTCTGATCATCTCCTGTAGCATGTCTGCAGTCTCTGATCATCTCCTGTAGCATGTCTGCAGTCTCTGATCATCTCCTGTAGCATGTCTGCAGTCTCTGATCATCTCCTGTAGCATGTCTGCAGTCTCTGATCATCTCCTGTAGCATGTCTGCAGTCTCTGATCATCTCCTGTAGCATGTCTGCAGTCTCTGATCATCTCCTGTAGCATGTCTGCAGTCTCTGATCATCTCCTGTAGCATGTCCGCAGGCTCTGACCATCTCCTTTAGTATTGTGGAAGAGAGCCTGGAGCTCCTCTGCTGTCTCTTTTTTTCTTAAGAACAGATAGAATAAAAAAAATGGAGTCCTCCTGACTACTTGAATTTTTTTTTGATGAAAACCATGAGAACTTGCGGACTTGCGCTGTAATCGTGATGCATCGTGATGCATCGCGGAATCGAATCGAATCGAATCGTTGACTTGATAATCGTAATCGAATCGAATCGTGAGGCCAGTGAAGATGCGCAGCCCTAATAACTAGTCATCCAATTTATTGACAGAGCACATTCCCTGTATGGCTGATATCTTGTATAAATAGCTATAAAACTGAAAGCATATGGTATTCCAGTAACTAAATATATTGTTTTTCTATTGCAGTGTTTACATTAAATTAATGTTTTCTTTGAATTTCACATCTTGCTATGCTTGCTTTTTCCTTTGTTTTATTTTTTTGCTATTGTGTTAAATATAGTTTATAGTAATATCAGACAGATAGGGATTACATTGTTTTCAATGTGTCCTCAAGTCATAGACGTAAGTGGGCCAAATTTCAGCTGATTCCTGCAATCCATGTGTGGCCCTACAATTACCTCTCTGCAAAAGTGAATTTAAGTTTTACTGAGCTGCAGGAAAATTATGGGCCAAAGAGTGGCTGTACCCTATGAAATGCAGGCACTGTTTGGCTGCGCCATTGTATTCAGACAGCCGTGGGTGCCACAGTCTGTATATAATAGCCAGCAGTGGAGTTTCTTCTATTCACACTCTTATGCTAGGTACACACTGTAAGTTTTTTTTTAGTTCAGTCCAGTGGGGTGAATTAAGAAATGTACAGATTGCCATATTAGCACACCCGGTGTTAGTGCAGCGACCTCCCCCACTGAGCTATTGTGCTCTGACAGGGGGACTGTGCCCCCCCCACTAGAACACAGTGATCAGCGCTAGCAGCCATTGGCCAAAAGTGGAACTTCCGCATAATTGCTTCCTCCCCCTCTCCGGCGTCACATTTGGCACCTTTCAGGGTGGAGGGGGAAACGAGGACCTGTTGTTGACAGGTTCCCTTACCCACTTCCGGGAGACTGGGCCACGGCCCGATCTCCCGAAAGTTCGGCCCCCTCCTCCTTCCTCCGCCACCGGACCAATCAGAAAGCGCAGTGTGCTCTGCGCATGCGCAATAGGGAACTGGCCGTGAAGCCGAAAGGCTCAACTGCCAGGTTCCCTTACCTGGAATGGCAGCGGCTGCACCCGACAGTCGGTCCGAAGACCAGCTGGGGTGCCGACATCGTGGGCTCCTTGGACAGGTAAGTGTCCATATAGTTAAAGTCAGCAGCTACAGTATTTCTAGCTGCTGACTTAATTTTTTTCCCCAAGGCAGAACTCCGCTTTAAACACCACCTATTTTAACATTTTTGAGCATTTTCCCAATGTTCAATACAAGCAGATGATGTATTATTACAATGTATAGCATGTTGCCTGGACTGGTATATTTTACTATTGCAGTGTTTTTTCTTAGTATTTTTCAGTGTGACTTTCATTTTTATTTTTTTTCATTAGTGGGATATGTGAATTAGCAACTAGAGGCTGGGTAGGTTAGCTACTACAATGATGCTGCCTAACTGTCTAAAATTTGTATTTTTCTAGAAAATGTACTTAGACTGAAACAAAAGAAAACTAAAGCATTAAGAAAGTCCTAAAACAATTATGGCTGTTTCACGTCAATATTTATTTAGCAACTATACATAGATACAAGGTTTGTAAATCATTAACACACATTGATAAGCTGGTCTATTTTACATTAACATCTAAAAATATATATATTAAAACAATACATACATTTCCTTCAAATTCTGAGCTTCTTTTTAACTATAGTAAAATCTAGTGATTCAAAGACATAGCTTGTATAAAATGTTATAAAATGTTAAATACTAAATTATACAAGCAAAAAACTCTTATCCTACAGGAGCTTCTGTAAAGTCTGTAATCTTGTATGTCCTTGGAGAGAATACTTTGTGACACAAAACCAAATTCTTTTATGATGAAAGTGTTTGTAAATGAGATGTTTATTTTTAGAAAGATTGCTGCATAGATAGATGAACTCTTCTTTAAGGAAAAGTTCATCCTAATTAAATGATTATTTTATCTTCCATTAGCTGGATATTAACCCATCATGTCTTCTTATTTATAGATGATAACCTGAACAATAGCTTCATGGTTGAAATGGAGCATAAGTGCATATATAAATTGTTGCTTGCTCTTGAGCATCTGGCAGGCCTTTCCTAATAGTCATATTTAGCCAAGAAAGTACATTTCATAGACCAGCAAATTGTTGGAAATTAAAGTGCACCTTTAATCTGTAATGATCTGTAATCTGTAATGATGTGATAAAAGAGGTTAGGAATGATAAACACAGCCTTTTTTAGTTACTAATGCCGCGTACACACGGTCGGACTTTCCGGCATACTTGGTCCGGCGGACCAGAGTGTGCCGGACAATCCGCCCGTGTGTAGGCGCCGGCGGACTTTTCCGGCGGACATTTTCCCAAAAGCCCGCCGGACCTAGATTTGAAAAAAGTTTTAAATCTTTCCGTCGGACTCAGTTTCGGGCGGAAAGTCCGCTCGTGTGTGTGCTGGTCCGACGGAAAGCCCGCTCGTGTGTATGCTGGTCTGACGGACCAGATACGACACGAGGGCAGGGTATTGCATCTCGCGCTCGCTGCAATAGGAAAAACAAATTTTCCTATTGCGGCGAGTGCGGAGCATACCAGGCCCTTAGGTCTGGTATGGATTATAAAGGGAAGCCCCTACGCCGAAAAAACGGCATGGGGTCCCCCCTAAAATCCATACCAGACCCCGATCCGAGCACGCAGCCTGGCCGGTCAGGAAAGGGGGTGGGGACGAGCGAGCGCCCCCCCCTCCTGAGCCGTACCAGGCCGCATGCCCTCAACATGGGGGGTGGGTGCTTTGGGGGAGGGGAGCGCCCTGCGGGCCCCCCCCCCACCCCAAAGCACCTTGTCCCCATGTTGATGAGGACAAGGGCCTCTTCCCGACAACCCTGGCCGTTGGTTGTCGGGGTCTGCGGGCGGGGGGCTTACCGGAATCTGGGAGCCCCCTTTAATACTCTGGGTGATGTTGACCACGCCCCCTAAAAACGTCACAGTCCCAGCATGCCCAGGGACTGTGACATCAAAAGGGGGCGGGGTCTCCGCCTATATAAGTCACAACGCAGCCCTCGGAGAGCAGTCCAGCCGGAGAGAGCGTCGTGTCAACATCTGGTGAAGAGAAGAGAAGAAGCCCAGCAGCCCAGAAGTCCGGACCTCTGCTGGCAAGAGAGCTACCTGAAGACAGCAGAGGAGCCGGCCGAAGAACTGGAACACTGGGAGAAGAGAGCGGAGAAGAACCAACCGGACGCCGGGAGAAGATGAAGTGGAGGGACCCCCGAAGCCGGAAAAAGACCCCCGAAGCCGGAGGAAGATCCCCCCCCGGAGCTGTTTAATAAAATATTTTAAAAACCTGTGTAGTGTGTTTTATTACTTACACTTTTTACCTAGGTGAAGGGGTAGGGGTACCATGTACCCCATACTCATTCACATAGGGTGGGGGGCCGGGATCTGGGGGCCCCCTTATTCCGATAAGCCCCCTGCCCGCAGACCCCGACAACCAACGGCCAGGGTTGTCGGGAAGAGGCCCTTGTCCTCATCAACATGAGGACAAGGTGCTTTGGGGTGGGGGGGGCCCGCAGGGCGCCCCCCTCCCCCAAAGCACCCACCCCCCTGTTGAGGGCATGCGGCCTGGTACGGCTCAGGAGGGGGGGGGCGCTCGCTCGTCCTCACCCCCTTTCCTGACCGGCCAGGCTGCGTGCTCGGATCGGGGTCTGGTATGGATTTTAGGGGGGACCCCACGCCGTTTTTTCGGCGTAGGGGCTTCCCTTTATAATCCATACCAGACCTAAGGGCCTGGTATGCCCCGCAACGGGGCTCGCAAGGTGTCAATCTCGCCGATAAAAGCGGCAAGATTGACATCCTTAGCTAGTCCCGTCGCACCTGAGTCACGTTCAAAATGAACGGACTTGTCCGTGTGTGGGCAAGTCCGTTCATTCTGAAAGTCCGCCGGAACTCCGGCGAAAGTCCGTCGGAAAGACGGGCGGACTTAGCCCACCGGAAAGTCCCGGCGTGTGTGGGCAAGTCCGTCCGTTTTAAAGTCCGGCGCACCTGGCGGACAAAGTCCGTCGGAAAGTGTGCCGGACCAAGTAGGATAGAAAGTCCGACCGTGTGTACGCGGCATTAGGTTTTAAGATGCTTGGAAAAAGATATTAAACCCACCTCATATCAATTTAGCACTACCTCCAATAACAATTAGGAACTACATGCTTCAGGGGTCTATTTATAAAAAAATATGCTTTCCCAACATCTCATCATTCACGCAAATAATACCCTTAATGTTTGTAATATAATATGTGTGTAATATTACAGTATAACATTATTATACTTTACTTTACTTTGCATTTTAAAGGGAGACAGTACAGGTACATTACAGTAAAATTCAAGAGGGTTAAGAGGGCCCTGCTCATAAGAGCTTACCATCTAATAGGGTGGGGCAAGTGGTAGAAAAGGTAATAAAATACCTGTTGGGGATGAGCTGATAGAAAAGTTAAAAGTTCAGTTGCTGGAGTAGTTGGAGACGGGATAGGCTTCCCTGAAGAGATGAGTTTTCAGGGATCGCCTAAAGGTGGCAAGAGTAAGAGATAGCCGGACAGATTGAGGTAAAGGTTTCCAGAGGTTGGGAGAGGCTCTGGAGGAGTCCTTGAGTTAAGCATAGAAGAAGGAAACAAGACATCTAGAGAGCAGGAGGTTTTGGGGGGAGTGGAGGGGACAGTTTGGTTGATATTTGAAGGCAAGATTGGTGCTGTAGCTTAGGAGATTTGTGAATGGCTTTGTATAGCCTTCGGATAGCCTGTGTGGAGGTATACCTATGAGAAGGGAGTTGAAATAATCAATAAGCAAGAGATATCAAGGGAGTAAATTAAAAGTTTGATGGTTTCATTAGTTAAATGTCCAGATGTCATTTGAAGGGGAACACCAAGCCACCCCTTATATTTAAAGGACTACATTGTACCATTTTGTAACACCACATGCAGCTTTAAGGCATCCTCCAAGAATGTTTAAAGAATTTGTGTATTTTCAATGTTGCCCTTTAAGCCACAAGAAAAGACCCTTTTGCATTGATACATATCCCCACATCAGTGATCATCTCTCTATTCCCTTTTTTAACAATAACTTGCCTATTAAAAAGGAGGACAGTGAGCATATGTTCCTCCTTTCTGTACCAGACCAGGCCACATGCCTTTCCACACTGAGGGGTACCTTGCACAAGAGTGAAACAGCCCTCCCTTGCAAGGCATGCTGTCCCAATGTTCAGGGACAAGGGCCCCTTGCTCATCTTAACACAAATATTTAAAAAACATTAAAAGAAATAGCATTTATATCATTTGTAAATCATTTTGCAATGCTTTGTACCAGAATTAAAGTGGTTCTAAAGCCTATACAAAATGTTTGGGTAGCAGGACGAGCCACATTGTCTGTGACTATGGACGCAGGCAACACAGCTTAGGATCGAGCCCACATGTGTGCCACCATAGGAAGCGGCTTCCTATGGTGGCACACCGAGAAGAGGAGGAGCCAGGAGTGCCAAGAAGAGGAGGCTCTGGGCCGCTCTGTGAAATTTTATTTCAGGTAAGTATAAATCTAACAATTATTGTATATAGTGCAGCGCAACACTCCCATATAAAAAAGAAACAAAGATCCTAATAGCATAGAGTCCATTCAAATGTGAACAAACAGTCCAGCACCAAGTGATTATTGTGAACTAAAAAAATCAAACTTCTTGTGACAAGTGATCTTCCACCACCAGATGAAATGCCTGCTCACCTCCCACAGACTGATTAAACACCCGTCAATATCATCTGACTGATATTACTTAACCCAGACAGACACCTCTTCACTTCATTTCCAGAATTGGGAAATAAGCTCTTCTCCCGACTCTTCCTCCTCTCACACGTTCCACCAAATACTAAAGGGGACAAAAATGCAACACCATAGTGCTCTCCATATAAAACAGATTTATTGTCCCCCATGATTAAAAACACCTACAGGAACTAAAATAACGACTGTATAATAACTCAGCCAGCTCACCACTACAAACCCGACTGGCATGATGTCACAGGCTCAAGTCCACCCTCCTAGACCTGTTGCGCCCTCTTATTGAGCTTTCTCAGTAGGTCAGAGTATAAACCTGCTTGTTATTTATAAAAAAAAAAAAAAAAACTCAAAAAGGCTAGTATAACTTTAAATCGGATAATTTTTAAAATAAAATGTATTGGGTTGGTTTAAAGGCAAAACAAAGGTATGCAGGATTTCAGAAAATGCACCACACCACATGGGAAAACCACACTGCATCAGTGTGAAAGTGTCCTAAGCCATGTTTACAAATCCATATAAGGCTCAGTTCACATATGCCCAGCCAAAAGCGCGTTTTTTAAAAGGAGTCTGGTGCGGTTTTGTTCACCGGTTCAGGTGCAATTCAGGTGCAAATTTTTACATTACGGACTGAAAAACGCACAGGACTCTTTAAAAACGGAACACGGCTGCCCTGGACATGTGTGAACTGACTTGATTGAAAGCCGCTCAATTTACATGGTACTCGAATCGGATGTGGTTCAAAATGCATGCAATACGCATATATGTGAACCGAGCCTGAGACAACTAAACTATACATTTTTGGTTAGGGACATAAACTAGGAGAAAAGGAAGAAGCTTTTGGCTAATTAGGGATAACTATGGGTTAAATAAAAATAAATGTCCTTAAAACCCAAAGTGTATTTTTTTCACTATATGCTGAAGGTTGGGATAGGATCGTTGCATTTTCCTCCAACTGAGGATGCAGAGACTTCAAATTCATAATTATTTAAAAGTAGTTTTAAAAATAGTATGACTATTTTAGAATACAGTAGTACACAATTCATCAGCCTAGAAATATTGTTTTCGGCATTTACATCATATTATGTTAGTATACTAAAAAAAAGAAAAGGAAAGGTATTACATAAATAACATATGATTTATTATAAATGAATAAAAAATAGGCAAAAGGGGATCTTTTGCCACTAAGAAAAGATAATTTATTTAGCGATATCTATTCAGGCATATGGGACATTGCATATCACCTTCACAAGAATGAACATAATTACATTTTACTAATCCCAAGATAATGCTGCTGATCAACACCACATTTGTGTAAGTTGGGTGGACATCTCTGGTCATGTAAAGGCCTAATACAAGCAAGCTGCAGCAAGGTAAAAATCACTGAAGTACATTTTACAAATAAATCATAGGCAAAGAATAAACTACTCCCCAACTTGCACACCATCACTGCACTTTGCAAAACTTTAGCAAAAACGATCCCTAATGACGTACTGACGAAACCGGTCGGATTTACCGAACGTGACATGCCACTTCCGCTTGCTACGCAGCTTCTTGCTGCGTTCGCTGTTTGATTGCCCGCACAAACCCATATATGGTTCATGGGGGTTTTTTAGCCTGTTTTTTAGCCCGTTTAGAAAATGTTGGGCTTATTTCACAATGGGAGCCTTCCATTCATTTTCTTCCCATTTATGGCACTAATGGTCTTAAATGACCAATCTCCATCCGAGGGTTCATCACAATCCACCCAGTGTCCATGCAGTCACAGCGTTCCTGATTTCCAGCACCTGGACCAAGCCGTGATCGTGTGAAGCTTTCTCGCATGTCTTTGAAGCGCTTTTGACTCCTGTAATGGGAGTCACCACAATCTGGTGAGTAGGCTGTGTGGCCGGTAATGGTAATGGATTACTGTTCCCTTGATGTTTGCTGAATACTAGGAGGATTTATCCAGAAGTTTTGAGAATTTATACTAATTTTTGAACACTGTTTTTGAAATTTTGATTTTTTTGCTTTTACTGTTTGACACTTCAACACTTTGATACTTTCTGATGCCTTTTGATTGGACTCTAGCCGAAAGCTATTTATAGTTGTCACCATTGACACAGTATTTCCCACATCTTTGTGATTATTATTTGTACTTGCATTTACTTGCATTTTTGTGATTGTTATTTATTTATTTGCACTTGCACTCTAAAGGGAGCGCGGTTTGTAATTAATTTGTTAATTATCCTCTTAAAACTTTATTGAAAACTTCCAGTGGCTTTGGTTGAGATTTTGGTAGTTAAGATTTTGGTAGTTTTGGTAGTTCCTTTTAATGTGTTTTATTTGACACTTTTAAATGGTTCTAGTTCACATTTCTGCAACGCATTATTGTGCTTTGTTCATTTTTTGATACATGAAACATGAGTTATAGCGCATATTGGCATACTGAAATATGAAAATGAATGATTGATAACATATATGTAAAATGCATGAAAACATACCTAAAAATCCAACCTTAGAATTATCTAACGCTTTTCTATGGCAAATTGCTACAAAGGTCCCATCCTGGAATCTCAGCATCTACACAATGTCACATACAGAGGCTACTGAAACACAAACTTCAATACTCAACTAACATTCTGACTAATGAGCGCAGAGAAATAGGTTTGCTTTAACCACTTCAGCCCCAGAAGATTTTACCCCCTTCCTGACCAGAGCACTTTTTGCGATTCAGCACTGCGTCGCTTTAACTGACAATTGCGTGGTCGTGCAAGGTTGTGCCCAAACAAAATTGATGTCCTTTTTTCCCACAAATATAACTTTTTTTTGGTGGTATTTGATCACCTCTGCACTTTTTATTTTTTGCGCTATAAACAAAAAAAGAGCGACAATTTTGAAAAAAAACGCAATATTTTTTACTTTTTGCTATAATAAATATCCCCCAAAAATATATAAAAAAAACTATTTTTTTCCTCAGTTTAGGCCGATATGTATTCTTCTGCCTATTTTTGGTAAAAAAAAATCGCAATAAGCGTATATTGATTGGTTTGTGCAAAAGTTATAGCATCTACAATATAGGGGATAGTTTTATGGCATTTTTATTATTAATTTTTTTTTCACTAGTAATGGTGGCGATCTGCGATTTTTATCGGGATGCGACATTATGGCGGACACGTCGGACAATTTTGATACATTTTTAGGACCATTTGCATTTTTACAGCGATCAGTGCTACAAAAATGCATTGATTACTGTAAAAATGTCACTGGCAGGGAAGGGGTTAACACTAGGGGGCGATCCAGGGGTTAATGTGTTCCCTATGTGTGTTCTAACTGAAGGGGGGAGTGGACTGTGTAGAGGAAGAGATAGATCGCTGTTCATACTCTGTATGAACAGACAATTTGTCACTTCTCCCCTCAGAGAACCAGAAACTGTGTGTTTACACACATAGATCCCGGTTCTCCGTGTGCCCCGAGCGAGCGCGGGAGCCTGGGGGTGATCGCGACAGCCGGTCACTCGCATCGGCTCCGTGGGCAAGCAGGGGGTGCGCCACTAGTGGCCACAGGGCAAAGCGACGTTACATAACGTTATTTCGCCCAGCCGTGACATTCTGCTGCAGTACAACTGCTGCGGCTGGTTAGCAAGTGGTTAAAATAATACAGTAAAACATTTTTTCTATTGCAGCTTACTAATTCTTAGATGTCAAGGTTGCATTCGTTTTCTTTTTTAGGCTTTTGTTTTTTGTTTTCACCTACTAATCCTGCCAGTAAGTCTATTGTTTTTCAAAAGGAACAAGCTGTCCTGTGGATGTAGCAGTTAGAGGTTTGAGACAAACCATTTAACACTGTCAGTGGTGCTTAAAATGATCCACGTTTTTTAAATTTATGTAAAACCTTTATCCCAAAAGGAAACTACTTATAAAGCAGTAGCTGAAGTTTGGCTTCAATTTGTTAGTTTATTTAAATCTGCTTGTACATCTGAAGCAGCCCATAGATGAATGAACCTTTGGTTGAACAAAAAAAAAAATATTTAATTCCCTCATCCACACATTCGATGTGGTGGGGAAATCCCCACTGAGCTACTGTATTCCATCAGAATACACTGATCAATGCGGATCGAGCAGAAAAAATCCGACAGGGTGGTTATAGAGAAGTCGATTGTGCCGTTCCTCTGAAGTTTGGCCCCCTCCTCCTTCCCCCGCTGCCGGCCCAAATAGAAAGCGCAAGGCTTCACCGCCGGTTTCCCTTACCAGAAATGGCAGCGGCAGCACCCGTCAGCTTATCTGAAAATCGGCTGGAGTGCCGACATAGCGGGCTCCCTGCACAGGTAAGTGTCCTAATATTAAAAGTCAGCAGCTACAGTATTTGTAGCTGCTGACTTTTCATTTTTGGAGGGGGGGGGGGGGGGGTGGAACACCTCTTTAATGCATTCCCTGCATTAAACGATAAGCTTACCATTCATAACATGTTACATGTTACATATTCAGGTGTAACATGTAACATATTATGAAAGTACCGGCCCTGACTCTCCCGCTTTGACAGCTAGCGGGGGATCTTTTTACCCTGCTAGCTGTCACAATTTAAAAAAAATTAAGGACTACAACCCCCGCATGGCCACGTCACAGTGTTCTGTGAATGAAAAACAATAAGTCCCGAGTGCGCATGCGCAGGACTTCCGGAGCGACACGCTGACGAGAGCTCCGCACCGCTCCGGCCCTCCAGAGCTCAGCACAGACGCTATAATTAGCGGATTTCGGCAGGGGTACCAGGTATCAGACCCTCTGTCATCAGGGAACCAGCCTACATGTCCGGATCTCAGCAGAGAAAGGACGTTAATAGACAGCTAAACTTTGGCCTAGCTCCCCCGGAACCTTCCAAGATGGCGGCCGCAACTGCTCCATGCGGAGACACTGCAAACACACAAGGCCCGGTATATCCTCCAGCGTTATCTACACCAACCACAGCGCAAGTGAGTAATATTATGGGGGCTCAAAACTACTTAGCATCACCTGCGTCCACTGAATCGCTCCTCAGCAGAATGCAGAACGGCAACCCTTACTCCCCCCTTCTTAATTCCCCTGACACCATTGCAGACTCCCCACAGACCTCCCCCATCACCAATAATCATCCCCCGGAGATGGCACAACTGCTGAACTGCTTCTCAGACATGCTTGCTACAGGGCTAGCACAAAACGCCATACAAATCACCACATCAATTAAAGCAGATCTCCAGAGCTTAGGGGCTAGAATAGACGCTATTGAACAGGCGGTAGACGACTCCGCAGCACGCACCAATCAACATGCCACCTGTATCCATTCTCTACAGGATCAACTTAAGAATGCTTTGGCCAAAATTGAAGACCTGGAGAACAGAAGCAGACGCTATAACTTTAGAGTGCGAGGTATCCCTGAAACCAACATGGAC
Source organism: Lithobates septentrionalis (assembly GCA_037952835.1). Classification (NCBI taxonomy): domain Eukaryota; kingdom Metazoa; phylum Chordata; class Amphibia; order Anura; family Ranidae; genus Lithobates; species Lithobates septentrionalis. Next base: position 514,299 of record JBBDGP010001540.1, on the reverse strand, counting down.
ATCCCTAACACAATCAAAGCCCTAATCAAAGAAATCATCCCTGACATTCCAGACGACAAACTCGAATTGGATAGGGCCCACAGGGTGCTTCAACCCCCCCGCCAAGATGGTCTTCCCAGGGACATAGTGGTCAAGACACACTTTTACGGGACAAAAGAAGAGGTCATGAAAAGATCCCGCTACAAGGATGACATCACCCTGTTTGGCAATAAAATCCAGATTTTCGCCGATATCTCACCAACCACGATTCAAAAAAGAAGATCACTTAAACCACTCTTAGAAGTGCTCTCACAGAAAATGATCAAGTATAGATGGACATTTCCTTTCCGGCTCCAATTCAACTACAAAGAGAAATCCTACGGCTTTTCGAATTTCCACATGGGAGAGCAACTACTTCTTCGCCTTGGGCTAATCTCTCAAGATATCCCCCAGCACAACGTGGAAAATCGACCAGCTTCGTCCAAAAGACCCCCTCCAAGCAGCCCCCTTACTCCACTGTGGGTGAAACAACAAAGAAAGAAACAACGGGAATCCATGCCCCCCAGATGAACTTGGCTATCATTTTCTCATGTAGCTCAAATCATCCTACAGGAATTGTGTAGAAGCTTCTCCTACACACCCACGGTCTTTTTCTGGACCTGACCTACTTTGGCTGCTTTTCGCCATTCCCCTCTGAAGCACTAGATGCAGAAGAACTTTTCATCTTAAGAGGACTGCCAAAGACTTACTAACCTTATTCCTTCCCTTTAGGTCTCAGGCCTGGGCCCTATCTGGGAACATCCCGAACCCCCATAAGTCTCACCCCCTCACTTCCTTACCCCTTTCCTTATCCCTTCCCTTATCCCTCCCCCCCCACCCTTCCCCTCCCCACCCCCCCTCCCCTGCACCCCCCGTACTGTTTTATTTTGCGTATCAGATTTATCAAATATGATATGACGCAGGTCATTCTCTTGTTTACAGTTTAAACAGATTGTGCTAGTTCTTCTCTGTCCAGTTTACAAGGGCGAGCTTGCCTCATTTATTTAGAGTTAATACTTGGAAAGCACTCTAGTTCGCTCTTGTTAAGTTAATATTAGCTCCTGCTATAGGGAGATTTCTCTATTAGTCTTTTTTATTTACTTATTTTTTTTTCTCTTTTTATATATATCTTTTTCATGGTTCATAACAAATGCTCTGCGGCCGAAGCGGCTCCACATGCCACCCCACCTATTGTAACCGAGAGGAATTTTACCCCTTGGTCACAATAGACGTACGACCCTATTTTTGGTCGTCCATATTTTACTGAGCCCTCTATTTTAGGGACTCAGTGCAGGTTTCTGATCCTGCAACTAAAGGATCCAGTGTCTTTTTTACACACTGGACTCCTTCTCTTTCAGTTGGTTCTATTCTTTTATTCTGTCTTTTTCTGTCCTGCTCTTTTCCCCACCCTTTCTTCCCCCCACCCAGGCGCCTTTGAGGGGAGCTGATCAAGCAAAATATCCGAAATTCCACAGCCAAGATCACGATCCAGAAACAGATGGTACCCCAACCCTGGATAGGGTAAGAACCTTTATTTTATTATCGAATACCTCACACAATGTCCATGGCTGACAAACCTACCCCACTGTCATCTCTTAAAATAGCAACTCACAACGCTCAGGGACTAAACTCCCCAGTAAAAAGGCGCAAAGCTTTTCATAACTACCACTCCAGAGGGTTAGATATTATACTCATCCAAGAAACTCACTTCCCGAAATCTTTCAATCCATCTTTCCTACACCGTAACTATCCCACCTTTTATTTGGCCAATGCAGATGACAAAAAAAGAGGAGTAGCTGTACTTATCTCCAAACGCACACCATTTTTCCAAAACTATTAAGGACGAGGAGGGGAGATACATACTTGTGAAGGGTCAAATAAACGGCGCAACTCTCTCCATAATATCGTACTATGCTCCTAATGGGGGACAGGCCTCTTTCTTCTCCTCTATGCTCAACTCGCTCTCCCCACATTTGGAGGGCAAAGTGATCATGGGAGGGGACTCTAATATTGCTTTCGATCATATGCTTGACAAATCAACAAAAAGCCATTCGAAGCTCAAAAGGCCCCCCAACCAGAGCCTTCGTATTGCTCAACTTCTACACTCTTTGGGTCTGATTGATGTATGGAGAGAGTTGAACCCTAGTGCCAAAAACTATACTCACTACTCAGCCCCCCACAAAACATATGCTCGTATAGATCATATTTTTATACACACTACTGACATTCACCTAGCATCTCGGGCAGTAATTAACGAGGTCTCCTGGTCTGACCATTCATTGGTCTCAGCCAAGCTAAGCGGGTTCCTACACACAAGAAGCCCACCACAATGGCGCCTCAATGAAACTCTCCTATCCAACCCGGTACACTGCACCATGATAGAAAAAGACATCCTAGAATACTTCCGCCTTAATGACACACCAGAGATTTCCCCAGGATCTTTATGGGGAGCTCATAAAACAGTAATAAGGGGTAACCTTATACAACTTGCAGCGAAACTAAAAAGAGAAAAACAAATTGACATTAAAAAATTGCAAAAAGAATTCCAACTCATTTGCAAACAGCACAAGCAAAACCCCACTCCCGCGTCTTTGGCCAAAATGGATGCCTCTAAGATTGCCTTAAACACTGCTCTAACATCTTCTGCAGAAAAACACCTCAAATGGGTCAGTGGAAGATTTTACCTTAATACTGATAAGTTTGGCCCCCAATTGGCCTCAAAACTTTCCCCCAGACATAGATACCAAGCTCTACCCAAAATTAAATCTATTTCGGGCTCATTAACACAAAACCCCAAGACAATACTAGAAACATTCCACTCATTTTATTCCAAGCTATACTCCCACCCTAGTCAAGAGAAGGCCCAGAAACTCAACGAATTTTTTGATAGTATCCCCCTCCCCAAAATATCTGATTCTCATCGCTCCCTAATGGAAGCCCCCATTTCTATAGAGGAGGTCTTGGAAGTCATAAAAGAAACTAAAACGGGCTCAGCTCCTGGCCCTGACGGGTTCTCGTCACTGTACTATAAAAAATTTGGTACTCCCTTGGCTCCTTATCTGGTCCGGTTCCTTAATTCTCTTAACAGAGATTCACCCGTAGACCCAGCAACAAACCTAGCCTATATCTCAGTCATACCCAAACCGGGAAAAGATCAAAGCTTGGTCAGCAACTACAGACCTATATCCCTCATGAACAATGACCTTAAAATAATGACCAAAATCCTTTCCAACAGACTAGGCTCCTTTATAGGAGCATATGTTCATAAGGATCAAGTGGGTTTTATACCAGGGAGGCAAGGCCCGGACCAGATAAGGAGAGCTATAGATGTCATTTCTATACTGCAGTCAAAATGGGATGGTAATCCACCCCAGGAAGGGTACCTCCTGTCTATAGACCTCCAAAAAGCTTTTGACTCCATTACATGGCCTTACCTTTTCGAAACATTAGAGCGATGGGGTTTCGGCTCCCATTTCTTAAATCTCCTTGCAGCTCTCTATTCCCACTCCAGAGCCCAGATTAGGATCCAAGGCCATTTATCTGAACCCTTCCCCATAACCAAAGGAACTAGACAGGGGTGCCCTTTATCACCTCTTCTCTTTGCCATTGGCATAGAAAATTTAGCTATTGCAATAAGGAACCATCCGGACATACATGGTGTTAACTGTGGTCAGTCAACACACAAATGCGCCCTATTCGCGGACGATGTCCTACTCTTCATCACTTCCCCCCTCGTCTCTTCCCCCAATATCTTCTCCCTTCTAAACAAATTCGGACGGATCTTGGGTCTACAAGTGAATATGTCCAAATCCATAGCACTTAACATATCCACTCCATCACGCACCGTGGAAAGCCTAAAGGAACACTTCCCTTTTGTTTGGAGCTTAAATTCCATCACATACTTAGGTATTCAGTTAACCCCCCTAATAGAGCAACTATACCGCTTTAACTACCCCCCTATGTTCAAAAAACTTAAATCTGATCTTGATCAATGGTCACTACACAAATTATTTTGGCTAGGAAGATTAAATGCGGTCAAAATGACGCTACTACCGCGAATCTTATATTTGTTCCGCTCCCTCCCCATCCCTGTCCCCAAACTTCATATCTCCAAATTACAATCCTCGATCATTCAATTTATTTGGAATAAATCAAACCACAGGCTCCCTAAAAAAACTCTTTATAGACCAAGGAAAAAAGGGGGTCTTGGACTACCCAGTCTCTGGTGGTACTACCAGGCAGCACATCTTAGTCAGATTTCAGCTATTTATTACAGAGGCCCCAAACCTGAATGGATAGAGATGGAAAGACAAACTATACGCCCCCATAAGACTAGACCGTCGATCCTCTCCCCCTCCCTCTCACATTCATTCACATTATGTGACACCATGCACAAACTACATAATTTAATATCGTCATGGAAACCCTTAGCACATATTTTTAATAATCCCCTCTTCCCCCCAGGCACAAACACAAGAGCGTTCCAATGGTGGCTTGATAAGGGAATGTACAGAATAGGTCATTTCTGTAACTCTGGTGGTCCCCTCACTTTGGCATAATGCACATCGAAACTCAAAATGCCCCAATCAGAAAAATTTCGCTTACACCAACTGAGACATTTCCTACTCTCCACCCTATCCCAGGAACAGCTTCCACTTCATACCACTCCCTATGAACAGTGGTGCTCCTCAGCCACGGACATGAAAGGGGGAATTTCGCTAATATACTCAGCTTTAGCTGATCCTCCAGAGAAAGCTGCCTATATGATATCCTGGGAACGTGATATCGGATTTGAATGGGATCTCGATACATGGCATTCCAATGTAGCGTTCGCTTTTAAGGGGATCCTAAATGTCTCTCTTACTGAAGCAGATCTCAAAATCATAACGCGATGGTACCTAGTCCCCACTAGGCTAGCTCAGTTCTACCCACATTCCTCCCCTACATGTTTTAGGGGATGTGGACACTTGGGCACCCTCGTACATATTTTTTGGGAATGCCCACGTATCAGAGGATATTGGAACAAAATATTCAACCTAATTCGCAAAGTCACTGACTTGGCGATCCCACAAACTCCAACTGTAGCCCTATTAAATCAAAAAATCCCCAAAATTCCTAAATATGACCAGATCCTAATCCACTACATTCTTATCGGGGCCAAAATTACAATAGCCCGGGCATGGAAACTTCCTAAAGTTTCGTTCCCCATAGCCAAACAGAAAATCTCCTGGATCATGTACCAGGAGAAAATCTCTAACATCATTCTTGACAAGACTGAGAAATTGAAACGTATATGGGACCCATGGGCTCGTCATATAGGAGTGACCCTCTAATCCCTAATTCCGTTTCTCAGTATGCTAAATAAGTTTCCCTGCCCGGCTGCCTGAAACTCTAATACGGTTCTCCTCGAAGGACCTGGCAACCCCCCCCACTCAATCCTCGCATCTCCCTCTCTCTCTCTTTCGTACTTCATCCCTCTTTTCTCTTCTTCCCTTTTTACTTTTTTTTATTTTATTAATAAAATAAAATTTTTCTTGGTGCCTTCTCTCCCACCGAATCAGAAAGGTGGGATGTGTACTTGAAGATACAAAATTATACATACGTCTTTTATGTTCTTTTAGGTTATTACGTTAAAGATATTATTTTTCACACAAGCTTGTCTAAGTTTAAAAAAAAAAAAAAAATATCAGAATAAGACATTAACGCTGAGTTTTCAAATGTTAAACTATAATATCATTTTTTAGAAACTAAATGTTTGACATTGCACCAATGTTCACAAACCGTTGGGAAACTACCTTCTAGCAGAGGACTGGAGCCCGTGGTGCCCAGACACAGCATGATCCCATTTCGGGGTGTCTGGTCACTGGGGCAGTCGGCTTCTTGTTACGAATACCCAACTGGATCATATAAAATCATTATTTTATTATTTCTACATTGAAATTCCGGATGTCAATCACTACTGTGCAGAGATTTTCATGTTAAATCCGCTTATAGATGTATCTACATGTTCAAAATTTGATATCTGCTCTTCTCCCCTGCTTGGGAAAAGAATTGTTGATGTTTAACATTTTGCTTCAATAAACATCTTAAAATCCCCAAAAAAAAAAAAAAACAATAAGTCCCGACATCCGTAGCAGCTGTTGGCTTGTAGTTGTTGATGAACTACCATGGTGCTGTGAGCGCTGTGGTAGTTCATTGATCCTGCCTGTCAGAGTGTATCAGTTCTTCATACATGGTACGAGCAAGTAGATACACTGACAGATCTGCAGGAGACCTGCATGGCATCAGTGATCTGCTGATCGCTGGTGCAATGCTTTATAGGCTCCTGCAACAAACAATAATAAATGCACGTTTTTTTTGCCGGCAAAAAACATATGCATGTATTGATTTTTGTCAAAAGGTGAACTTATCTTTTAAGGTAAAAAAAAGTTCCAGTACCTGTTTTGCCCCTTAAATGATAAGGTCACCTTTGGGAACATGTTACATGTTTCACCCGATTTTAGAGTGGAACATGTAATATGTTCCGGGTGCTGCAGCCACCACCCGCTGCCCCCCTCCCTGTGGCAGCAGTACAGGGAGAAGTTCCCCGTATTAGCTATCACTATTTGAATACAGCACGCTCCTGCAGGGTTCCGCCCACATAGGCCCATCATTTATACACACAGTTCTGTGTGTCTGAATGAACTACAAGTCCCGACATCCTTATCAGCTATTGGCTTGTAGTTCTCAAATAAGTACCATGGCGCTGTGGAGTGCTGTGGTAGTTAATTGAGTCTTCCTGTCAGGGAGTATCTGCTTATTCGTATGGGATGTATGGGTAAGCTGATAACACTGACAGTGTGCAGGAGACCTGCATGGAATCATCAGTAACTGTAAGCGCAAAGGGCAGTGTGGCCATCAGAAGGTTTGGGTGAACCAGAGTGGAGCGCACGGAAATGACGTCACCGGAAGCGAGGAGACATAGGGAATACTGTGCAGATCAGACAGGAAGGCAGGCTATGTGCTCGGAGCTTCAGCTCCTTCTACAGGCCTCTACAGGAGACCTGCAGGGCATCAGCCATGCTTTACAGTCTCCAACTAAAAAAAAATAATAAATGCACATTTTTTTAACTGCAAAAAAAATGTGCATTTATAATTTTTCTTTTTTTTAAAGTGAACTTATCCTTTAACCCCCTTACACTTACCTGAGCCCTCCCTCAACCCATGCTATGCTCCTCTGTAGTGACTTTTCCCACTCTCCCAGGCTTTGCTGAGTTTGAAATAAGTAAGCAGGGGGACTGGCGGGGTCACCAGGTATTTCATACCAAGGAAGCAATACAAAGACAACAAGATACTTATTAGTACAAGTACATAATACAACAGACACATATCAGAAATATGAAATGTTGTGGTAACATACACTTTAATGAGGGTAGAATGTAGAGTGTGCATTTTTGACATGTATTTGTTGAAAACAATTTTCAGAAAAAATAAGCATATTTCTCCTAAAGTAATATGTGTCACATCAGCATGATGACCTATTACCATACCCCCCCTTCTAGCACAAATCCTCCCCTCATCCCCCTCCCACCACAAATCTTCTTCCCCTTTCAGCACAAATCCTCCCCCCAAATCCCCCTTCTTCCCCAAGTTCACCCTCCCAATGCAAACCCCCCCCCCCCGCCACCAACACTAGCACATACCCCCTTCATAACAAAAATCCTTTCCCCCTTCTAGTACAATCTTCTTCTCCCCCGCCCCAAATCTCTTCTTCCCCTGACAGCCACCAGTTCTCTGCTCAATGAAGACCAAGAACTGAGCGATCAAAGACCGCTGATCACTCAGTTCTTGGTGTAGTGGCGGCCAGGGACAGATCATGGGATCATTGCTGCATCCACCTAGGTGAGTGTCAAAATTTGTTTTATTTTTTTAATCCCAAACTTCTCCTTTAATGTCATCCAAGGTTTCTGAAACACACCAAATCATGATTCACTGTATGATCTTCCAATAATTTTATGAGCTAAGGCTCACAGTATTTAGTTGCCTAATACCAGAATTAAGTTAAATTGTGTAAATATTGAATAATTAATAACCATAATGAAGAATATTATTGATATCTAATATTCTTGTATCTCAGAGGCATTTCCGGATGAATAGCATTGATAGTCAAACTGACTTAAAACAAAGTGTGAGTTTATTTTCACACAGTTGGCATCATAAATACAATGTAAAAAGTATAATAGTTCAGTTCAGTGTAGGTAAAAATATATGAAATAGAATAAAAAGGTATAAAGCTGTAATAAGCTTATGAAAGCATGTGTGCTTCATGGATGCTGCCCTCCTGTCTCCATGCTGTCTTGTGTGTTGTCCAAGAAGAAGCAGGAAATGACGTTCTTAGTCTTCTGGCAGAATTGACAGCTGTCCCAACTTGTCAAAGTGTCTTGTGAAAATGTCAGTGTCATCTATTCTAGTGGCTGTGTGTGTGTGTCTGTGTGTGTGTCTGTCTGTCTGACCTTTAATGTGGAAGCATTGGCTTTATATGTTACATGTGAACGTGTGAACGTCATATCCTCACACCAACTTAGAACCTTGTATGGCACATATTCATTTCTGCTAACTTCAGCAATATGCTATCCAAAAGAAGATTCTAACTCAGAGTCATATATGGCATACGATTGACAAGCCCACATGTAACACTCCATACTTGACGTAATGTGCTGATCATGTAATGTCATATAACCAAACATCTACATAATATGAACACATTTTACCAACTTTACATTAAGTAACTATATACTAGTACTTATTAATATGACTGGAACTACAAACTAACTTAACAGGATATAATCCACAATGTATATTCCTTTAGCTACGTGGACACATGTCTATTTTTGTCTTCTCATGACATTCTATACCAAGATACCTTAAATGTCATACTCAAATTGGCTACACCAGAAAAATCCAGCAATGCTCAGCATTAGATGAAGAATCATGTTAAATCAATTGATCAAGGTCATTCACACATACTCTATTTATTATGATTAATCATAAAACCAAATATATTTTGCAAGCTTGCCATGAATATAATATAACACCTATAAGTGCAGAATTATACATTTGGAATAATATTCTAACACATAACTTTCTTTATTGGCTCTATTGGTGAAGATAGAATTTCCTAGGATGACCATAGATGGAGCAGCCCCTGTTAGTGACTACCAGGTCTGTGAAAAACTCCCAACTCATGACAGAGCATACATTGTAAAAACAAAAAAAAAAAACAACAAAAGGGGTTAATGTTTATTTGCATAGTCATGGTCACTTTTCTGGAAAAAGTACATTTTGTATAAACAGTTTTAAGCTGGCCATTCATAAAGCCAGGCAAATCCAAACCACCCAATCAACTATCCCTCTGACAATGATCTGCCAGGGATGTCATATAGTATTATGGAAACTGGCTGCTTTGGGAGCTGCTGAACATTGTTTAAATTGCTGTAAAATTTGAAATGTTTTGTCCCTAAACTTCTGTTATTAATTATTTGACAATTACCAATGAATTTCTTGTGTTAATGTGCACACAAGCACTTACACACATTGCGGAAACATTTTTCAAAGCTTACTGTGATCTATGACAACACATACATCAACAGAATGTTTAAGTGACCATGACATTTCCATAGGAGTGCACAAAGTATATGCTTTAGAGTTTGTTTTAGCACTTGTTTTCCAAAGTTGCCAAATGGATACTAGCTTCTTGTTGCTTTCTTTGACTCTCCATTTAGTGATGTCTCTTCTCTGATTTTAACTTCACATTCTTTAGTCTTTCCCAACTTTTCCATCTGCCATTATCTTTGTGCTTGACTTCTCCATAACCTTACAGCCTACGTAAGTCAATGACCTCTCTGTCTCTGCTATCAATCTACTGATGTTCAAACCCATCAAGGTATTACTTTCTATACACAGCTTCAGCATCATCATTGTCTAACATCCTGGAATCATCGCACTACAAAAAACAGTAGTATTTACTGAATAATATCAAAATGAAATAGTATATAAAGTATATGTATCATTTTTTAGGCAAAGCTTACAAATAATAAATGACTGCTTATTTTCTTTGCGCTTTGTTCTATCCATGACTGTCAACCTGTGCTTCATTAAGGCTGTCAAACAGCAAGATAATTGCTTGAGTACGCTTATATTCTAATTAACCCTGTTAATCTCAGGGTATCAGTGAAACAGTTACAGAAAAATAAACAGAAACAAACATTAATGATTTAATAGGGCAAGGTTTAATTACAGTATTGAACTTTAAATTTGATTTTGTGGACGATTTAGATGTATTCAGTAACATTTTTGCATAGACATTCCAATAGCGTAACAGATTTTGCAGTTGACCTTGTTTACTTTTTTTTTCTACATATTATGCAGTGTAAATATGTGATAAAGACATGTCCAGTTGGTGCTGGTATAGACTACATTGCTGGATCTAGCAGTTGTCACTCTAGAAAGCGGCTCAAGTGAGGACCACAGATGGTGGACTTAGGTAAATTTAAAAGCAGCTAAAAAGTATTTAAAAAGGATGGACTTTAAAGGTTCTGTTCAGCTGAAATCTTGCTCATATTTACAGTTATTTTTTTTTCGATAGAACTATGAGTGAAGGGGTTTACTAATTACGGTAAATCAACTGGTGTGTAACTTTATGCATCCTTACCGAGATCTGACTGCTGAGACCTCCTGCATTTGTTTATATCCAATGCCGCAAGTCTCATTGTCCTGGATGCATCTGCACACTACAGCCCCATAGATTTTGATGGGGCCATCTTCTTTTGTCTCTGGACTCAGGACCCAGCATCTTAGAGGCTTAGAAGTCTATGGGGCTGTAATGAGCAAGTGCAGCAAGTAGAGTGAGACTTGCAGCACTGAATGTAAACACAAGGGGACTAAGCCATAGGATCATGGTAAGTAAAAGTAAATAATAATAATTTTGTAGTTATCAGATTGCATCTTTAATGCCTCCTATATCTACCTAAATTCTGTTTGTAGTTAATTAATTGGCAATACCCCCACCCAAACTCAGTATAAATTTAGGCCTTATCTAGGGGATGCACAGGCAGGGGTTTGCACAGCTGGGATTGCACTGGCAACTATCATCTTGGATAAAGTATTCATATTGGATTAAGTATTACACTTCTGCTCAGCACTTCAGCGAATGCACAAAACGAAAATACACAACAGACTTCTGCAGAACACTAAACAGACTACAGGTGACCTGATTCTCCATCAAACAATTAATCTCTCATTCAGGCTTCCTCTCAATTTCACCATTCTGTATCATGCACTCCCTTTTCCTTCTCACAGTTGCATCTCTCCTTAAATTCTCACTCCTTCACCCATCTTCTCCACCCCACAGCTTATATATATATCACCCACACTCCTGTCTTCACCTGATTACTGCATGTATCAGCTCCTGCTAATTCTGAACTCATATAACAATAAAACCTGCAGGACACTGGGACGTGTCCCCCCACATAAAGTCACACTCCCATATCACCTCTCTCACCCTTCTGCTTCTCCTAACTTCTCTAGATATTTCCCCAAATCCTGGACTGCCATCATTTACCTTCGGCCAACATACCCAGCAGCCCCCATCCTCTGATAGCAGCCGCAATCCACACAATCTCATTTCAATTCCTCTTCAGCCTAGAACCAGCTTACCCTTCTCCTGTGCCCTTTGGAATGCCCACTCTGTTTGTAACAAACTCACCACCGTCCATGACCTATTTATCACAAACTCCCTGAACCTCCTTGCAATTACTGAGACCTGGATTCAAGAATCTGACCTTCCTTCTCCTGCTTCTCTCTCCTATGGGGGCCTCCTGTGGACTCACTCTCCCAGGCCTAGTAGACGGAAAGGAGGTGGTGTTGGAATCCTCCTATCCCCCAAAGCACTTTTCAGGTTCTTCATCCACCCCGCTCTCTGTCCCTCTCCTCATTTGAAGCTCACTGTATTCGTCTATTTTCTCCAATTTCATTGAGAATTGCTGTGATCTATCGGCCCCCCAGACTGGTATCAAACTTCCTTGACAACTTCTCTGCCTGGCTACCCTACTTTCTCTCTTCTGAAATTCCAACAATCATTCTTGGTGACTTCAACATCCCTGTTAATCTTAACACTCCCGCTACTTCTAAGCTGCTGAGCCTAACCTCTTCTTTTGACCTAAAACAATGGACAAGCCCTTCTACTCACTCTGTTGGCAACTGCCTTGACCTCATATTCTCCTACCTATGCACTCCGCACAAGCTCTCCAATATTCCTTTTCCTCTCTCTGATCACCACCTTATTGGTTTCACTCTCTCCTTGTCTGCCTCCTCCTTGCCTTCCAACTACCAAACTAGTACCCGTAGAAACCTTCGCCATCTTAACCCTTCTCTTCTTTTTTCTGCCTACAGATTGTCTCTACGACAAAATCTCATCCTTGTCCTGCCCCAACTTGGCCACTTCTGTCTACAACAGTTCACTGTCATCCACCCTGGATACCTTCACCCCTCTCACTACGCACATAATCAGACCCCAACCGCTACAACCCTGGCAGACAGACAATACCAGAAGCCTCAAAAAACGTAGCCGCGCTCTTGAACGTCTGTGGCATAAAACTAAGTCACAGCAAGATTTCAGCCAATATAAATCTGCCCTCCAAAAATATAATTCCTGCCTCCACACTGCCAAACAGACCTACTTTATCACTCTCATTAACACCCTCTCACGCAGTCCCCATCAACTCTTTTCTACCTTTACCACTCTACTTTTTCCTCCATTACACCCACCCACTAACTTACTCACTGCCCAGGAGATTGCTAATCACTTCAAAAATAAGATTGAGACAATTCGTCTTGAGATCTCCGCTCTACAGATATCTCCCTCACTTTACACTCCTTGTCCTCCTGCACAATCATTACTTCCCTCTTTTAACACAGATACTATAGAGGAAGTCACTAAACTTTTTTTAATGCCCACCTAACCTCCAGCCCCCTGGACCCTGTGTCTTCTCAAATACTACGGTCACCATCTGACTCAATACTACACTCCTTAACTCATATCTTCAACCTCTCACTCTCTACTGGCATCTTCCCCAACCCTCTAAAACATGCGCTAGTCACTCCCATACCAAAAAAGGCCTCACTAGACCCCACCAATCTTAACAACCTAAGACCCATCTCTTTACTCGCTTTTGCCTCCTAACTCCTTGAACGTTTAGTCTACAACCGACTGAGCGAAACCTCATTGAGAATAACCTTCTTGATCCCCTTTAGTCTGGATTTCACCCACAGCACTCCACAGAAACTGCCCGCCTAAAACTCACAAATGACTTACTAACAGCCAAAACCAACGGTCATTATTCTGTACTCTTTCTCTTGGACCTTTCTGCTGCCTTTGATACAGTTGACCACCCCCTCCTCCTCAAAAAACTCAATTTGCTTGGTCTCCATGGCTGCACTCTCCATTGGTCGAATCTTACCTTGAATCTTATCTCGAATCTCATCGCACCTTCAGTGTCACTTACAACTCCACTTCCTCTTCTCCAACTCCTCTTACCGTAGGGGTCCCCCAAGGTTCTGTCCTTGGACCTCTGCTATTCTCGTCCTCCCTGGGTCAGCTGATAGCCTCTCATGGCTTTCACTGCCATTTATATGCTGATGACACCCAAATCTATCTCTCTGTCCTTCAGCTCACCCCATCAATCTCCTCACGCATCACTGATTTACTAACAGACAAATCAGCCTGGATGTCAAACCACTTCCTCAAACTGAATCTATCTAAAACTGAGCTCTTAATATTTCCTCCCCCACGTGCTCCCTCCCCTGACTTCTCTGTCAAGATCAATGGCACATCTATCAGTCCGTCCCCACATGCCAGGGTGCTAGGGATAACCTTAGACTCTGAACTGTCCTTTCCGGCCCACATACAATCTCTGTCCAAATCATGCCGCCTTAGCCTCCGCAACATTTCCAGAATACGCCCCTTTTTAACTAATGACACCACCAAGCTTTTACTTGATGAAAAAACTCTTATTTAGGTCTCCCCTTCTATGCATTGTTAAAGTGGCTGTAATCACTTGTATCTGTGGAGGGAGAGGTGGGTTCGGTTTGGTCAGGGAAAGGGACAAAAAGGTGCCTTTTTGTCCTAAAGTGCACTTATCCTGTAAAGTATTTGTCTTGCATTTCCCTTTAATTCGTATATATTGCCAATAACAAAATGTATGTAAAATTGCTTTTTGGCATCCATAATAACTCAGCATGGTGTCAGAGTTATCTATGTTTTATTCGGAGGTGGTTTTCAAATTTTGTAGTTATCTGTTAGGTGGATGGATTATCTCGGCAAAGGAGAAGTGCTCACTAACACAGATTTAAACAGATTTGTGAACAATATTTGAGAGAAATAGGCCTTTTGTGTACATAGAAAAAGTCATAGATGTTTAAGTTCAGCTCATGATAAATAGGGGCAAACACAAAAGTGTTGCGTTTATAATTTTGCTCAGTGTATATATACACATTTATCATCAGAAATGATTGAAAGTGAAATGCAGATTTACTAGCAGTCATAGGCAGAGTAATTTTTATGGGGTAGATTTAAAATTAAGGCTAAGTTCAAAAACTTTAAGAGACTGGTATGGATTTATAACCCTTGTATTTACATAAGCAGAAAGAACATATTTTACTGATACGTATGTAAGTAGTCAGTCTGTAGCTTTCTCAAGTACTGTGAGTGTTGACATTTGACCTTAAAAGAAACAATAAAGCAGGCAAATAAGTGCATATTAAATGCACTAAAGTACTTTATTAAGAAAAAACGCAAGTCATTTCTCTTGACAGCTCCACTTTAAAATTGATATAACCAGGACATAATGATAATTGATACTATATATACTTATGGGATATTTACACATTCTGCTGAAATGAAAGCCATCTTCTAAAAGCTGGACTTGTAATACAATAAGGACATGACTAAGACAGGAGCACACTCAGTATCAGTTACATGGAGACTTTCTTATCAAAAGGACATGCTGCACTACATTGGCAGAGGAATGCTGATCTGTTCTTCATCAAACATATCTTTTTAAACGATTTGTATAAATCATCAACTTGACCTAAAATTCCCTAAGGAGGAACTTGGAAGGAAAAGGAAAGATGGATTTATAAGAGAGACATTGATAAACCTTGTAAACATCATGCAAGGCACGTACAGATGAAAGAACAAATACTTATTGGAACCTGTCAACCCTTAAAGTACATTTTGACTTTTGCAGCCAAATTGAGATAATACTTACATTATATGTATTACATGTTCCCATTACCATAGCATAACTTAGTAAATGAAAATTTAAATAAAATAAAACATTTTTTAAAAAAATTAAATTGCTGCATAAGATGAAAAATGTTATTCAGCTCTCCCCTTCTATGCATTGGTAAAGTGATTGTAAACCCTTACACATACCCAGTGAAGTGACTGATCTCAGGTGAAACACAGAAATTAACCACTTCAGCCCTGGAAGGTTTTACCCCCTTAATGACCAGAGCACTTTTTTCAATTTGGCACTGCGCTGCTTTAACTGGTAATTGCGCAGTCTTGCAATCTTGTACACAAATTAAATTTGCGTCCTTTTTTACCCACAAGTAGAGCTTTCTTTTGGTGGTATTTGATCACCTCTGGGATTTTTATCTTTTGCAATATAAACTAAAAAAGACCGAAAATGTTGAAAAAAAAATTATATTTTCTACTTTTTTTGTTGTAAAAAAAATCCAATAAACTCAATTTTAGTCATACATTTAGGCCAAAGTGTATTCAGCCACATGTCTTGGGTAAAAAATTCTTCAATAAGCGTATAGTTATTGGTTTGTGCAAACGTTATAGCATCTACAAACGATGGTACATTTACTGGAATTTACGCAGTTTTTGGTTTTATGACTGTTCTCATTTCTTGAGGTGTTAAAATGGCAGGGTAGTACAAACCCCCCTCCCCCCAAATGACCCCTTTTTGGAAAGTAGACACCCCAAGGAATTTGCTGAGAAGCATGTTCAGCCCACTGAATATTTTATTTTTTGGCACAAGTGATTGAAAAATGACCAAAAAAATGTTTTACAGAAAGTTGTCACTAAAATGATATATTGCTCACACATGCCATGGGTATATGTGGAATTACACCCCGAAATACATTCTGCTGCATCTCCTGAGTACAGGGATACCACATGTGTGAGACTTTTTGGGAGCCTAGCCACGTACAGGACCCCGAAAACGGATCACTTCAGGATTTATAAGGATGTAAATTTCTGATTTCACTCCTCACTTCCTATCACAGTTTTGGAGGCCATGAAATGACAAGATAGCACAACCCCCCCCCCCCCCCCAATGTCCTAATTTTTAATTTTGGAAAGTAAACACCCCAAGCTATTTGCTGAGAACCATGTTGAGTCCATGGATTATTTTATTTTTTGTCACAAGTGATTGAAAGGTGACCAAAAAAATGTACACAAAGCTGTCACTGAAATGATATATTGCTCACACATGCCATGGGTATATGTGGAATTACATCCCAAAATACATTCTGCTGCTTCTCCTGAGTATGGGGATACCACACCCTGAAAACCAATGACCGCCTTTAATTGTAAATTGTTGATTTCACTCCTCACTACCTATCACAGTTTCGGAGGCCATGAAACGCCAAACGAGAGCTGCAAAATACTCATCATGCCTCTTAGCAAATACTTTGGGGTGTCTACTTTCCAAAATTGGGTAATTTGGGTGGGTTTTGTGCTACCTTGAGATTTCAGGGCCTTCAAAACTGTCATAGGTAGTAAGGAGTAAAATCACCATTTCTCATTCGTTCATTGACAGACACAGCCTTCTTTATTCAGAACGGTAGGGTTATATCCGCAGGAGTAGGACTAGGCAGAACAAAAAAACAACCCCTGGCTACGCCCATGGGCTGTCCTCCGTCAGTGTATAACCCCATCCCTGCTCTAGGTATTCAGTTTTTTTCTGCCTAGTCAGGAGTAAGGACCTAGTTCCCTGCTGGGATCTCTTGTCCTGGGAATTTTTTTGTTGTTTGTTATTTTCTCTTTTTCCTGGATTTTTTTACGGTGAGATCTACAATCAACTGACAGGCTGGGCGACGGGCTGGACGCTTGATCCAGTGGTCACCCCAGTCTGGCCAGCGAGCGTGCGCTGACCACAGCTATGTGCTAGGTCGGCCGCGACATAGCCCTGTGTCCAGTCAGGTGGTCCTGTCTCCCCCCCGTGGGCCGTGTGCTCGCGGCGGGCGGCCAAACTTCAGCCCGCGGCTTTTGCGGCCTACTGGGCCGCGTTTTTTGTTACCTATTGGGCCGCGGCTTCTGTGGCCTCTTGGATCGGTGCCCCTGTGAGGGGCCCCAGTCTGTGCCCCCTGTGAGGGGCCCCGGTCTGTGCCCCTGTGTGGGGCCCCAGTATGTGCCCCCTGTGTGGGGCCTCGGAATGTGCCCTCGGTGAAGGGCCCCGGTCTGTGCTCCCTGTGAGAGGCCCCCGGTATTTGCCCCTGTGAGGGGCCCAGTATTTGCCCCCTGTGAGGGGCTCAGGTTTTTGCCCCCTGTGAGGGGCCCCGGTATTTGCCCCCTGTGAGGGGCCCCGGTATTTGGTTCCTGTGAGGGGCCCCGGTTTTTGCCCCCTGTGAGGGACCCCAGTTTGCGCCCACTGTGAGGGGCCCTGGTTTGCGCCCACTGTGAGGGGCCCCGGTTTGCGCCCCTGTGAGGGGCCCTAGTTTACACCCCCTGTGAGGGGCCCTGTTTTTTGCCCCCTGTGAGGGGCCCTCGGTCTGCGCCCCTGTGAGAGGCCCTCGTATTTGCCCCCTGTGAGGGGCCCGGCGCTGCGCTAATCACAGACAGTGAGACATTTCCCAATCTCTGCAGCCGCACATCAGGAAAATGTCTCACTGCCTGTGATTAGCGCAGCACCGTGCCGACTTCCTGGTGGGCTCTGCACGTGGAGTGTGCGAACACTCCGTAGCTCATCCTTAGTTCTTAACCACTTAAGGACCGAGCCTCTTTCTGAGATTTGTTGTTTACAAGTTAAAAACTGTTTTTTTTGCTAGAAAATTACTTAGAACCCCAAAACATTATACATTTTTTTTAACACCCTAGAGAATAAAATGGCAGTCGTTGCAATACTTTCTGTCACACCGTATTTGCGCAGCAGTCTTACAAGCGCACTTTTTTTGGAAAAAATACACTTTTTTTAATTAAATAATAACACAACAGTAAAGTTAGCCCAATTTTTTTTATATCGTGAAAGATAATGTTACGCCGAGTAAATTGATACCCAACATGTCACACTTCAAAATTGTGCCTGCTCGTGGAATGGCGACAAACTTTTACCCTTAAAAATCTCCATAGGCGATGTTTAAAAAATTCTACAGGTTGAATGTTTTAAGTTACAGAGGAGGTCTAGGGCTAGAATTATTGCTCTCGCTCTACTGATCTCAGCGATACCTCACATGTGTGGTTTGAACACCGTTTTTATATGTGAGCGCTACTCACGTATGCGTTCGGTTCTGCATGTGAGCTCGTCGGGATGGGGCGCATTTAAATTTTTTTTTAATTTTATTTATGTTACCTTTTATTTTTTTATTTTACACTGTTTTTTAAAAAAAAATTTCACTTTTATTCCTATTACAAGGAATGTAAACATCCCTTGTAATAGAAAAAAGCATGACGGGACCTCTTAAATATGAGATCTGGCGTCAAAAAGACCTCAGATCTCATATTTAGACTAAAATGCCATAAAAAAAAAATTGTCATTTAAAAAAATTATTTCCAAAAAATGGCCCTTTAAGAGCTGTGGGCGGAAGTGAAGTTTTGACGTTGCTTCCGCCCAGCAATTGGATGGAGACGGGTGGGGGCCATCTTCCCCTCACTCGTCTCCATACCCAGCTACTGACAGGATGCAATCACCTCTCCCACCACTGATAAAAGTGATCTTGCATTAAATCCACCGCAGAGACCACTTTTATCTTGTAGCGGACCGCCCGCTAAAGATGAGGATACTGGGGTTATGGCAGCTAGTTGCTGCTATAACAACGATATCCTCCTTCAAACAGCCGCCGTATAAAGACGGCGGGTGGTCTGTAAGTGGTTAAACAGGTATTTTGGGGGCTACCCTGGATGTCAATACTTCCAATGGGTGTCTACTGCTGTATCACTTACTGTTATCCGCGGGGGGGGGTGTGCAAGCTTCGTTGCTGCAGAGTGGGGTTGTCACGGTTCCCGTATCGGGAATAGTTTAAGGCCCTGACCTGCCTTGTATGGGTACAGAAGGTCAGGATGGAGTCTGTTAGCACGGCGGATCAGGGCATAGTCTGGCCACCACACCTCTGGTATTAGCGTGGTTGCATCAGTGGGGGTTTGTGTCCTGGCTGACCTGAACGATCTTCTTCTGCCACTCCTCAACTACCCTGAGGGGCAATGTAGTTTCTATACAGACCTTGACTGATTTCAGTAGGCATCTATACTATCTGAAGTCTGCTTGGGCCCTTCCAAACTGTCGGATTATCTGAGCCCGAGCTTCAGCTCTGGCCAGCATTTTTTCTTCTCTTCGACAAAACATACAGATTGTAAGAATTGGGTAATGTGCTGGCCTGCCGACATCCTACATAGCATCATGAGGGAAAAAATGCAGAGAAATGCATTGAGTGGACGCCCCCTTGGACTTTGAAGGGCAGGAAGGAATAAATAGGGAGTAGATGAGTATAAAAGGCACAAAAGTGCCAACTTTATTAATATACAAAAATAGAAAAGTGATTTTTAAGAAAAATTTTAAATCATTTACAGTATAAAGAATGCACCAATGGTAAAACATCAAATATTACACAATATATATCACCCAAAGCTGGTAATCCAAAGTACTACTTATGGTGAGTTGAACTCAATTTGAATTTCACAGCATATATCCCGACATGTTTCGGAAAATCGCATTGGAGTGTACTTTTCCTTCTTCAGGGATAATTTATAAATAGGTATATTATTGTTGTATCTGTAACACAAATGTGTATATGTATAATACAGACATAGTATTTGTGATATAGGCATCAATAATATAATTTAGAGCCTATTGTATCATATTACAAAAATTATGTAAAAAGTACTTACTTATATGTTATTGACTCATTGAGCAGAAAAGAGATAAAAACAGAAAAGAGGGTACAAGCTGGCTGCATGAATCCATAGACACGGCATAGGGGTTATCCGTGTGTCCATAGGCTGAAAATCGAGATGCATTCACAAGGGACGCCTGGTTTCACAGCGGCAAACAAATCTGGCCACTGTAGAGACAATCATAACGAGAGGGGTAATTAAATCCGCCTGATCATATTGCAGGGTGTAATGGAGATAAAGAGATACTGATAGAATATAGTAGACATATGGACAGAAACCATGTCCGTGTATTAACTAGTATAATGCCCTGTACACACGGTCGGATTTTCCGACGGAAAATGTGTGATTGGACCTTGTTGTCGGAAATTCCGACCGTGTGTGGGCTCCATCACACATTTTCCATCGGATTTTCCGACGCACAAAGTTTGAGAGCAGGCTATAAAATTTTCCGACAACAAAATCCGTTGTCGGAAATTCCGATCGTGTGTACACAAATCCGACGGACAAAGTGCCACGCACGCTCAGAATAAATAAAGAGATGAAAGCTATTGGCCACTGCCCCGTTTATAGTCCCGACGTACGTGTTTTACGTCACCGCGTTCAGAATGATCGGATTTTCCGACAACTTTGTGTGACCGTGTGTATGCAAGACAAGTTTGAGCCAACATCCGTCGGAAAAAATCCTAGGATTTTGTTGTCGGAATGTCCGAACAAAGTCCGACCGTGTGTACGGGACATAAGAGTAGCATTTACCTTTGAGACATGGAATACAACTGACATCAAGGCTGCAGCCGGTAAACTGACACAGAGTATCCAAGTGTCAGTGTTAATGTACACAATCGGATTGTGTGTGGGCCAATCAGGTGGTTCACTCCGCCTGATCAGCTGTATGCATTACAGCTGATCGCGGAGGTCAGAGCGTCCCCACGTCACCGGCAGGGGAGAGAGAACGCCCGCCGCTCGTCAATAAGACGGCGGCAGAGGCGCACATAGGCTCCTCTTGATGCAGTAGAGCAAGTGCACTGACAGGATATATGTCCAATGCCCGCCCGGCATCAATGGAGCCCACCCGCCGGGTGTCTGCATGCAATGGCACAGCCGAGGACGGGGCTAGAGAGGAGCCACCTAGTGGAGAAGAAGATGTAGGCAGCCAGCGAATTTACAATCTAAAGAGAATTACAAAAACATGAAAGATGATAATATTAAAACAAAAAATACAATATTAATGGTGACAATGGGCATCTCAAATGTTAGACAATGTTACCATGGAAAACAGAGATTAAATTGTTGGCAAACAGGGTTATATAATATATACAAAAAATCTTAGGCAAGGTGAAAATAAATGGAAGATTTGGATGGACATACACTTTAACAGTGAAGATGTCTATTTAGGAACATAGATCCCAGAGAGCATTTGTAAAGCCTACTGGTTAGCGCTATATATCTGGCTTCATTTATAAAGCAAGAGAAGTGTTGCCACAAGCCCTGCATTTCTAACTGTGTTTTTGAACAAACTCCTGAAGTTGCATGTTGCGTTTTTTAATTTTCTGTCCGGCAGGTAGGGCCTCTGTGGACCTGCGTGTGGGTGTTGGGTCTGAGAGTTTCTACCTTTTTGATACAATTCCATTTGCGCAGTTCCATACAAGCTTCCTTCGGGGAGATCCTGACATGAGACAAATGCCCAAGGTCTCGGGACAATCGGATTCGGCTGAGTTATGCCGCGTACACACGAGCGGACATTACGGCGGACTTTGCCCGGCGGACTGGATTTCGTCGGACAATTCGATGTGTGTGGGCTCCAGCGGACTTTGTTTTCTCAAAAGTTCGACGGAATTAGATTTGAAACTTGTTTTAAATTTATCCGTTGAAATCGAGTCCGGTCGAAAAGTCCGCCGTCTGTATGCTAGTTCGACGGACAAAAAGCCACGCTAGGGCAGCTATTGGCTACTGGCTATGAACTTCCTTGTTTTAGTCCGGTCGTACGTCATCACGTACGAATTCGACGGACTTTGGTGGATTGTGTGTAGGCAAGTCCGTTCATTCACAAAGTCCGTCGGAAAGTACGTCGAAAAGTCCGCCGGGCAAAGTCCGCCGTAATGTCCGCTCGTGTGTACGCGGCATTAGGAAACCAGGGTTCCCTGGTCTGGTGGCTCGCTCTCCGGTTCTTCGGGGGGATAAATCCTTTCTCCCCTTGTATTAAACAGGGTGACCACCAATGCCAGTTGGTCCAGGAAGGATTTCCTAGGACTGAGCTCTGTTCTGGGTCATTGTACGCTGGTGGATTTCGGACTACCAGGTAATATCCTGAAACTTTGAGCGATCAGGCTAGGTCTGGATCATGGGCGGTTCGACTTCGGGGGCTCCCAGTACGGTTCTAGTTGTACAAGACAGCCACGATGGCTTATGCCCATCACCAGGGCACATCAAATAGGCTGTAGCGGCCCTGGCTGTTGCCAGTATTCCCCGGTGGGCAGAACTTTTCGTCCAGCCCTTTTACAGTGTATACATTCCAGGAGTGGAATGCTGACAGGCGGATACCTCAGTTGGGGAGGGTTGGACCACGGATGGGCCCTTCACCGGGCCGTGTATTCTTTGGGTTTGTTCCCGCTGGGAAACTCATGAGGTAGTTCTCTTGGTGTCCTGGTTCAACTGAACGGTACCAAGGTTTCTGGTAAGGTCACGGGTTGCTCTGGCAGCTCTGGTGGCCCATGGGGCCAGTGATGTTTCTCTATGTCTTTCCTCCTCTCCAGCTTCTGTTGTGGCTTTTACGCAGTATCACAGCTGTGGGGGGGGTTCTGGTCATTCTATGATACCCGGATGGGTCCAGTCAGTCTGGGTACTCCGACCGGGTGCGCCTGGTCGCCAGCATTCCTTGTCGACTGCCTCTCAGGAAGGATCTATGGTCTCAGGGCCGTTTTTCCATCCTGCCTTATGCCGCGTACACACGGTCGTACTTTTCGTCTACAAAAGTCAGACAGCCTTTCCGACAGACTTCCGGCAGACTTTCGGTGGACTTGCGGCGGACTTGCGGCCTACTTTCTAACGAACGGACTTGCCTACACACGACCACACAAAAGTCGGTCGGATTCGTACGTGATGACGTACACCGGACTAAAATAAGGAAGTTCATAGCCAGTAGCCAATAGGTGCCCTAGCGTGGCTTTTTGTCCGTCGGACTAGCACACAGACGAGCGGATTTCGGGGTCCGTCGTAGTTACGAAGTAAAGTTTTGAAGCATGTTTCAAATCTAAAGTACGTCGGATTTGAGGCTAAAAAAGTCAGTTGAAAGTCCGGAGAAGCCCACACACGATCGGATTACCAGCCAGCTTTAGTCCGTCAGCGTCCGTTGGACTTTTGTAGACGAAAAGTACGACCGTGTGTACGCGGCATTAGAGTCACTCTAGGGAGTCCATCTTTTAGGAGGTTTTAACCTCCGGATGTGGAGAGTGCATATATCCTGGTGTGAATCACCAGGCATTCTTCCTTGTTCTTTCTAGGTGGCTCCAATTCCGACCCCCATTTACGTGGGGTTGAGCAGGAATGCGCCTCAAGTACCATCGAGGGCCAGGTGTCAGCCTGGGTGGTCGTCTTCAGCATCCCCTGGTCACGCGCTCCCTGGTGCGTACCTTTTATTCGAGGGGTTAGATGTCTGTTTCCACCGGTGTGGTTTTCTTCTACCGCCGTGGGATCTGAACTTGGTGTTTTCGGTTCTCCAGGAGCCGCTCTCTCTCCATCTCTCAAAATATCGGGAGATTCCACTGCTTACTCTGTCTCGGAAGGTGGCCTCTTGGTGGCTTTCACCTCTGCTCACAGGGTGTCGCAAATGGTGGCGTTATCTTCTCATTCACCTTACCCAGGTTTAGGCGGTGCTTCGCCCTTTTCTTTAGTTCCGTCCCTGGGTTTTCATTTGAAGAAGGACATTGTGTTTCCTTTCTTGTGTCCCTGGCAACACATCCCAAGGAATTTGCCTTATCTGCCCGGGATGTGGTTTTGGGGATTCGGTTGTATTTGCCAGCCACTGAGTCTTTTGGAGGATAGGCTCTCTGTACTCACAGACAGGCCAAGAAAGGGGCTGTCTGCTTCTTCTGTGACCTTCTTCTGGATGGATCAGACAGGTGATTACTCTGGGCTATTCTGTCAGGAATCGGGTTCCTGCTTTCCCTGTTACGGCGCATTCTTCTCGGGTGCCTAGTGCGTCTTGGGCCTTCTGTCTTCAGGCATTCGTGGCACATTTTTTTAAAGTTTCTACGAAATGGATGGTTTGGCATCTGCGGATGCCTATTTTTGGCCTCAAGTTTTTTGCAGGCTGCTGTTAAGAGGGTCTAATGCCTCTTGAAGGTGTATCGTTCAGGTTGGGTTCCAGCTTGTCCTGTGTGAAGCTCCTGTTACCTGGTTGGCTTTTGGGTTAGCCTTGGGATTTTTCGCTGTCCCACCCCTCATGTTCGGCACTGCTTTGGGACGTCCCTACTGTTCTGAATAAAGAAGGCTGTGTCTGTCAAGGAATGAATGAGAAAATAGGATTTTTTACTTACCGTAAAATCCGTTTCTCTGAGTTCATTGACAGACACAGAACCCACCCCTATATGGAGTTTTTTGATACTTCTATTACTGCTTGCTACTAAACTGAATACCTAGAGCAGGGAGGGGGTTATATACTGACGGAGGACAGCCCATGGGCGTAGCCAGGGGCTGTTTTTTTGTTCTGCCTAGTCCTACTCCTGCGGAAATGATATAACCCTACGGTTCTGAATAAAGAAGGCTGTGTCTGTCAATGAACTCAGAGAAACGGATTTTATGGTAAGTAAAAAATCCTATTTTTATGCTCTCAGAAAGCCTGAAGGCGGTGATTGGTTTTGGGGTCCTGTACGCAGTTAGGCTTTCAAAATGTCTCACACATGTGGTAACCCCGTAATTAGGAGAAGCAGCAGAATGTATTTTGGGGTGTAATTTCACATATACCCATGCCATGTTTGAGCAATATATCATTTAGTGACAACTTTGTGTTAAAAAAAAAAATTGCCATTTTCCCAAAACTTGTGGCAAAATATAAAATATTCCATGCACTTAACATGCCTCTCAGCAAATAGTTTCCAAAAAGGGGTCATTTGGGGGGGTTTGAACTGTCCTGGCATTTTATGCCCAACATTAGAAGCTTATGCCTCACATCACCCACTCTTCTAACCACTTGACCAACCAAGTCCTTTGTTTACATGAAAAATAAAAAAAATTTTGCTAGAAAATTACTTTGAACCCCCAAACATTATATATTTTTTTAAAGCAGAGGCCCTACAGATTAAAATGTTAGGTGTTGCAATTTTTTTTTCACAAAGTATTTGCACAGCTATTTTTCAAACACAATTTTTTGGAAAAAATACACTTTTTTGAATTTTAATGCACAAAAACACACTATATTGCCCAAATGTTTGGTAAAATATAAAAGATGATCTTATGCCGAGTACATTGATACCAAACACGATATGCTTTAAAATTGTTTGCGCCCATGCAGCAGTGACAAACTACGTACATTTTTAAAGGCCTCAAAAGGCCTCTACAGGTTACCACTTTAAATTTACGGAGGAAGTATACTGCTTGAATTACTGCCCTCGATCTGATGTTCATGGTGATATCTCACATGCATGGTGCAATTGCTTTTTATATACGACACAAGACCGATGCTTGCGTTCGCCTTTGCGCGCGAGCACGGGGGGCTAGGGGTGCTTTAATTTTTTAGATTTTTTTTTTATTATTTATTTTGCTTTTTTCTTTTAGTTTTACACTGTCCCTTTCATGTTTTTTTTAATCATGTTTATTGTTATTACAGGGAATGTAAATATCCCCTATGAGGGCAATAGGTAGTGACAGGTACTCTATTAGACTCTAGATCTCTCCTCTGCCCTTAAAGCATCTAACCACACCAAGATCGGTGTGATAAGATGCTTTCCCAATTTCCCAATGGCGCTGTTTATATCCAGCGAAACCGAAGTCACGAAATGCTCATAGCTTCCAGTTTCTTAAACCATAGAGATGATTGGAGTCATTCTAGTCTCTGATCAGCTCTATGGTCAGCTGGCAGAACCACTGGCTGCATTCTCGGGTTCCCCGGTGGGACAGGAGAGCCTGAGAAAACCGTGGAAGATGACGGGAGATGGGGGGAGTTCCCGCCCACCGGTTGTAAAAGCTTTCTAGTGGCTAATAAGCCGCTAGGATTGCTTTTACATAAAAGCCGACCACCGGCTGAAAAGAACGATACCAAGATAATACCTAAACCTGCAGGCATCATTTCACTATAACCACTCAAAGTCCAGCAACGTACCAGTAGTCAATCAGTGGTATGCCCACCATTAGAATACCGCCCTGCATCCACCCACTTCTAATGATGGGCATACATGCACCATTCTTTTTTTTTCATTCAGCCCATGGTCGGAAGTATGGGTGCTGCAGAAGTGATGGGCTGCCAATTATAAATTGCAAGCGCATCAGGAAGGGCACTATGGGCTCTATGGGCCTGTGTTCAAACTCTTGGTGGCTGTGGGACACTACTTGTGCTAGTCACCACAACAGCTTGAACTGCACTTGTGGGACTCACCACGTCACCAAATGATACTGCAGCGCTGGTTTGTCTACGACCAGGGTGTACTAGGCCGCTGGTGCTTGCCAGTTCACCAGAAGGTTGAGTGGCACTAGTACTGGCTCTCTGCTGCATACGAGAACACTGCGGTTGCTGCACCTCAACAACAGAAGAACGGGGTCGGGTGTGCCTGACCTTAGCAGGGACCGCTACTCCATCATCAGAGCTATTTGTCAGGGTGCCACTGTTCTCTACAGGTTTGTATAGTGAGCCTGAATCAGATTGTGATTCTAACAGTGAGGCTTCCCCTTCGCTCTCATCCGTCATGCTCAGTATCCTGTAGGCCTTTTCACTAGTGTACCTTTCATTTGACATTTTGGCCACTAAATTTATAGGTACAACTAGTGCGACTCACAGGTAAAACAAAGCACCTGGTTGTCAGAGACTGCTTCAATCGGTATCAAAAAAATGAATTGTTAGCGTTAGCAGGGATCAAGTATGACTCTGCTAACGCTGCAGTTTTGTGTGCTGTGTTTTGTAAGTGACAGTGATCTATTGAATAAAATAAGCAAGAAACTGCCTGGATCAACCTAAACAAATAAATAAAAAATATAAATATATTAGCGAGTATGTAAATAACCTTCATCCATACGAAGGTCGTAGGATGCAGTTCTGGTCGCCCTAAAGCATACAGAAAAAGACTAAGAGAATACAGTTTTCTTAAGAGGGCCACAACAAAACACTATGGTAAGTACAAAACTGGCTTTATTAATACAAAAACATAGGTAGCCGCGGCTACAAATCCCACACACACACACACACCATGACGCCCACAAACATACACTATTTTAGAAAAGTTGCCTATTGAAGAGACTGAAGAACATAAAAATTACTGATCAGCACAAATTTCTATGCATTAACTCCTGGTGAATAAGTTCATCAAATGTGAGCCATTAGGTAGTGGACTGGTTAGCGGGTAGGTGACTTGAGTGTCCTGATCCTGTTTAAATAAGCATAACCATAAAACAGGGTCTTCTTAAGAAAAAAACCTGCAGACCATCAGCATAATTTGGTAAACAAGCAATGTAGCAGATGTAACAAACAGCTTGACTATGAAGGTTCATAAACAGCAGATGAGAAGAACAGAGGCAAACACAACACGGGAGTACACTAATGGGTGTCAGTAGGGGGAGTGCTGTAAAAGATTTAGGGCGCTTCCAAATAATAATGAATAGGATGAAGATACTCTCACCACCTATTGGGGATCTGTCGTCCTCCTGCAGCGTGACTCTACCCCTAAAGACAGTAGACCAGCCAGCGACAGTATTCGACAGGGATATTCGACCATGAAGAAAATTCCCTAGTAGGATGTTCGTTGCCTCGTGTGTGTATCGACGTGAGTCCGGAGAATAACACAAGCCGTCAACTGTTTGTTCCGTGCTGACACTCAAGTCAAAGAGCGCGGGGATTTCCAGTGACGTGCTGACGTCACACTGCTGATTTGTGCTGATCAGTAATTTTTATGTTCATCAGTCTATCTTCAATAGGCAACTTTTCTAAAATAGTGTATGTTTGTGGGCGTCATGGTGTGTGTGTGTGGGATTTGTAGCTGCGGCTCCCTATGTTTTTAATCAATTTGACAACGTTGTCCAATTTTTAATTAGTCTTTGTCAGTCACTTATCTGTGCCTCCATTTTTGTTTAATTAGTTTGCTGTGGTATTTTTGTATTAATAAAGGCAGTTTTGTACTTACCATAGTGTTTTGTTGTGGCCCTCTTAAGAGAACTCTATTCTCTTAGTGATCTATTGATACTGCACTTGGGTGGACTGGGCTGGATGGAGGGGCTAAACGCAGGTGCTGGCAGGTGTCTGGGCTGATCCTGCTAACACCGCATTTTTGGGAACAATATGCTAATATAGTTATGATCAGATCAAAGGTATTCATCCGTTCAAACACTATAGTAGTAATTGAGCTATATAGTGTGTGTGTGCGTGTAATCTGATGCTGCCTGGGATTTACGCTATCACTAACTGATGCTAAAACTGATGTCACCCGTGACAATACAGTGATCAGAAAAGAGATTTGTACACTATACTAGTGACAGGGAGTGAAGGGGTTAACTGGGGGGCGATCAGGGTGTTCAATCTTTATTAGGCAATATACAGTGGGTACCCTGATGCTATAAAAGACTGACAGTGACACTAACTAGCGTCACCCATGACACTAATACGGTAATCAGAAAAAATATCTGTACACTATACTAGTGACACTGGTGACAGGGGGTGAAAGGGTTAACTGGGGGTGATCAGAGGGTTAAACTTTTTTTAGGGGGTTAATGGGGGGTACCCTAAACCTACCTGGGCCTACCACTAACTACCCTAACGCTGTTTAGCGTCACAAGTAACACCAGTACAGTGATCAGTGAAAAATCTTAAAACTGCACGTGGTGACACAGTGACAGGGAGTGAAAGGGTTAACTTGGGGGGGGCGATCAGGGGGTGATCAAAAGGTTGAGTGTTCCTACATGTACTGGTGTCAGTGTAGTGTTGGTGTACTCACAGTAGATGTCTTCTCTCTTCTGTCTTCTCTTGACTGTGTTTATATATATTATTAGTCTTCTCTTCTCTACATCAGTTTAAAGTGCAGAATTTTTAAAGCTTGTCTGAACATTAAAAAAAAAAGGGTACGGAGAGCTGAAGTTACATTCTGCATAGCTCGGTGAGGAGAGCTCTGAGAGCTGATTGGAGGGAAGGGACACACACCCCTACCCTGTCACCTTTTTTTCTCTTGGTGTCAGGAAAACTTGCCAGAAGTGACCCATGCTGATAGCAGAGAAACAAAGCAGTAGACAGAAATTACACCTGGTGTTTTTAATTGAGACAGGTACAAACTATAGAGGGATATGCTTTGTTCATATTTCATGTCTGAGCAGGGCTGATGCAAGGATTTTTGACACCCTAGGCGAAACCTCATTTTGCAGCCCCCTTGGCTCCACCCCTGACTCCACCCCCTTTCCCCTGCCCATGTAAACCCCTCCTTTTTAATGACCAGCGCTCATCAAATGCGACCTCACCAATGCCCATCAATGCAGCCTACTAGTGCCCATCTATGCAGCCTCACCAGCGCCCATCAATGCAGCCTACTAGCGCCCATCAATGCAGTCTCACCAGCGCCCATCAATGCAGCCTCACCCGTGCCCATCAAATGCAGCCTACCAGCGCCCATCAATGCAGCCTACCAGTGCCCATCAATGAAGCCTACCAGCGCCCATCAATGCAGCCTACCAGCGCCCATCAATGGGGCCTACCAGTGCCCATCAATGAATGTTTGCTTGCTTCCATTCATTCAGGAGTTGGGACACAGATACAGTGCTCCACTGCTGCTGTATAATTGGTTACTCCCAGAAGGTATGGATAATTGTACCAAGTGCATCCTTACCTTGCCAGCATACGGGAGGATTATTTGGGAACAGCCTTGTGGAGAGTCAACAGGAATCTATACCACCCGGATACCGGATAGTAATTTAAAACCTTGTTTTTTGTGTGAAATGTATTCCTTGTGCACATAATAAAGGATATATTTATGTTGCTTCAGCGTGGAATTGGTCATAATATCTGTTTCCCATTTTTAGAGAAAAGGGGGGGTATATAAGACTGGTGCCATGATTAACATAGTGTAACAAGCTACAGATGAATGTCTGAGCGTCCCTGACTGTAGGCACAGTTCCCCAAAGGGGAAGACTTTTTGAATCACTGTATCATGCCTAATAAATGATGACACACGTCACAATTTCATAGTCTACTAGAACTGAGGCTGAGGGTCAACCATACTTTGCATCACCTGTGGGGATTTAATGCCCTTTGGTATTATAAAAACTTTCAATCAGTTTTGGGCAGAGTCCTGGGAAGGAATAAAGAATTTCTCAGATATCCCTGGGGAAATGGAAACAGGAAATGTTGGGTTCTCCACAATTGGAGTCACATGTGACATGTGTGCATGATGTTGGAGTAGGTCTCCTTTACTGTTCAGCTGTTTCAAAGTGCTACCAATAAGGGGGCGGTCCTTAACTGCCTTGAGAAGTTAGCTATTTAGCCAGGAGAGGCAATGTAACTGAGAGGTGGAACATAATCGTTCCATTATTTGATCCAGCGCTTTCTATCCTCATGTCTACACCATTCTAGTAACCTGGATAAGTGCAACCCTTTAACGTAGAGTTGGATCTGGGAATCCTATGTCTCAAAATAGTTTTGGGCCCCTTGATCCGAATCTTGGCCAGGGCACTATCTGCACGGAGTTTGCATGTTTTCCCTGTGCTTGCAAAGCTTTCTATTTGGCATTCCAGTTTCTTCCCACACTCCATAAACATGCTGGTAGGTTAATTTGTTATATATAGTTGTCCCTAGTATGTATGTGTGGGTCTAAAAATCCCAATCACAGCCTCCTATGACCGATTCCACTAACACTCTGTGGCTAATGCATCTCTGGCACACATTTCAGGTAGTAGCAAATGAAAAGTAAGGTTTTAAGGTTAGAAGTACACCAAAGGTCACACCGTGGTCATGGTGTAAGTGAGTTAAGTTAAGAGCTTCCAATTTTTGGTAGTCAGTTTTAAAGTTTGACACGTTATGAAAGCCATGGAATTCTGCATTTAGATTTGGATCTCTAATTGGGTGATGAAAAAGAAAAGATCATCTACATAAGCTGCGACTTTGTGAGCTGAATTAGTTCCCTTGATGCTTTGATTGTTTTGGTGTGATGTGACATAAAAAGAGCTTTGTGGTGAGTATAAAGATAAGGTGAGAAAGAGGGAAACCTTGCCTGGTCCAATTTTGCAGGATGAAGTGATCCAAAGTGATCTCAATAATTTAGACCACAGCCAGGAGATGGGAATATATGGTGTCAGTCCACCTTCACATGTTCCTGCCTAGGCCAATATGGTTAAGTATGCTATGAAAAAGCCAATACACCCAGTGCGAGTGGCAATGTCTTTTTGGTGTCAGCTGAGAGCAGAGTGGTAGGTCTTTTATGGGTGTTCACGAGCTGTTCAGTGGCTTGGTGGTAATGTCCTTCCCTACTCAGTTGGGTTGCGAAATTTGAAAGGTCGCTCAGTGCGAAAGGTCTTTGCCTTCATTGTGTATGACCTTAATATTGGTTCTCAAGGGGTCTACTAAGAGATGATGATCCTTTAATAAAGAATTGAAAGCGGGGGGCGTGGCCTAGCGATGGCTGAGTGAGGACGTGTTTCTTGAGAGCTCCTGGCTTCCCCCTTCCTCACCCACGATCCTAACGACTCCACATTCCTGAAAAAGAGGTATGCTAACCTCCAAGAGATATAGGACAAGATCGCATACAAACGGGACTCAGACAGCTTCTCCACGGGGCAGCATCCGGAGTTATTTCCAGGACTCACAAAGGAGATCACCGGGCGCCATAGTATCAGCGCCACGTGGACAGCTAATGGCAGACTCTGATACGCCTGAATTACCTGGTTCCCTGGCGTCATCTACAGCTTCGGAGTATCTCTTGGAGACCCCAGCTATTTTTGGATCTACCATGGCTGCTACAATACAGAGGCACAGTGGCATACCAGACGATCTACACGCCATTTTGCGCGCCCTACCTACCAAGGCAGACATTGAGGCGTTACCCTCCAAGTCTGATATTGAGACTCTTATCTCTCGGGTAGAGGAGGCCCACGCCAGAGACATCAAAGAAATAAGAGAGGAGATTCAAGTGATAACGGATCGGGTGGATACGGGAGAGAGTTCAATTACCTCCCTCACACAACGAGTCGCTTCCCTAGAGCAATCCCAGGCTGCCCAGGCGACCACGGCGGTGGGACTACAATTACGCTTGGAGGACCTGGAGGACCGCAGCCGCCGCAACAACCTGAGGCTACGAGGTCTTCCTGAGGCTACGGGGGTCGAGGACTTGGAGGCGACGGTGGTGGCTATCTTTCAGCAGGTCCTGGGGAATTCCCCGCCAACACTTGAACTTGACCGCGTACACAGAGCACTGGGTCCTAGATCGTTAGACCCGGACAGACCCCGAGACGTGCTTTGCAGACTCCATCGCTACACACAGAAGGAACAAATTCTGCGGAAGGCATGGGACCATGGCGCAGTGGAATTCGATGGAGCGGCGGTCAAGATCCTGCCTGATTTGTCAAGGGCTACTCTACAGAGAAGAGCACTACTGAGACCAGTTCTGGACGTGGCCCGGCATCAAGGTTGTACTTACCGATGGGAATATCCTATGGCGGTCAATTTCCGTAACGGGACCGCGACCTTCACTCTACGGTCCCCGTCAGAGCTGCCGGATTTTTTCACTTTCCTTGGTGCTGAACCGGTCTCAGTTCCGAACTGGCTGGCACTGCTCCCTCGTGCGACTGCTCGCCCAGGCTCTGCATTCCAACGGAGTTCCCAACCTCCCCGTCAGCAACGCTCTAGAAGGAGGAATCGGGCTCTCTCGGAGGATGGTACACGGGAGTCGTGACAGTTTATCTATGTGGAAGTCTGCCAGGTCCAGTACAACAGTTTTACCCATGTGAGTTAAAGCCCTTATCAGTTTTCTTTTTCTTTTTATGTTTGAACTGATACACTGAGCACAAGCTTATCCCCATACCAGCAGTCAGGTTCTATATCGTAATCCACGATCCAACCCCTCACACAAAGATTTATTGCTCGATCCTAGGAACCAGATAGAGTGAAAGAGACCCGCTGCTGCAGAGTCTTGTGGCTACTAGAATGCAGGGGGGGATAGAATTTCAGCGGCCGAGCCGGAACTATTTAAGCTGGAACCATGATTATTGCACATTGGGACACTGCAGGAACTGCTACTCCACAAGGCCGGGGACAGTGTTCCTTTCATTTTATTCCCCCTGTCTGGATGTTAGACGGTACAAGTCTCCACTCTCGGTTCACAACCTACCTTCACATATCGAACCAGGACTACTCTAATGATCTTCAAGGTAGAGGTTGACTGGGTCTAATTGGAGGTATTGCTGTAATACGGGGAGGCTTATGTGATAACAGAGACTGCCAGTAAAGGGGGTGTTGTGGAGCCTGATTATCCTATGTAGAATGCTGGAGGATTAGAGAATACCAGGCCTAGACACTCCAAATGGGCGGTTTAAAGGTGAAAAGGGGGAGAGGGTTACACCCTTACCAACCTACGATCTCCCTGGTAGCCGGTTCGGGGGGATATACTCTAGAACCTACAGGCTCATAAAGTCTAGACGACCCAAGGACTCCCGTGATCTAGGTTATTCTGAAACTGATATGTGGAGATATGATTAAACCGAATAAGACTTACTGCATATATGATCTCTTATGGATGGGGCACTTTTGCTGTCTTAGTGTGGCTTAGTTGGGGAAGTTATAGTTTTGATCTGGCTTGACATCCAACGGATGAATAGAAATCTGATACGATGGTATGTACTACCTCTAGTACAGTTATCTTAATGGTTCTTAATAATTTCTGTAATAATTTATCTGTTATACAAGTAATACAGTCGTTGTCTTCACAATGCAAATATATTTTTTGTACACTTGAGTTGGGGAAGGGGAGGGGATCCGTGGGTTCACCTCTGTCTATCGCTTCCTACGCTCCCACATAGGCCTGCGCTCGATTACCAGTGTCTTGCTGGTGAGCGTCCTAGCACTAGAGTGCTATCCTCTTAGATTGCTTGGAAGCACCCCAGGGGTGCGTATCTGATACTCTCTCTTCTTCTAAGTCTCACACTCTTCTCTTAACCCTTTTTTCTCTTCGCTCCTCTTCTTACCTTCCCCTTAGTCCCAATCCCCCTGTGCACAAGTATTATCTTGCTGGGCTTATAAATTTTAGCTGAGAGCCATGGAGACGATCAGAATTTTTTCATTAAATGTGAAAGGCCTAAACGTCCCGGAAAAAAGGCGGATGCTGATTAATGATCTTAGACGCCATAAAGTTAATGTGGCATTTCTTCAGGAGACCCATTTTAAGAAAGACAATCTCCCGATCCAGAAAAACAAATTCTTTCCAACGGCCTACCACTCCACCTTCGCGACTACTAAATCGGCGGGAGTCTCCATTCTCTTTGCGCGATCAGTCCCCTGGAAATGCGCGGAAATAAGACAGGACCCTGAGGGACGTTATTTGTTCCTTAGAGGAAATATAGGTGGTCAAGAAGTAACATTTGCAAATATTTACACACCCAATAGCCACCAGGATCATTTTATTGCCAAGACCCTAGAGACATTGATGGCATTCACGAGAGGACAATTGATTCTCGGGGGTGACTTTAATGTGCCTTTGATTCCTACGGAGGACACTTCCTCAGGTCACTCCTCAATTACACCGACAATTAGGAAACGTATAGCTCGCTCCCTACACACAGCTCAATTGATTGACGTGTGGAGACTCCTCCACCCAAGTGAGAGAGATTACACCTTTTATTCTAATCCGCATAAAACATACTCACGAATAGACTTTTTCCTAATCCCACACGCCCAATTACATGCCATACGGAACTCTACGATTGACTTAATCACATGGTCTGATCATGCTCCAATTATACTGGTCTACGCTTTGACTGACAATCACACCTCTAGAACACGATCTTGGAGACTCAATGAAAGTCTCCTACAAGATGAAGAAATATGTAAAGACGTCATCAGGGAATTGGACCATTATTTTAAGACTAACACTGCCCCAGACACAGACCCTGGAATATTATGGGAAGCACATAAGGCGGTGATCCGCGGCATCCTTATTAAACACGGGGCACGGGTTAAAAGACAACGTACGGCACAGGTGAGATCCCTCCTAGATGACCTACATAGAGCTGAAGCTAAACACAAACATATACAAACCCCTGCGGATACAGCGGGAATCTTGCTTTTACGCAATAAAATTTCCGACCTGATGCTATTTCAGGCTAAAGCGGCGATTCAGATATGCAGACGGGTCTCATATGAGTCGGGAAACAAATGCAGTAGGCTACTTGCTAAATCCCTGAAGTCACAGGTATTGGCAAATTATATCCCTCATGTGACGTCACCCGCGGGTCAGAAGATTACTCTGCCCCATCAAGTAGCACGGGAATTTAAGGATTTTTATGCGTCCCTTTACAATTTACAATCGACACCATCTACGCAGGGCCTAATTGAGACGTATTTAGGTAAATCTGGGCTCTCCACTCTCTCTTCCGAGACTAGTAAGACACTAGATGAACCAATAACCATCGAAGAAATTCAGGCAGCAGTGCAGGCTACCAAATTGGGGAAGGCCCCTGGGCCGGATGGGCTCACTGCTCAATATTACAAAACACTACTACCTTCCTTGGGGGGTCCCATGCTTAAACTCTTCAACTCTTTAGGGTCAGGAACCGCCATTCCAAGAGATACATTAGCTGCACATATAGCAGTGATCCTGAAAGAAGGGAAAGACCCTATGGCTTGTGGCAGTTACAGGCCAATTTCCCTACTTAATGTAGACCTAAAAATCTTCACCAAAATATTGGCCACCAGAATTCAAAAGCATATCCCATCCCTAATTCATTTAGACCAGGTAGGTTTTGTCCCAACCAGGGAGGCAAGGGACAACACGATAAAAGTCCTGAATCTTATTCATTCGGTTGATCGTACTAAAACTCCCTGTATTATTCTTAGCGTGGACCAGTGGTGGAATTTTCAGGGTCGCAACAGTCGCACTTGCGACTGGGCCCTGGAATTCTGCCAGTGTGGGGGGGCCCCAAGACGCCGCACCTCCCCTGGCTGGCATCTAACTATACAGGAGAGGGGGGCGTAAGGGGGCGATCGGCAGCTGTGTGATGTCTGCGCTCTGCGGGATGTCCCTCCAGGCAGCACACAGTTCACTTCCCGAATATCAGTGAGTACAATGGAGAGGGGAGGGGCCTCTGACCCGAGCAGACACCAGATTGAGTGCACAAGTTTGTCCCTCTGCTTGTACACTCTGAGTCTTGTTAATACACGCTCAGGTCAGAGGCCCCTCCCCTCTCCATTGGATACAATGATATTCGGGAAGTGAACTGTGCTGCCTGGAGGGACATCCTGCGGACATCACAAGGAAGCATGCTGCTTCTCATGTAAGTAAAGCACAATACTGGCCACCCACCTCTCCCCTCTCACGCTGTCCCCTCTCACACTGTCCCCCCACACACTGTCCCCCCACACACTGTCCCCTCTCACACTGTCCCCCCTCACACTGTCCCCTCTCACACTGTCCCCCCTCACACTGTCCCCCCTCACACTGTCCCCTCTCACACTGTCCCCTCTCACACTGTCCCCTCTCACACTGTCCCCTCTCACACTGTCCCCCCTCACACTGTCCCCCCACACACTGTCCCCTCTCACACTGTCCCCCCACACACTGTCCCCTCTCACACTGTCCCCTCTCACACTGTCCCCCCTCACACTGTCCCCCCACACACTGTCCCCTCTCACACTGTCCCCCCTCACACTGTCCCCTCTCACACTGTCCCCTCTCACACTGTCCCCCCTCACACTGTCCCCCCTCACACTGTCCCCTCTCACACTGTCCCCTCTCACACTGTCCCCCCTCACACTGTCCCCCCTCACACTGTCCCCCTCACACTGTCCCCTCTCACACTGTCCCCTCTCACACTGTCCCCCCTCACACTGTCCCCTCTCACACTGTCCCCCCTCACACTGTCCCCCCTCACACTGTCCCCTCTCACACTGTCCCCCCTCACACTGTCCCCTCTCACACTGTCCCCTCTCACACTGTCCCCCCCACACACTGACCCTCTCACACTGCCCCCCCACACACTGTCCCCTCTCACACTGTCCCCTCTCACACTGTCCCCCCACACACTGCCCCCCCACACACTGTCCCCTCTCACACTGTCCCCCCACACACTGCCCCCCCACACACTGTCCCCTCTCACACTGTCCCCCCACACACTGTCCCCCCCCCACACTGTCCCCCCACACACTGTCCCCCCACACACTGTCCCCTCTCACACTGTCCCCTCTCACACTGTCCCCTCCCACACTGTCCCCCCACACACTGTCCCCTCTCACACTGTCCCCCCACACACTGTCCCCCCACACACTGTCCCCCCACACACTGTCCCCTCTCACACTGTCCCCTCTCACACTGTCCCCCCACACACTGTCCCCTCTCACACTGTCCCCCCTCACACTGTCCCCCCTCACACTGTCCCCCCTCACACTGTCCCCTCTCACACTGTCCCCTCTCACACTGTCCCCCCTCACACTGTCCCCTCTCACACTGTCCCCCCCACACACTGTCCCCTGTCACACTGCCCCCCCCCACACACTGTCCCCTCTCACACTGTCCCCCCACACACTGTCCCCTCTCACACTGTCCCCCCACACACTGCCCCCTCTCACACTGTCCCCCCACACACTGCCCCCTCTCACACTGTCCCCTCTCACACTGTCCCCCCACACACTGTCCCCTCTCACACTGTCCCCCCACACACTGTCCCCTCTCACACTGTCCCCTCTCACACTGTCCCCTCTCACAATGTCCCCCCACACACTGTCCCCCCACACACTGTCCGCTCTCACACTGTCCGCTCTCACACTGTCCCCTCTCACACACTGTCCCCTCTCACACTGTCCCCCCACACACTGTCCCCTCTCACACTGTCCCCTCTCACACTGCCCCCTCTCACACTGTCCCCCCACACACTGCCCCCCCACACACTGTCCCCTCTCACACTGTCCCCCCACACACTGTCTCCTCTCACACTGTCCCCCCTCACACTGTCCCCCCTCACACTGTCCCCTCTCACACTGTCCCCTCTCACACTGTCCCCTCTCACACTGTCCCCCCTCACACTGTCCCCCCACACACTGTCCCCTCTCACACTGTCCCCCCTCACACTGTCCCCCCTCACACTGTCCCCTCTCACACTGTCCCCTCTCACACTGTCCCCCCTCACACTGTCCCCTCTCACACTGTCCCCTCTCACACTGTCCCCTCACACACTGTCCCCTCACACACTGTCCCCTCTCACACTGTCCCCCCACACACTGTCCCCTCTCACACTGTCCCTCCACACACTGTCCCCTCTCACACTGTCCCCCCACACACTGTCCCCTCTCACACTGTCCCCCCACACACTGTCCCCTCTCACACTGTCCCTCCACACACTGTCCCCTCTCACACTGTCCCCCCACACACTGTCCCCTCTCACACTGCCCCCCCACACACTGTCCCCTCTCACACTGCCCCCTCTCACACTGCCCCCTCTCACACTGTCCCCCCCACACACTGTCCCCTCTCACACTGTCCCCCCCACACACTGTCCCCTCTCACACTGTCCCCCCCACACACTGTCCCCCCCACACACTGTCCCCTCCACACACTGTCCCCTCCACACACTGTCCCCCCACACACTGTCCCCCCCACACACTGTCCCCTCTTACACTGTCCCCCCACACACTGTCCCCTCTCACACTGTCCCCTCTCACACTGTCCCCTCCACACACTGTCCCCTCTCACACTGCCCCCCCACACACTGTCCCCTCACACACTGTCCCCCCACCTGTCCCCTCTCACACTGTCCCCACACCTGTCCCCTCTCACACTGGCCCCCACCTGTCCCCTCTCACACTGGCCACCCACCTGCCACATAGCCCCTCTTTTATCACACTGCCCACGTCATACTATTTCCCCATCATACTGCCCCCACCTGTCTCACTGTCCCCTGTCACACTTCCCCCTTGGCACAATACATTCCTGTCATACTGCCCCCTCCTGTAACACTGCCCCTCCATCATTCTGCCCCTCGTCACACTGCCCCCTTCTGTCATATTTACCCCCCTCCTGTCACACTACCCCCCTCTTGTTAAACAGTCCCCCTCCTTTCACAGTGCTCCCTCATTACACTGCCCCCCTCTTGTAATACTTCCCAGGTATCCTTTTCCTGTCACACTGCCCCCCTCTTGTCACAATATCCCCCTGTCATACTGCCCCCTCCTGTCACACTGCCCCCATCGTACTGCCCCTTCTTGTCACACTGCCCCCCTTCTTTCACAGTGCCCCCTCTTATCACACTCCCCCCTCTGGTCACACTTTCCAGATACCCTTCTTTGGTCACACTGCCCCCTCCTGTCAAAATACCCCGTCATACTTCCCCTCATTCTTTCACAATACCCCCCCCCCCCCTCCCCCATCATAGTGCGGGTCAGGGGCCCTTCATGGTTTCTTGCACTGGGGCCCTGAAGGTTATAGTTACGCCTCTGGCGTGGACGCAGAGAAGGCCTTTGACAGGGTGAACTGGCAATTCATGATTTCAGTCCTGGAACATGTAGGTCTGGGTAGTACAATGCTCAATTGGATAGGGGCACTTTACACTACCCCCACAGCTCGAGTTCGAGCTAACGGGTTTTATCAGATCCGTTCACTATTAAAAACGGAACACGGCAAGGTTGCCCTTTATCCCCACTCCTGTTCGCCCTGTCTCTGGAACCCTTCCTGTGTACCATAAGATCTAATCCAGACATAACTGGGGTTAAAATGGGGGACTCCCAACAGAAGGTGGCCGCGTATGCCGACGGCATGTTATTCTCACTTACTAATCCGGCAATCTCCCTTCCAAATTTATTACTAGAATTCAGAACATATGGTAGTTTATCCAACCTGAAAATTAATCTTACTAAATCTGAGGCTATGGGTATAGGAGTCCAACCACGATTGCTTGCCTCTCTTAAAGATAATTTCCAATTTAAATGGACCACCATGGCCCTGAAGTATCTGGGCACCCATATTCCTCCCAAACTATCCAGGTTATTCGCACTAAATTTTCCCCCGTTGCTGACATCGGTCAGGGCCTTATTAAATAGTTGGCATACAAGCCTTCACTCGTGGTTTGGGAGATGCAACATCCTAAAGATGTCTATTCTTACCAAGTTCTTGTATTTGTTACAAGCTCTGCCGATTCAAATCCCATCTTCCTATTTTGACCAGATTAATGCCCTATTTTTTGAATTTATTTGGGCTCATAGAAGACCCAGACTAGCAAGACGGCTGCTCACCATGCCCAAATTGTATGGAGGGCTAGCGGTACCAGACCTCCGTAAATACTACTACGCTACACACTTGACCAGACTTATAGACTGGAACCGTCTCCAGACTACTAAACTGTGGACTAGACTGGAACAAACCCAAAGTGACATCCCCTTGAACAGAGCTCCCTGGTGCTATGATAGTCTCTCAAGTAATATGAAATCTCATCCCTTGATAGGAGTGACCATACGCATATGCTCAGCTCTATTCACGAAATTCCGTCTCATATCCCTCACATCTCCACTACGTCCGATTTTAGGAATGCCAGAGTTCACCCCAGGATACACAGACCCGGTATTTCAATCCCTGAGGGACTTGAGACTGTTTCAGGCCTCCCAATTTATATCAAATGGCAAATGGCCTACAGTAGCCAGGCCCATTCCACTTAGATTTCTGGAGGGCTGCACAGCTTAACCACTTCCTTAGGACATTGCCGCCCCCCAGGAGTTTTGACCAAAATCTGACGACGTACGAGATTTACTGTTCTGAGGAGGATATTATGCCTCATGCCTTGTCCGCTACATACCAATTACTCATTACACCACCAGATGACTTCAACCTGCACTACATAGAGGAATGGGAGCGAGACTTGCAATGCATACTAACGGCACATTAAAAACAGAATATCATACATTTTACATACAAATCCTCGATTTGCACGAAAACGCAAGAAACTAACTACAAGTTGTTGACAAGGTGGTACAATACTCCTGCAAAATTACATAGGATATTTCCATCCTCCTCAGACAGGTGTTGGAGATGTCAAAGGGAACGAGGTACCATCCTCCACATCTTCTGGAGCTGCCCCTTACTAGAGCAGTTCTGGAAGACTGTTCAGTCTACAATCCAGAAATTCACGGAACGCCAAATTTCAAGTGACCCGGCCTTCTTCCTGCTCCACGCTGCTCACTCTTCGAGTAAAGTGTTTAAAAAATCACTGATACGCCACTTGCTGGATGCGGCCAAAGCGTGTATCCCTTTGTTGTGGAAATCCACACGACCCCCTTCAGTGGGTGCGTGGATCAGGAAGGTGGAGGATATTAAAAAAATGGAAGACTTGATTCTGACTGCTAGAAATCGAAATGAACAATTTACTGAAACCTGGACTAGATGGAACATGTTTATATACTCTGATGAAGGCCAGCTACTACTGGGAAGAGATAAATAGGTGATAAACGGACCCTATATGGGGCTGCTATTCGCCGATTCTAGCGAGTAAATGCTAGCGGCTTTATACACTAGCTGCCCCTCTGGACCTATACCTCTTCCAGGTACCTCTCATATGCACAGCCCCCCCCCCCCACCCTCCCCCTGTATGTCCTCTCTCTTTCCACTCCCCCCTCTCTCCTCCTTCCACTCCCCCCTGCCTCTTCTCTCTTCAATTCACTAATTTCTGATTCTTTCTCTGTCTTTTCTTCTTTTTTATGTATTGAAAATGGAAAATGAAGGGGATAACCCCAATTATCCTTATTTCACTTCAGATAAGGTTTACTTGGCATGTAGTATTGATAGTTTTGAAATATATGGGCGTCATTATTATCTCAACAGTGAAAGATTGATCTACTTGAAGTTACGACCCCCGATGAGCTATACATGTTTGCCTTGTCATTAATGTGATGGAGTTGTACCCTTCTTTGTGTTTGAATAAATTATAATTTGAAAAAAAAAAAAAAAAGAATTGAGAGCATCCAAAAAGCGGCTTTGAATTTGTTTTTGGTATAATCTGTAGAATAAAACCCATCAAGTCCGGGTGATTAGTGTGGTTTTATGTCCTATAGGGCTGCACAAAGTTCATCCTCAGAAAGAGTAATATCCAGAGATCAACTCACTTTCTTGGTAAGTTTCAGAATGTTTGATTCTGAGATATCATGACTGATCACATCTAACTTTGATAACTGGGATTATGTGTCTCCCTCTAAAACACTTCACAATTTCATAGGATTTGTACTTGTTTCCCTTTTCTAGCATCAATGCTAGTGATAAACTATATTAGTTTGCACAAGCTCAAAAAAATGACTGTTGAGACTTCATGGATTTGGCCTTTAATTTATGTCTAAGATTATCCTATAACCTGTCTCTCACTACTGGGAGTTCACTCTCCACCACTTGCACATGGGATTTCTTATAAAGCGTTTCAAGCTTGTGTACCCGTACTAGAAGCTCCTCCACTATTTGTCTAACACTGTTGACAAAATATGTAATACGTACAAAGTATGTAACATTTGTGGGATTCTGACACAGTCACTGGAAAGCAAGTGCTGCTGTCAGAATACATTATCCCAATGAGGAAATTCCTCCATCCATTGCATGGATGGTGGAATCTGTTAGGAAGCCCATTGATGAGTCAGTCTTTTTCATTCAACAAATATTAAATCGGACAGGAATGAGTCATTGGTTGTTAGGATGTCAGCAGGTGCTGAATCCCTAAGAGCTAGGAGCCCTGAGCAGGAAGCTGTCACATTTAGCACTGATAGTAATAAATCTTTCATCATTCACTTCACCATGGAAGC
This sequence comes from Lithobates septentrionalis, assembly GCA_037952835.1. Classification (NCBI taxonomy): domain Eukaryota; kingdom Metazoa; phylum Chordata; class Amphibia; order Anura; family Ranidae; genus Lithobates; species Lithobates septentrionalis. The sequence continues at coordinate 470,980 of JBBDGP010001540.1, read as the reverse complement.
TAGCGGTTTGATTCTGTCAAACACCCATTAATTGGCCCATTAGTGTGCTGTTCGCTGAACCTCCCTAACATCTGACAAACATGCAGCACGGGAATTTCCATACATTTTATACACAGTGCAAAGGTCTCCCTCACATTATTTCCTCTTTATTCAACTTTTTTTTCTATTGGTCAAATGAACTCTGCTAGTCAAATGTTCTTTAAGGCTATTTTCTCTTAGGATCGACTGTTAGGTAGTGTTACATTCCCCCTGCGAAAGGTAACAAATAGAAACTGACGTTTTACAAATATTACAATACTTGTATTATCTGTGAATTTTGCGAATGCTGACACCATTTTTTATATAGAGATAGTATAGGGGTACATAGGTTATTTTTAATAGCTTAACCAGGTTACTTAAACTGCAAATCAGTTTGCGCTTTTCAAGAGGATGGCCCAGCAGCAGCCATTCACTTGTGGTCTGTCTCTCTCTCTAAATGCAGAAGTACACCAATTATTTTTAGTAGCTCAATAACATTAAATTGCCACTGACTGCTGTCTCTACATAGATTAGCCCTTCTTCAGTCTACCAGGAATGCAGCTGCCAGACTCATTCACCTTACCAACCACTCTCTGCCAATCCCTCTGCTGGTTTTGGCTGTCCCAATGAAAACAAATCAGAATACTAACAACAACATACAAAACCATCCACAAATCTGCCACCAGCTACAATTTCACCTAAACCATCTACTCTGCACCTCTTACAACCTCCTGCTCTCTAGTTCCTTCATCACCTCTTTCCATGCTCGTCTCCAGGACGTCTCTAAAGCCTCTACCATTCTCTGTTATCTGCCTGGCTATCTCCTACTATGTCTGCATTTAGGTAATCTCTTAAAACTCATCCCTTCATCTCTACCCAACAAATTAACCTTTCTTTCTTCATCACCTCTTCCCATGCTCGCCTCCAGAACTTCTCTAGAGCCTCTCCCATTCTCTGCTATGCCCTACCCCAATCTGTCTGGCTATCTCCTACTATGTCCGCATTTAGGTGATCTCTTCAAACTCATCCCTTCATCTCTACCAAACAAATGAACTTTTCTTTCTTCATCTTCTTCATCAACTCATCCCATTACAGTTATTACCTTTTGTACCACTTGCTCCTCTCTATTAGATTGTAATAGATTGTAAGCTCTGATGCGCAGGGCCCTCCTAACCTGGTTGTTTTGAATTGTTTTGTAAATTTAATGTTTCCCTTTTTTTAAGTAAAATGCTACACAAACCATTGGTATTATAAAAGTCCTGCATGCTATTTGCTAAGCAATTTGAATGATCACTACACAGATATATCAAATGTATTTCATTAATTACCTTTACATGGTCACACAATGCTTCAAAAGCTGTGTAGTAATCTTAGCAATCAATTGTAACTCTTAGCTATAAATTGTTAGCAATTTATTAGCATTATAGCTATATTAAAAGTCACCTGGATGCACCTGGATGCACCTGTAGTCAACAAGAGATGGGGCACAAGTTAGTGGTTATTGCTCTGCAGTAGGGATGAGCCGAACACCTCCCGGTTCGGTTCGCACCAGAACCTGCAAACGGACTGAAAATTTGCACGAACTTTGGAACCCCATTGAAGTCTATGGGACTTGAACTTCGAAATCAAAAATGCTAATTTTAAAGACTAATTTGTATGGTATTGTCCTAAAAAGGGTTTGGGGACCCGGGTCCTGCCCCAGGGGACATGTATCAATTCAAAAAAAAGTTTTAAAAACGGCTGTTTTTCGGAAGCAGTGATTTTAATGATGTTTAAAGTGAAAAAAAAAAGTGAAATATTCCTTTAAATATCGTACCTGGGGGGTGTCTATAGTATGCCTGTAAAGTGGCGCGTGTTTCCCGTGCTTAGAACAGTCCCTGCACAAAATTACATTTTTAAAGGAATAAAAGTCATTTAAAACTGCTTGTGACTTTAATGTAATGTCGGGTCCCAGCAATATGGATGAAAATCAGTGAGACAAACGGCATGGGTAACCCCCCCCCAGTCCATTACCAGGCCCTTTGGGTCTTGTATGGATATTAAGGGGAACCCCGCACCCAAATTTAAAAAAAGAAAGGCATGGGGCCCCCAGGCCCTATATACTCCGAACAGCAGTATACAGGCGGTGCAAACAAGACAGGGACTGTAGGTTTGTTAAGTAGAATCTGTTTGTAATTTTGAACTGGTACATTTTTAAAGTGTAGCTCCAGCCAAAAAATTTATTTTAAGCTTTTTGGAAAACATAGGGAAGGGTTATCACCCCTGTGACATTTGTTTTGCTGTCTGTGCAGCTCTTCAAAAGATTTCACCTCACTTTCTGCCCCAATGACTAATGTTTTTTCACAATTTGGGGATTTTAGTGAAACAAGGATTGTTGATAAAGCATTAGTGGAGAGGAGACACGTTTTTCCCATATTAACTCTTACAGGAGAGAATTTCCCTTCCTAGGGGTGGATTTCATCTCACTTCCTGTTGTCTCCTTCCGTTTGCAAGTAGGAGTCGTTTGTAAGTTGGATGTTTGAAAGTAGGGGCCTGCCCTATATACTCTGTAGAAATTGGGGCCTTAGGTGTTGGTGTTGCCACAACACTGTAAGTCCTCACAGTTACTCTTGGTGGGCGCAGAAACAGGCCCTGCTGTGAAATATTGGATCAAGAATTGTAAATACAGGCACCTGTTGAACAGGGGCAGAAAAATTGGGCCTTTGCTGGTGGTGGTGGTGGTGTTGCCACAACACTGTAAGTCCTCACAGTTACTCTTGGTGGGCGCTGGAACGGGCCCTGCTGTGAAATATTAAATTAAGAATTGTAATTACATGCACCTGTTGAACAGGGGTAGAAAAATTGGGCCTTTGGTGATGGTGATGCTGGTGCCACAACACTGTAAGTCCTTACAGTTACTCTTGGTGGGCGCAGAAACGGGCCCTGCTGTGAAATATTAGATCAAGAATTGTAATTACATGTCCCTGTTGATCAAGGGCAAAAAATTGGGTCTTAGGCACTGGTGCCACAACACTGCAACAACTCACAGATACTCTAGTTGGAGCACAGGAGCGAGCCCTGCTGCAAAGTATTGAATCAAAAATTGTAATTACACGCCCCTGTTAAACAGGGGCTGAAAAATTGGGCCTTAGCCACTGGTGGCGGCGCCCAGAACCAAAAATATTCTTACAAGCTATCAGCATGATCATTGAGGAGGAAGAGGATAGTCACTCAGCATAACAGGATAGTCACTCAGCATCACCATAGGCAGTCTTGAAGGGATCTGACATTTCAAAAAAAATTATTCGGTTACATCAGCATCAGGTGCTTGGTAGCTGGTGGTGATCCAAGACGGATTCATTTTTATGAAGGTCAGTCGATCGACCGAGTTGGTGGACAGGCGCACCCTGTGATCGGTTACAAAGCCTCCAGCAGCACTGAATGTGCGTTTCGAAAGAATGCTGGATACAGGACAGGCCAGTAGTTCAATTGCATACTGTGCAAGCTCTGGCCAATGATCCATCCTCAAGACCCAGTAACTCAGAGGATTTTCGGTGGGAAAGGTGTCCAAGTCAGATCTTGCCCCTAGGTATTCCTGCACCATGTAAAACAGACGCTGGCGATGGTTGCTGGAACCGATCATACCTTGGGGCTGCGGACTAAAACATTGTCTGAACGCATCGGTCAGACGGCCACCTTCTCCACCGCTCCTTCTTTGACTGACCGAAGCCTTAGCAACACATTGTCCAGGAACAGGAGTTTGTAACCTCCCAGTCTCTGGGAACGCATTGCACAGACCTTTCTGCAAGGCCTCCCGAAGATGTTTCATCCTCTGCTCCCTCTGCGACGGCAAGATAAGGTCCGCAACCTTACCCTTGTAACATGAATCAAGGAGGGTTTCCAGCCAGTAACGATCCCTCTCCTTGATACCACGAATACGAGGATCCTTCCGCAGGCTTTGCAGGATCAGGGAGGCCATGCAGCGTAGGTTTGCTGAGGCATTTGGTACGGAGTCCTCTGGGTCACTAAGGATGACATCATCCGCAGCCACCTCCTCCCAGCCACATAGAAGTCCATGGGTTTCTTGGGATTGTAAATGATCCCTTGAAGACTGCTGCTGATGCTGAGTGCCAGGCTCCACCTCCATGCTGACACAATCCTCCTCCTCCTCTTCCTGTGTGATCGGCGGGCATGCAGGAACACTGTCTGGATAAAGGGGGCCTTGAGAGGTAAGGAAGTCCTCCTCTTCCTGTCTCTGTTCTGCCTCAAGTGCCCTGTCCATTATTCCACGCAGTGTGTGCTCCAACAGGTGGACAAGGGGGACAGTTTTACTGATGCATGCACTGTCACTGCTCACCATCCTCGTGGCCTCCTCAAATGGTGACATGACAGTGCATGCATCCCTGATCATGGCCCCCTGGCGTGGGGAAAAAAAACAAGCTCCCATGACCCTGTCCTGGTGCCATAGTCACACAGGTACTCATTGATGGCCCTCTGCTGCATGTGCAGCTGCTGCAGCATGGCCAATGTTGAGCTCCACCTGGTGGGCATGTCACAGATTAGGCGGTTCTTGGGCAGGTTAAATTCCTTTTGGAGGTCAGCCAGTCGAGCACTGGCATTATATGACCCGCGGAAATGCACACAGACTTTCCTGGCCTGCCTCAGGACATCCTGTAAGCCCGGGTACCTGCCCAAGAACCGCTGCACCACCAAATTATGGGCGTGAGAAAAACAGGGCACATGGGTCAGTTGTCCCTGTCAGAGGGCAGAGAGGAGGTTGGTGCCATTGTCACAAACCACCATTCCTGGCTAAAGCTGATGTGGCGTCAACCACTTCTGAGCCTGCCCCTGCAGAGCTGACAAAATCTCTGCCCCAGTGTGGCTCCTGTCCCCCAAGAACACCAGCTCAAGCACCGCATGGCATCTTTTGGCCTGCGTACTTGCGTAGCCCCTTGAACGCCTACAGAGCACCGCTGGTTCCGAGGACAAAGCACAGGAAGAGGCCATGGAGGAAGGAGAAGAGGAGGGGTGGAGGAGAGAGGTGTGTCAGAATCACCAGTAGTAGCATTTTGGAGGCGTGGTGGCGGAACAACCTCCAACACTATTGCACCTTGTCCTGCATCCTTCCCAGCTGCCAGAAGAGTCACCCAATGCGCCGTGAAAGATAGGTAACGTCCCTGTCCATGCCTGCTGGACCATGAGTCATTGGTAATATGCACCTTACCGCTGACCGCCCTGTCTAGCAAGGCCAAGACATTGCCTTCCACATGCCTTTAGAGAGCTGGAATCGCCTTCCGTGAGAAAAAGTGGCGTTTGGGAACCTGCCACTGAGGAACCGCACATTCCACAAACTCACGGAAGGGGGCAGAGTCTACCAACTGAAAAGGCAGCAGTTGCAGTGTTAGCAATTTAGCCAAGCTAGCGTTCAACCGCTGGGCATGTGGATGGCTGGGAGCGAACTTCTTTTCAGCGGTGCAGCAGCTGGGGCAGGGAAATTAGCCTGGTACAATCTGACGTCGGTGTACCGATAGCAGATTGCCCGCACTGCAGTGAGATGTAGCTGCACAAAACTGGGATGTATATATATATTGATTATACAGCAGCTAGCAGAATTCCTGCTTGTGGTATTAATAGGATCAGAAAAAGCACACCAGCACTTGTCTTCAGGTAGCTATACTGTAGGTGCAACTGTGCAGAGTACACAGTACACTAACTGTAAATACTTCAAGAGCCTGCCTGTGCTATTAATAGGATCAGAAGAAGCACACAAGCACTTGTCTTCAGGTAGCTATACTGTAGGTGCAACTGTGCAGAGTACACAGTACACTAACTGTAAATACTTCAAGAGCCTGCCTGTGCTATTAATAGGATCAGAAGAACACAAGCACTTGTCTTCAGGTAGCTATACTGTAGGTGCAACTGTGCAGGGTACACAGTACACGAACTGTAAATACTGTAAAAACACCTGCCTGCCCGTCAGTATATTAGGAAGAAAATAACAGGAACAGATCTAGCTAAACCGAATACAGTGTATATATATATATACATATATACAACACCTGGGATGCATATATATACACAATACACTGTAAGTGCAGCTAACTGACTCGACCTGCCTACTCTATCTAACTTAAATCAAATGACACTATCTCTCTGTCTATCTATCTTTCTCCGTCACCGCAACACACTACACAAGGCCGCCACGCAGGCTGAGCCATAATTTGATAAAGCCACCCTGGCTTTGGCCAATTACGACTCTGTACACACGGCGCTGTGATTGGCCAAGCATTCGGGTCATAGTGCATGCTTGGCCAATCATCAGTCAGCAATGCACTGCGATGCCGCAGTGAATTATGGGCCATGACGCGCCACTCAAATTTGGCGCAAACGGCCCATATCGTTCGCAATTCAACGAACGATCGAACAAGCGATGTTCGAGTTGAACATGGGTTTGACTCAAACTCGAAGCTAATCCCTACTCTGCAGTGCACTCACAGTGTTGAATAAGCATTTTGCATCAATTAATTTTTTTCTAAAATTCTACACAAACAGAAAAAAATGTAAAAGATCTGTTTATAAAGTTACTTGTAAATTTTAAAATAAAACAATTTAAAACCAACCATAACCCCTTATAGTTTTTTTTTTTAAATCAAGACCTGACCATGAAATACACATAAATCTTGTTTGACCCCTCACCTTTTGTTTGTATAGTTCTACATCTTTTATTACACATGATAAGGCTTTCATTTGCTGCTTTCAGCAGCAGCTTCTCGCCTGAATATCTCTCTGAGAATTGTTCTACAATTACTCCTATGCCCTTAGTGTCTTAGGTCATATAAGATCATGGCCTTTCCCTCATTCCTCACATGTATCCCTTCTTTCCTTCCTGTCCCTTTTCATCTTCTATTTTCACCTTTACATACACAGAAAACATTCATTGCACAACACATTACGTCCAGCCATTCACATCTTCATACTTGACCAACTTCCAACTGGTAATTTCATCAAAGACCTTGATTAAGTTATGTAGGTCTACGTGATCTTTCAGATTCAATAAAAATGTTTAATGATGTGGCTGCTTTTCCTGTACTTTGTCATCTTTTAATAAGCAAATTAGCTGCTGTTTTCATTCAGATTAATTACTATTTTGCAGTATGTCTACATCAAATTAATACATCAGCTCATGCTTCTTACAGAAAGGCTGAATTCACATCACTAGCATTGCATTTAGCTCGCATTGATGTGCTTTTTGTTTTTAGGTGTTGCATTGCATGCATTTTTTTCACATCAGGAGCCAAAATACTTTATTTTCTGTTTCCTTAACATGTCGCAGCAGGTAGTGACGATCTGGGCCTTGCGTTTAAATGCAGCATGTTCCATTTTTGTCACATTGTTGGGACTGCATTGAGCAGTGCAGCACAATGTAGCCCAATGCATGTGGTGTGAATGGGTCTTAAATATTTTTTAATGCTGTAAGTATTCAAGTGGGCAAAATAAAAAAAAAATTATATATGATGCTATATGTCAATACCATTACCACAGCAGTTTTTGTTTCATTACCTAAAAATTGGAAGTGAAAAAGGTACTGGATCTACTTGCAGGATCAGCAAGTAACACAACTTGATTACAGGGAAGATTCTATCACTAGTACCAGACTGCATCATATGTCATTTTTTATTTTACCAATAGTTCCACTTTTAATAGGTTCATTTTTTACCTTACTAACCACTCCCTGCCAATAGTTAATAGTTTATCATTGGAATGCAATATACTAACCAGCCAAACTCCAGACAAATAGCTAAATACACAGTGGAAATACGTATATATGAACTTTCACCTGGTGCAGGGTGGTGTGGCAGTTAGTGAACACACAGAGACTAAGTTAGGAAAACGAGCTATATTGTAGAAAGGGTCCAACACAACTTAGTCAGGGCTGGCGGATAGGCACACCCGTCCGGAGCCACTTACAAACTGAGACAGTGGTCTAAAAACTTAAAGATGCCGACAGCATCTGCAATGAGGAGCAGAATGTGGCCTGGCAAGTCTGCACCCAAAGGGGATGCTTCCTGCAGCCTTCAACCTTTCCCTACCTCTAAACACTGTCCCTGCTAGACGAAGATCCTGTCTCTACACTAGTCACTCGCATAAAAAACACCAAACTCAGGAGCCTGAATCTTAAAGAGATTCTGGCTGACCCAGGATGGCCGCGAAAGTCACATGAGTGCCAGCATCCAATTGGACGGCTGTCTCCCTGTGACCATAGGAAGTCATAGAGGAACTACGTTTCTTACAATTTCCTTCATCTTCTGAATTGTTGCTTCAATCGAGTGCCACCTGCAGTGGGGAGTACAGAATGCACCTGCCTACTTGCCAGTGGATTTCAACAGATTTGTAATTATCTTCAAGCAGCCTTGTATTCCTAGCATCTCTTCCATCGAACTGTATTTTTATTGTTGCTAAATACTTGGCACCTGTACCCTTTGACACTGGACTGTTTCAGCATCAAAAACTTAAGAATTGCTAGATTGTCTAATCTGTGACTACTGTGAGCCCTAGGTCTTGTTTTCTCCTTCTTCTTCTTCCCCTTCTTTTTACCCTTTGCTTCTTTGATCCCTCTCCATTGGTCAGCTTCAATCTTTCTCTTCCTTGGATCCTGTATACATTATTATGATTAAGCTTGATTTGCCAACTCCTTCTAGAGTCCAGGGCTATTTTAGTTTGTTACTTATCGGAAGTTATATCCGTTATAGTCTATCTGGCCTGTTTCTTAGTTAATTACTCATCCTGTTTACAATGACTGATATCTTATTCACTATGTATCGTTCCTATGCCTTGTAAAATTTTGTGAAGCTTTGTTGAAAAGAATATTAGATTTTTGGATGTATTACTTTCTCTGGAAAAATCTATAATGTTCAATAAAAATCTTTTGAACATAAAAAGGTAAGAATTGGTTTTAAGGACTTACTTTAAGGTGAACCAGTACTTTGTCTATGCAGAGCAAATCAGCAGATTCACTTTAGATTCTAAATTTAGTTTAAAAAAAAAATATTAATCACAAGGGACATTAATTACAATCAGTGTGATAGCCTTTTGTGCTGCCCTCTCCCATTTCAAGTGAAACCCTCCTCGATCGACCTCCACTGCTGTACTACTTTTCTAGTGAAACCGGGTTGGATAGAACTGAGGGGCTGTCACAGACTTTCATCAAGAGTGCCTGACTATGCCGCCAAACTCCTCCATTCATAGAAGATGAACTACAGCTTCTATGCCCATCCTCCATGCCTAGATTGCTTTTCATTCAAAGAAGCTGTAGTACAGCATCTATAAATGGAGGAGTTGGGCAGAAAGGGTGTGCATAGTTGGGCACTCTTGATGCATGTCTGTCACAATTCCTAAAATTCTATTAACCCCCACTGCTCAGTAAGAATATAGCGGTGGGGGAGGGGGGTTGTCAACGGAGGATGATTTAATCTAAACCAGAAGACAGCAGCACAAGGAGCACATAACATGTCCCATGTGCTTATTGTATATGTCTTTTTTTAATGTAAGCTGTAACCCCCCATTCCCAACAGTACAGTCTCACCTTTCCATTACTCTTGTACCACCTTTGCTGTTAGTAGAAGGAGACGCCTTTCTGTTTCTGCTGTCAGTCACTTACAAGTTGCTTAAATGGGGCTATAGGCTTCACTATGTGACATCGTTGGTGCATGGTGATGGGCCCAGTACTGTCACATAGAGTTAGTCAGAAGTTCCACCATTCCTGGAAGTATCAGGTATGTCTGGCTGCCTCCTTCTAAACTCAAAGAATGTTTTCTTTTTATTACCACTTCAAGCATTAGGTGGTAAAGTAGGTGGCAGGGATTAGGATTAGGTGAGTGCAATACAGTAAAGTCTCATTGGCCTAAGATGGCCATACACTGCAAATTTCACATTGGGGGTGGCTCTGATGACATAAGATGCACCTGCTGTTTGATTACATTTGATTATTACCCAGCAGATGGATTTGTCAATGCGCACTGTATAGCATAGATGGTGGAATCTGTCAGTGTATGGTCAGCCTTGCATTGTAGCCCCTTCCTCTGCCAGTCTGAATGCTTAAGTACTCATCTTTTAGTAGATTTTAATATTATTTATCAGAGTTTCCCACTTAGCACTTACTTTAAGGAAGTCACTTTAATTGCCTGTCTCAGTATCTACAGAAAAGAAGCAGAATCTGCATTAGAGGTTGCAAAAATCTTTGCAGTATATGTAACTGAATTGCATTTTTGTCCACAGAAAAAACTAGCTCTAAAAGTAAACAGCTTTTATTGCAATTTTGATTCAGCAATGTTCTTCCTCTCACCTCCGCCATGTACTTAGGTTTCCAATGGTAAGACATTTATTTTACGGACACAAGGTCATCTGACGGGTCAAACTGATTTCTCTGAGGCTCATACTGAACCTTCTGTCACTGGAGTTTTATCATGTCAGTGCAGACTGCATCCATGTAAACCCCTTCATATGACAGAGTAAAAAGAGATTTTATAGAAATTGTCCTGCTGTGAAAGAAGCCCTCAATCTTCAGCTGTTATGTACTTTAAATGATCCCAAGATAAACCATAATAAGGATTAACAGCACTTTATTACTTGAACTGATAGTTTGGTCAGTTGTTGCTCTCGAGAAAAAGTAACAGGGAGGCTTGAGAAACAATAGCGAGACCATCGTTTCAAAGCAAAGGAAGAAATTATGACTACCAAATTAACATAGGCAAATACAGAAGCAAATACTACATGACACAATCAGAGGATAAGAGAATGGAGCCAGGAGGAGGGCATGTGTGCACAAGGAAAGGTATTGTCACCTGAAATCAAAGACCCTAAGGGAACAATTGCACAGTAATTTAATACCGGATAATCTCCTAAATGACCATTTTATCTAATTATATTTGACATGATGTGTGAAAGTTTATAGCGGTATACAGCAAAACCCTTGCATGCAATTCATCTAGTTTGATTGTTGCTTTTTACAATTTGGTGAGAATTGGGCGACAATTCTGACCATTGAATGGGCTCATTAACTTATTAATGTGCTTAACAGTCTACGTGAACTAGTGTCTGCTGTTCCTCAGGTTCATTTTCCATAGGCTATAGGTTGCAATTTGGCATTCAGGTGCTTAAAAAACATGTACAGAAAAAATATAGACGTCAACATCGATGCCTTCTCTTTCTAAAAAATATTAGTTGCGTTGCTGTCATGCTGCTCTAGTGGCTTCAATGAATCGAGTCACTGACTTGGAACCTGTATGCAGGTCAGGAAATCTGTTTTTACTCTGACTTTGTAATCATGCAGTGAAGCAACAGACAATATTTATGTGGTGGCCAGTATTGTTTCTCAATAGATCATTCAATACAAATAAACTGATCCGATTGTATACAAATCCCAAAGCAAAGAACCTCTATTCATTTGATTTAGTGAGCTTATGATTGATTTTGATTTTGCCAAGTCCATCGATGGTGGTAAGATTTTGTTGCTTGCTTATGATAGATCTAAAAAAACAACTGTGCTTATGTTGAAAAATTGATTGCATTACAGATCAGCTAAAAACAACTGTTTTCAATAGATCATTTCATTTTATGACTTTATTTTTGATTGATATTTTCAGTTGATCAAAAATATTTAATAATTAACTAATTTGATAAGCGCGTACCTAGATCCATCACAAATTGCTACACGTACATGGCCAGCATTAGAAAGCGGTCAGAAATGACAGCCTGCATATTTCTCAGTACAAGTTTTATCCACGCTAGACCTCCAAGAGTACAGTCTACAAAATCCATGTATTTCCATCCGGGTTCTAGTATATTGTGTCACACTCTCTGATGAAGTTCATGCCTGTGTCGGCTGGCAGTCCCAGTGGTATGTCACTCTTGATGCGGATTGGTCCAGCTGAGATGCTATTGGACCCATGAGATGAGTATCTAATTAGGAATAAGGAAGAGTGCTTCTCTTCCTTATCCTAATCATTTTTCTCCATAATGATAGTCTTTTATGACCTTTGGTAGTCCCACCATCTCTAGTGGTCTCATTTGTATGTCTCATTTGTATGTCACTCTTGGTGTGAATTGTTTTGATACTATTGAGTCTGTAATTAGACATATGGACCTTTACTCTAATTATTGTCTCCATTTTTTGCATGCAAGTGTATGGTGTCACCTCATGAGATCATGCTGTCCTTATGTAGTTGTATGTAGTACAGTCTCTTTCTTTTGTAAGCAATGTTTTGTGGCTAACCTTCATATATGTTCCCCTAGAAGACATCGCTTTGGCAAAGGCATTCGAAATAGAACCAAATCTAGTATTATTCAAATTTCACATAAGGTTTTTTTTTAAATGCCCTGCACCTCAAGAGAAAATGACATTCTTCACAGGATCTGGACAGATTTTTACATGTTACACATTACAACCTGCTAAATCTTTATAGAAACTGATGTACAAGGCCAAACAGATTATTCAAATCTAAATGTAGTATAGAAGATGTATGGGAAAAAATGAACGGTTGTTATAGGACCAAAGGGAGCTGGATGAAGGGTATAAGCGGGTCATCAGCAAGATCTGCTTTAACCATTTAAACATTTATCTACCTATATGTTTAAAGTGGACCCTTGCAATAAAATGCAAGGTCTACTTAAAATGTCTAACCCCCCCCCCCTCCTCCCAAAAAAAAAAATCACTAGGCCCTAGTACAAAATGTACCTTTAAAGAAAAAGTTTTGATTTATCTTACCCTTGTCTTCCACATCTCTGAGCACGACGTCACCATCCTTCTAGAAGAATTCCTGGTAAACAAATAGCAGGCTAAATGTCATGTGAATTTCCAGCTCTATATTCCCCAGAATCTTGCTGGAAGGAGTGTGATGTCATCATCTCCTAGGCACTGCTGGTCAAAAACAAGGGTATAGTAAGTTTAAATCCTTACTTTTAAAAGGTACCATTAGCATGTACTAAAGCAGCCTATATATGACTCCATTTTTTTTTTTTTTTTGTTTAACCAGCGGGTTAAACAAAAAAAGCTGACCCAAGTGCCCTATCCACACATTTGAGGTGGATGGGGGACTCCCGCTGAGCTGTTGTATTCTTACAGCGGGGAGATTTCCCTGCCATCTGAGTACACTGGTCAACGCATATTGTTGTACAGAAATTGGTAAATTGACTTCTATACAACGACTGTCCCCACACTTGGAACAAAATTTGTCTGGTCCATGCAGAACCGGATGAATTTCAATCCATGTACGGCCTGCTTAACATATCTCACAACTTTCTAGGATTAAAAAAAGGCCACCTTTAAGCACAGGGTGGGCAGACAAAGGACACACCCCTCTCGTGCCTACTGTTACGTGGACAGTGACAATATGAATACATATGAAATGTTTGAACATAGAGATCTTGTGTTCCTGCTAAGCAGGAACACTGATTTCTGTCTTCACCCAGTCAGAGCAACCCCCACACAGTTAGCAAGCACCCCCTAGGCACACAGTTAAGCCTTTGATCGCCCCTGATGTTAACCCCTTCCCTGCCAGTGTCATTAGTACAGTAACTGCATATTTTTAGCACTGATCACTGTAATAATGTCACTGGTCCCCAAAAAAGTGTCAAAAGTGTCAGTTAGGTGATCCAATGTGTCTGCTGCAATGTCGCAGTCCCGCTAAAAATCACTAATCACCGCCATTACTAGTAAAAAATAAATAAAAATTCCATAAAAATATCCAATAAATTGTAGACGTGATAACTTTTGCGCAAACCAATAAATATACACATTTTTTTACCAAAAATATGTAGCAGAATACATATTGGCCTAAATTTATGAAGAAATTTGATTTTTACATTTTTTATTGGATGTGTTTTATAGCAAAAAGTAAAAAATATTGTTTTTGTTTTCAAAATTGTCGCTCTTTTTTTGTTTATAGCACAAAAAAATAAAAACAGCAGAGGTGAGCAAATACCACCAAACGAAAGCTCTATTTGTGGGGAAAAAGGGACACCGTTTTTTTTTTTTTTTTGGTACAGTGTCACACAACCGCGCAATTGTCAGTTAAAGTAACGCAGTGCCGTATCACAAAAAATAAAGGGGGTAAAACCTTCTAGGGCTGAAGTGGTTAAAAAGAGGGACAACTGAGGATTAAAGAGGGACAGATGAATCTGGTTGTAAAAGAGGGACTGTCCCTCTAAATAAGGGGGTGTTGGGATTGAAGTGCTAAGTGCTAATGGCCTTTAAATTGATTCCAAAGGGAAAACATTTTTTACCTTAATACATTCCCTGCATTAAGGTAAAAAATGTTACAGTATTTGTATCACCCCTTCACACCCCCTCCCCCCAAATATATACCTGAGTTTTCATTTGATCCAGGGCTCTCTAATGCCGCGTACACACGAGCGGACTTTACGGCGGACTTTGCCCGGCGGACTGGATTTCGTCGGACAATTCGATGTGTGTGGGCTCCAGCGGACTTTGTTTTCTCAAAAGTTGGACGGACTTAGATTTGAAACTTGTTTAAAATTTATCCATTGAAATCGAGTCCGGTCGAAAAGTCCCGCGCTAAATAAAGTGGATGATTAAATAATTGAAAAACAAAAAGTGATCACAATACTATACTCAAATAGCAACACGATGTGAAAAATCAAAACACTGTGCTATGAGCCACATAGGTATAAAATAATTGTGGTAAAAAACATAATTAGAATAAGGAAACCAAAAAACACACAGTCCATAAAACAAGGTGACTTCTGTTGTCAACAGTCCTTATCATATTAGATTCCACCCATAGTGATTGTAGGCTTTAAAAACTTGTGAGAAAATCCACCACCTATGAAGGTATATGATTACCAGAAATCAGTTGTAATGAAGCCTTATACCGGAAATCCGCTCAACAGGGACATCACCATCCGTCTCAGCCAGGAGGAATGATCACCCGGATACATCGGAAATGATTGGCTCAATTATGGAGACCCAAGGAGATAAAAAATATATCCACCATAGTGTAAATCCGTTTGACCAGTTTATTGATAGTAAAAGTAACACACTTACCAAAAGGAACAATTAAAATCGCATATATAAAATCAGCCGGCCGGCCTGCATGCACCCGTTCGTTGTAGAGTGAAACGATGACGTCAGCGCGTCTGCCTTCCGACGTACGTTTCGTCCTATTGGACGTTGTCATAGGATATGATAAGGACTGTTGACAACAGAAGTCACCTTGTTTTATGGACTGTGTGTTTTTTGGTTTCCTTATTCTAATTATGTTTTTTACCACAATTATTTTATACCTATGTGGCTCATAGCACAGTGTTTTGATTTTTCACATCGTGTTGCTATTTGAGTATAGTATTGTGATCACTTTTTGTTTTTCAATTATTTAATCATCCACTTTATTTAGCGCGGTTCTTTTATACATTTTGTCTACTTTATTCCTAAGAATGTCTAATTTATACCTAAGAATCAGAACTGCAGCTTTGTGTTGGAGGGAAGCGCAGTAATTTTGTATTTTTTCCGGTCGAAAAGTCCGCCGTCTGTATGCTAGTTCGACGGACAAAAAGCCACGCTAGGGCAGCTATTGGCTACTGGCTATGAACTTCCTTGTTTTAGTCCGGTCGTACGTCATCACGTACGAATTCGACGGACTTTGGTGGATTGTGTGTAGGCAAGTCCGTTCATTCAGAAAGTCCGTCGGAAAGTACGTCGAAAAGTCCGCCGGGCAAAGTCCGCCGTAAAGTCCGCTCGTGTGTATGCGGCATAAGGCTCTTCAGTAGCTCTCTACTTTCTCCCTTCAATCACAGGACAGAGGGGCAGCAGGGGGAGCCATTGGCTCTTGTTGTTGTTGATTAAATCCTGTGAGCAGACAGCGGGGTATGGGGCCAAGATGAGCTGTTTGTATCTATAGACACACAAAGCAGGACTTTGGTACGTGCTCGCACATGTACCACCATAGGGAGCAGATTCCTATAGTGGCACAGAGAGAAAAGGAGGAGTCTAGAGCATGGTTGGAGACCAAAGAAGAGGAGGCTATGTGGCTGCTCTGCGCAATACAGTTGTACACCTATTTATTATTTTAATAATAAAAAAATAATAATAATATAAATAAAAAAGGTTTACAACCACTTTAAAGGGGAGGGTGTCCAGACTTTTAAATGATCCTTGTATTTTACTACAAGGATCGCTTTAAGGTGATTGTAGCCATATTAGAGCACTTTTAACAAGACAGTTGCATACCGTCTGTGTATCAGTAGTGTTTGGACCTGAAAACGGCGTGGACCCTAGAAAGCTTGTCCTAAAAAATTTGTTATGAGTGCAAATCAAAAACTATCATGTACAGTACTCAGCTGTGTTGTTCCAACAACTTTGAAAATTTCTGAATATGAAAGTAAAACATCATTCGCAAACTTTCTTGAATACAAAGGGTAAATTTGTGGTTAGCTCTCTGGAGTGCACCACATTCCCAATATCCCTAACATCCCTAAAATCTTGAAGAAAAATATGCTATGCATATATGTAACAATAAATCCACATGGAAGCCTCCATTGTGGGTTCAGCCCACAGTGGGGTTGATTTAGTAAAACTGGAGAGAGCAAAACCTGGTGCACCTCTGCACAAAAAATCAGTCAGCTTCCAGTTTTTTTTGGCAAAGCTTAACTGAACAAGCTGAAGTTAGAAGCTAATTGGCTACTATGCACAGCTGCATCAAATTTTGCACTTTCCAGTTTTAGTAACTCAACTCTATTGTCTGATTATAAATGAGTTGGCCTTCGATATGAAGATAAGAAGAGGGGAGGTGTTCTGTAATCGTAACACAGTTTCAGTCCTAGGGTGACAACGCTACCTGCTACCAAATCTAAGGCCGGTGTTCTGCCGAGAAAGTACCCGGATAAGGACCCCCCTCTACTGCACAGGTGCAGCGCTTGCACAGTAGGAGCCGGCGGAAATAGCTGAAGGCTGTACACGGCACCTTTAAGAGGGCCCCTCGCAGGCTCGCTTCACTCCCCACGCTTCGGGCATGGCCTCGCTTCGCTCGGCACTTTTTTATTCCCCCTCTAGGTCCACTTGGATGGTGGGGCTTCAGCCTGGACCCAGGGCGCAGGCGCCGTGTACAGCTGATTGAAGTTTTTCATCTTCGGCTATTTTCGGCGGCTCCTAGTCGTTCGTAATGCGCAAGCGCTGCGCCTGCGCAGTACAAGGGAGACCTTATCCGCCGGGGGAACTTTCTCGGCAAGACACCGGCCAAACACAGTTCGAATCTCAGCAGGAACCGGCCGAGATTCGAACCGTAAATGGCCAGGCTGAATGTACCAAGGTGATGGACTGGTCAACTTGGGTACAACCAGCCTACCGGATTCTCTTGCAATTATCGCTAGCGGCTGCTATAGCGATAATCACTGTCTTCCCCCGGCGGTGATGGCTTCGTCCCCCCAGCAGGAGAAGACTATTACTGATTCCACTATCAGGAGGAGGGATCGTGAGAATTTCTTTCCTGAAACCTGTGGTTGCAGAAAGGAATTACACCATGTCTGCTTTAGGACTAGAAGGCTGCAAAATATTATGTTTTTGTTCTTGGGTTTAGGTGTGCTTTAACATATGAATGTATTAAAAAATGTAATCCTCCAAGCAAAAGTTATTAACTTTTTTTTTTTATTCGGTACTCTATTACCAAGTCAACTTGGCCTGAGCTTTCTAATGCACATAAAGCAGCACCTCCACCTTTGTGGATGAATGTATACAATGCTATGCTGTCACCGCTGTGTGCCTCCCAACCCCATCCTGTGCAAATGTCACAGTAGGTCAAGTGGTATAACATCACCTGCCTTCATGAATCATTGTTTTCCTAACCTACCTCATCTGTCATATACAGGAAAAGAGCAGAGCTATTACTTCCCCACCCCCTATGTTTTCTGCAAATCAAAAAAATGTGTTTTTGCTCATGTGGTTATATGTGATTATGACTTATAAACATGCTCCTTCTGTAACTGGGACCCAGTTTATTTATTTTGCCATAGCATGAACAACAGGCAATTAGCATTCTCACTCCCTTCCCAAGAATAATCAGTGTTTGAACAATGAGGGCAGAGTGCCCTGTGGCTATGTGTCTGTGTGGATGCTTCACTTATTTTACATAACAATACCGGGAGAGGCACAAGCTGGAGCTCAGGGTATAGGATTGTAACAGAAGCAATTGCTGTTTAATCCCAGCAACTGCTTATTTCTCAGAAAAAGTGTTGTGTTTGTTTTTATCACTTATTACAGTAGAAATGAAATAGCTAGATATAGTCGTGTGAAAATGTAAGTACATCCCTATGGAAATTGAAGACTTTTCAGGATATTTGAACAGGCAAACATCAGATCCTTATACAAACAGTACATACAGTTTAAAGTTTATATACTAGAACAAGAACAAAGGAAAATGTGTCTTATCAATGATTTATTTACAGCAAAACTATACTCCCCTCCATTCCAGCACAGAGGTGTCCCAGAGCTCCCTTACCGGCCAATGGCATCTTCAGCCTACCTTCCTTCGGGTTCCCATCTTCTGCCATTTTGATTGTCAGGGTCAAGATGACATTACTGCATGCAAGTTCCACTTAAGCTAAAATATCAATAAATGTGATGGTATACTGGGGAAAACGTAGGTACACTCTTGGCAGCAAAAGCAGATATTACTCCCTTTAGCAGAAATTACTTCTTGTAGGCATTTTGAATATTTGACTAGCCTCTAATCAGGACTCCTTCAGTTAAAAGACGTGTGTGAGTTTCCGTGCATGAAATGTCCATTTCAAAATGTTCCTACAAATATTCAAAGAGAATCAAATCAGGACATTGACTAGGGCAGCCCATAACAATCTATTTCTTTTTTTTTAAGCCATTTCTTGGTGAATTTGCTAGTACGCTTTGGATCTAAAGCCGTGTATACATGACCAGATTTTTCGACCGGACTGGTCCGACGGAACAAATCCGTCGGACAATCCGACCATGTGTGGGCTTCATCAGACCTTCAGCTGACTTTTTCTGTTGAAAATCAGACAGACTTCAGATTTGGAACATGTTTCAAATCTTTCTGCCGGTCAAAAAATCAGTTTGTCTGTATGCTAGTCCGACAGACAAGAAAGGACGCAAGGGCAGCTATTGGCTACTGGCTATGAACTTCCTTATTCTAGTCCCTTCGTACGTCATCACGTTCAAACCAACGGACTTTCGAACGGACTTTAGTCCGTTCGTGTGTGGGCAAGTCCGGTCGTTTAAAAGTCTGTCGTAACTCCGTCGAAAGTCCGTCGGACCTTTGATGCTGAAAAGTCCGCTCGTGTGTATGCGGCATAAGACTTATTTTTGGGTCAACTTTAGCTTTTGGACAGATGTTCTCTCATTCTCATCAAGCACACTTTGATATGATGCAGAATGTGGCTTGCTTTGTGGTTTGCTTGCAGTGGCGGCTGGTGTTTTTTTGAGGGTGGCAAACAATGCAACGCCCCCCGTCGGTCGTTCGGGTCAATTGCATCCACAGAACTGGGTGGGCTCATGGGCGCAGTGCTCTGCTCCCCGAGACCACCCTTTTTTGAAGCCTATTAGAGCCTCAGGCTCTAAACAAGTGCTTTAAAAAAAAAACATTGCAATCCATGCGTCCGGTGCCCCTCATTTAGAATAGGGAGCCGGACGCATCTATAGGGGGCGGCGCTATTGCACCCTGCATTACAGGCCGCCACTGTTTGCTAATATGCTTTGGATCTAATGCCGCGTACACACAGTCGGAATTTCCGACAGAAAGAATCCGATGTGAGCTTTTCATCATATATTCCAACCGTGTGTATGCCCCATCAAACTTTTTCAGTCGAAAATTCAGACAGACTTAGATAGAGAACATGCTATATTTTTCCAACAGAAAAAATTACTATCGGAAAAACCGCTCATCTGTATGCTGTTACGACGCACCAAAAACAAAGCATGCTCTGAAGCAAGTACGAGACTGAAGCGCTCGGTCTGGTAAAGCTAGCATTTGTAATGGAGATAGCACATTCCTCACGCTGCAAATTGTTCAATCTTTTAATGCAGCGCATTCTTTTGTGCTTTATAATGCTAGAATAATGAAGTTGTTTTGCTGCTGATATTCATACAGAGTTCTGACAAACTTATTTCTTTTATTATTTTTCCTGATCTCATGAATAATCTTTCTTTTTTTTTTCTTTTTTTTTAAGCCAGATCTCCATAATAATGTTTAGAATTATTTTTTATAGTCATCTTTTTTTTTTTTAATTTCATCAAGATCTCCTGTTTTTGTATTATTGAAAAATTATTTTCTAGTGATCTCCATAATTTATTTTTTTTGTGTGTGTTAAGTTTCCACAATAACATTATTATCTTGTATTTTTTAACCTCAAGGAAGTTGGTGTTGGTGTCCCTTGTTAACCTCCCTGGCGGTATGATTATTTCAGATTTTTAAAGCTGAAAGCGGTACAATTATTTTGCATGGAAATTTGGCGTTTTATATTGTAGGCCTGTAATTCTTAGGAATAACTCACTTAAATCTGTCCAAACAAGAGTCTAGTAGACATCCCGAGTATGATAAAGTTTGAAAAACAAAATCATAAATTATAATATAATAAATAAATATAAATAATTATAACAAATAATAATATAATGATAATAATATAAATTATTTAATAATGTAATCAAATAAAAAACACAGAAATTTGCTCAGTTGCAGAATTGTCACTGTCATTAGTTTTCAGTGTTTGATGACGAATCTCCCCACAAATCGCTATTGCTCAATTCTGCAAGTGATTCTAATTTATTATCGCTGTTTTCTAGCTGGTCTAAAACCACTTTTGATGTAAATGGACGGTTTTGGTTGCTATGGACAATTTCCAGTTTCCAGGCAGAAAGAACAGTTTTTATAATATAAAACTGCATGAAGGGCACTGGAGAAACCACTAGGAACAAAAGGGATGTGAAATTATTTCATACAGTAATGTAATCTGTAAGATTACAGTGTACTATATGTATAGTGTGTGTTTCCCTTTTTGAATTTAGCACCGTTCTCCGTCCCCATGCGTCGCAACGCTCGCAGGGAACGGAGCTCGGCTCCGTGATGAATCGAGTGGAGGACGAGCCGCTCACACTGCGGGGAGACATCGCAGGATCCAGGGGACAAGGTAAGTAAGCTCTTCCTGGATCCTGCGATGCGATCCCGAGTCTGGCTCGGGGTTACCGCTTTTGGTTATGAAATTCCACCCCGAGCCAGACTCGGGAATACCGCCAGGGAGGTTAATTAGACATTGTCTTTTTGAAAAGTACCTGCCTACTCACAAACAAACTGTCCTTTTTGTAGAAAAACACATAGGCAAGTATTTGTGAAAAATAAAATCTCCATTTATTCTGGGTAACAAAATAAAGAGAAAGGCAACGCTGGAGAAACTTTTGGAATTTGCAAAGCCTTTTGGCCCCCAGGGCAGACATCAAGTCTGTGAAAAATAAAATTGTTAGCTTGAGGAGTCCAAGTACCGCAACGTGGCGACTAGCCTCTGCTCGGGAGTGATGGCTTGCCGCATGCAGGTGTCCTGCTTCATAATATAAGGGGACAGCAAAGCCAACAGATGGTGAAAAACGAGGTCCGTCATCCGGAGAAAGTTGCTGAAATCATCAGGATTATTATCCTGGATCTCCCGCAGCAAAGGCATATGAGAGAATTGGTCACGCTGGAGTAACCAATTCTTGGTCCATGAACTCCTCCCCACCCTGTTCATGGACTGGGCTTGGGTCCAAGTATGAACCCCAACACCAAGTCCCCACACAGCACGAACTCTACAACGAGTACGTACCAGCAACATGACTACTCAGAACGAACAGAACGCACTGAAGAACAGCAAGGCCTGTAAATAGCAAGCTGAAAATCAGAAACAAGCGGACAAGAACGCACTGTAAAACAGATACGAACTGACTACAAGCACTGAAGAACAGATACAAACCCCATAAGCACAAACTGAAGAGCAGTAAGGCTCCATTCACACTAGCGCGTTCACATCAATGCCTTTTTGTACCTTTGCATTTTTAGAAAGGGTCAGGGACTTTTTTTCATGCAAAATGCAGCGTTTTGCATGTAATAGAATTCAATGGACCAGCATCAAAAACGCAAGTACAGCGTTTTTGCAGTGTTTTTGGTGCGTTTTTGGCGTATTTTTTGTTTTTTTGGTTTTTTTTAGACTGTACACAGTCTAAAAAAAACTGGGAAAAAAAATACGCAAAACGCGGCAAAAACGCTGTAAAAACGCTACAAAAACGCTGCTCAAAAACGTGGCAAGCATCACAAAAAAAACTCCAAAAACGCTCAAAAGCAACATGCATAGATGTGAATCGAGCCTTACAGACTGAAAAGCACGAAATCATCTCTCACCAAACTTCTACTAACACGAGTTAAACACGAGATTAGCAGAAGGAGCCCAAAGGCTGGCGCACTGGCTATTGAACTTCCTTTTTCTAGTCCCGTCATACGTGTTGTACGTCACCGCGTTCTGGACGGTAAGAATTTGGTGTGACCGTGTGTATGCAAGACAGCTTGGAAAAACCTTCAGAGTTTATTCCGATGGGAAACCGGTCGTGTGTACAGGGCATTAGACAAATTTTTGGGTCAACTTCCGCTTTTGGACAGATGGTCTCTCATTCTCATCAAGCACACTTTGATATGATGCAGAATTTGGTTTGCTTTGTGGTTTGCTAGTATACTTTGGATCTAATGCCGCGTACACACGAGCGGACTTTACGGCAGACTTTGCCCGGCGGACGGGATTTCGTCGGACAATTCGATCGTGTGTGGGCTCCAGCGGACTTTGTTATCTCAAAAGTTGGACGGACTTAGATTTGAAACATGTTTTAAATCTATCCGTCGAACTCGAGTCCGGTCGAAAAGTCCGCTCATCTGTATGCTAGTTCGACGGACAAAAAGCCACGCTAGGGCAGCTATTGGCTACTGGCTATGAACTTCCTTGTTTTAGTCCGGTCGTACGTCATCACATACGAATTCGACGGACTTTGGTGGATTGTGTGTAGGCAAGTCCGTTCATTCGGAAAGTCCGTCATAAAGTCCGTCGAAAAGTCCGCCGGGCAAAGTCTGCTGTAAAGTCCGCTCGTGTCTACGCGGCATAAGACTCGTTTTTGGGTCAACTTCAGCTTTTGAACAGATGGTTTCTCATTCTCATGAAGCACACTTTCATATGATGCAGAATGTGTTTGATTTACTAAATAGGCTGTTAATTTTGCAAGGGAATTTTCCCCTGAGCTTAAGGGATGAGGTGAAGCTCTGCTGACTTCCATTATCCAATCATGTGCAAGCAAAAATGCTTTTTTTTATATTCCTTGCATGTAATTGGGTATTTATTGCAAAGTGAAACTTCAACATTTTTATTATGCTCTGGTGCAAATTTCTTGGAAAATTGCAACTTCGATTGCAAAGGGAGCACACTATTTGCATTCAGTGCATCAACCTAAATGACTGTGAGCTGCCCAGGTCCTGAAGCAGCCCCAAACTATAACAATTGCACCACTATGCTTCACAGTTGTTAAGAGGTTCTTCTCCTGAAATACAGTTTTTGGTTTGTGACAAACATGTCTGCTGTTATTGTAACCAACGTGTTTTATCTCCGATTGCTTAGTATTCAGTATAGTGTTCTAGAAGGCCTGGTCTTTGCCTATATGTCCAACTCCAGTATTGCTCTAATGTTCTTCTTTGTACAGCAAATGCTTTTTCTTAACACACCTGTGAATGGAGAGTGAGAGAAACACTGGCTGCAGCTGCTCTCTGTGGTACTGAACTGGTTAACAGCTACATCAGCAAGAGGTGGGAGCTGCTGAGCAGGAAGAGTTCAATAGACTTAATAGAGTCAAGCAGCACTGCACAGTCTGAACTGTAGTCCAGAGGAGAGAGACTCTATTGTAATCAAATGCTTTTGAACTCCATTTCCCAGGAGGAGATGGCCAGAAAAAGGGGAAAGAGCTGCATTTTCTTAAGCTGTACAAACCCAGCTTCATCTTGTCGTGAGGGGGACAAGAGAGTGCATATTGCTGTCCAGTGTGCACCATCATTGCTGCATATCGACGGCCTGAGAGGGATCCTCAGTGCTGAGTTCGGGGTGCAGACAGCCAGTGTCATCTGGGTGCAGAGCAGAGAGTGGACTAATCACTGTGTGTGACTGGATGGTGAGCTGCAATATCACTGGGACTGTGAGCTGCTGCTGTTGGGATTTACTATCTGCTGATAGGGAGACTGAGCCCTTATGCCCTGTACACACGGTCAGACATTGATCGGACATTCCGACTACAAAATCCATGGATTTTTTCTGATGTATGTTGGCTCAAACTTGTCTTGCATACACACGGTCACACAAAGTTGTCGGAAAATCCAATCGTTCTGAACGCGGTGACTTAAAACACATACGTCGGGACTATAAACGGGGCAGTAGCCAATAGCTTTCATCTCTTAATTTATTCTGAGCATGCGTGGCACTTTGTGCGTCGGATTTGTGTACACACGATCGGAATTTCCGACAACGGATTTTGTTGTTGGAAAATTTTATAGCAAGCTCTCAAACTTTGTGTGTAGGAAATTCCGATGGAAAATGTGTGATGGAGCCCACACACGGTCGGAATTTCCGACAACAAGGTCCTATCACACATTTTCCATGGGAAAATCCGACCATGTGTACAGGGCATTTAGGTACTGACCATACAGCCATCTAGTAGCCTTATTCTCTTGCACACCAATGGTACAAGTGGGCCCCAACACTAGCCAGCTGAAGAGTTAGGGCTCAAGACTGTTGCTTTACAGCTGCTACACCTTGCCTTACTACTTATGATAAGAGGTATCTCTCAGGGGAAATTGTGTCATATCCTAGCCATTCTCCTGCACTTTATACTCTAGATAGTATTTTTATTCACTTTGACTTTGATGCTTATATATACTGTTTATTGCTGTCTTTGCTGATTTATGCGTTGATTTCAGTCTAGTGGTACAGAACTCTACTCTAAGTTATTTTGGCATAGTAATTATATTGTCAATAAGACTGTGTCTGAACTTACCCTTTGTACACTCAATAATACGCAAACCAGCATTCACTATATCCTTGTCAGAAACCATGAAATCAGACTGAGACAGAAGTACAGTTAAATCACACTTGTTTAATAATAAAAGTAAAAAGAACAAATGTAGTCAAAACATAGCCAAACTTCAGTAACCGGAATGGATCGCCAGCCAAGCCAGGAGTCAGGGATCAAAGTAGTGCATCAGCAAGCAGGATCTGTAGCCTAAAGGGATGTCAGCAAAGTTAGTCTTTAAAACAGG
Source organism: Lithobates septentrionalis (assembly GCA_037952835.1). Taxonomy (NCBI): domain Eukaryota; kingdom Metazoa; phylum Chordata; class Amphibia; order Anura; family Ranidae; genus Lithobates; species Lithobates septentrionalis. The sequence goes on along the minus strand of JBBDGP010001540.1, from coordinate 445,640 downwards.
AACGCAGGAGTTTCTTGTGATGTGACCAAGGCGAAGGCAGAGACCCTCTGGACTGGTCTGCTTAAGGCCTCTTTTACACGGGACGGATCTGTGATGATCCGCCCCCTGAACATCCGCTTGCTCAGCAAGGATCGCTCCGCCGATCCCCGCTGAGCAGGCAGATGACAGGTCTGTCTCTGCACACTGTGCAGCGACCGACCTGTCAGAGCGCCACTCTCCCCTATGGGGGATCGGATGACAACGGACCGTAGAGTCTGTCGTCACACGATCCGATCCGAAAATGGATGGAAAAGTAGGTTTTTCCTCCGTTACACTTTTTCGGATCAGAGCGGGTCGGATGTCAGCGGACATGTCACCGCTGACATCCAACGCTCCATAGAGGTCTAATGAAGGGTCCGTTCAGGTCCGCCTGTCAGTTTTTTAGATAGTACGTGTGAAAGAGGCTTAAGTAGGCAGGACTGACGAGCAGGATCAACTTCAGCTGGGTAACTGCGGAGAGAGATGGGAGCTGGCAATTAGCCGACAGCTGAGCGGCCAGCTCAGAAAAGGAAGGGTTGAGCCCAGCCCTGACAATCCTATACCAATACAGTTCATTTACCACCTTCTGTATGCTCATGTATGCTCAAATCACCATTCGCTCTAACCCATACCAATACATTGAGTTAATTTACCACAAAACGGTCTTGTGTCTGTAGCACTAACTCTCGGTGGAGCTGCTGGTTTAAGTGGGCTTGTTACCTTTACTCTCCTTCCCTCTGTTTTACCGGAACCAGGTCTAGGGGTTCCGTTGAGTTTACCTCTGGACGATACACGCACCAACACTTGAGTACGTTTTCAATGCTTTATTGAACAATTTACTAAGGAAATAGCAGGAAAGAGGCAGAAGGGAAACTGCAGAAGAAACTCAAATTTCTTCTTGTAAGGTTCTTGACAAATGTCCTGGTAGAATTTGGATATTATAATAGAATGCGCTCCCCTCATGGGACACACTCTTTGCTTACCTGGATAGGCCTCTCTCACTTGCCTAGCAGCCAGTACGTAGCACGAACAAAAGTCTCTGCCACAGACTTGTTTGGGATAAACCGGTACGATCCTCTGCCACAGGATGTATTGGTTTTCTGCAATGAACATCAGTCACAGTGCTTGAACCTTTAAGCCAACCCGGAAACACTATGCTGTATAGTTACTTTTAGGATATGTCCTGCAACCGAGTCACCAGGCCCCTCTCCAGACCAGCACGCTGCGTGAACCTTCCATGATGGGTCCTCCCCTGGGATCTCCTCGGTTGTCCAGCTTCCTCCCTTTGGATAGACAGCTCAGGACCATTCCTCGGCTGCTGTGGTAGGCCCCAGACAAGCTTCTGGGCCCACCCCTGCGCCGCAGTGACGTGGGCCTCCGGAACGGAGGACCACGAGATTGCTTCTCTAACGCATACCTGTCGGCCAAGAGGGCCAGCAGGTGGCTGTAAAACGAACCCCACAATATGGTGTCTGTCCCATAAATACCCTTGCCCAGAATGCATCTCTGAGGACCACCTCCACCGAGTTGTCTCCGGGACAGAAGAGCATCCATACGCTTCGACACGTTGCATTTCCAACACTGACCAGTGATAACAGCGACACCCACCGGTCAGCACGGAAACACACACAACGTCAGCCAAGCTGGAACAGAGGCAAACCTAACCTATTTAACGAACAAGTTACTAAATTTACCTAACATATGGTAGAGCGCAAATCTACCAGCGCTACATGTCTATTTCCTGGTACTAACTCCCAGGTTAAAGGTTTTTATACTTGTGTTCTTATAAGTGCTTGCAGCAGTTTTCATTCAACCAGGTGTGCCATAGGTGCTGAGGTTATTCATTCAGTGGAGGAAAAAAACAGAGGAGAAAAATTACTAAGCAGCTCTTTCAGGGGTAGCGCCACACACCTCTTATGAAGTTTAAATTGGTGCAATTGCTTGCTTGCTGATTGTAGATGCATGCACTTTGATACTATCTGTTGCAGTGGTTACCTGAACACCCTATTATGTAATGGGGAGGGTTCATGAAAACTTTATTTTTACCATCTCTTTTTACCACCTTTTTGCCTTTTTAAATGTCTTAAAAAATCAACAATTTCCATGGCGTGCATTTACTTTTTCACATGACTGTAGGTCACAGCTGTTCCAAAGAAAAAGGCCATAGCTTTCCATAAGTACCATAAGGAACTGGCCAGATGAAAAGGCAGCACCCACCAGTCCTCTGGCATATATATCGCAGCATTTACCTAGACATAAACACCTAGCTCAGCCAAATGTTTGTGTTAATTCTTATCTGGAAAGTAAAGGAAAGCAGGAGAGAGGTACCGGTAGATGCCCCTAGTGCAGTGGCGGCGTACCTGTGGGGGGGGGGTGGGTGCCACACATTGGGGGGGTGTCAGGCCAGCTCTCAGAGACGAGATAAGGCAGGGCGGGTGCTCTGTAGCTGCGGCTGGCTCTCTATATTCGTGCGTGTCAGCAGCGGCTGCTCCTGTGTTATTCAGCTCACAGTCGGGCTCTTTACTGCCACCTGTGTGTACAGGTAGGGGTGTGTGTGTGTGAGGGGCGGTAGCTGAGTGTGTACAGGTGTGTGTGGGGGGGGAGCTGAGTGTGCACAGGTGTGTGTGGGGGGGTGAGGAGCTGAGTGTGCACAGGTGTGTGTGTGGGGGGGTGGGGAACTGAGTGTGTGCAGGTGTGTGTGGTTGAGGGGGCAGTCGAGTGTGTGCAGGTGTGTGTGTGGGGGGGGCAGCTGAGTGTGTACAGGTGTGTGTGGGGGGGCAACTGAGTGTGTACAGGTGTGTGTGTGGGAGGGGGCAGCTAAGTGTGTACAGGTGTGTGTGTGGGGGGGCAACTGAGTGTGTACAGGTGTGTGTGGGGAAGTGGGGAGCTGAGTGCGTACAGGTGTGTGTGTGGGGGGGTGGGGGGAGCTGCGTGTGTACAGGTGTGTGTGTGGGAGGGGGCAGCTGAGTGTGTACAGGGGTGTGTGAGGGGTGGGGAGCTGAGTGTGTAAAGGTGTGTGTGTGTGGTTGAGGGGGCAGCCGAGTGTGTGCAGGTGTGTGTGGGGGGGGCAGCTGAGTATGTACAGGTGCGTGTGGGGGGGACAGCTGAGTGTGCACAGGTGTGTGGGGGGGGCAACTGAGTGTGTACAGATGTGTGTGTGGGAGCGGGCAGCTGAGTGTGTACAGGTGTGTGTGTGTGGGAGGGGGCAGCTGAGTGTTTACAGGTGTGTGTGTGTGTGTGTGTGTGTGGGAGGGGGCAGCTGAGTGTTTACAGGGGTGTGTGTGGGAGGGGGCAGCTGAGTGTGTACAGGTGTGTGTGTGTGTGTGGTTGAGGGGGCAGCCAAGTGTGTGCAGGTGTGTGGGGGGGGGGCAACCGGGTGTGTACAGATGTGTGTGTGGGAGCGGGCAGCTGAGTGTGTACAGGTGTGTGTGTGGGAGGGGGCAGCTGAGTGTGTAAAGGTGTGTGTGTGTGTGTGGTTGAGGGGGCAGCCGAGTGTGTGCAGGTGTGTGTGTGGGGGGCAACTGAATGTGTACAGATGTGTGTGTGGGAGTGGGCAGCTGAGTGTGTACAGGTGTGTTTGTGGGAGGGGGCAGCTGAGTGTGTACAGGTGTGTTTGTGGGAGGGGGCAGCTGAGTGTGTACAGGTGTGTGTGTGTGTGGTTGAGGGGGCAACCGAGTGTGTGCAGGTGTGTGTGTGGGGGCAACTGAGTGTGTACAGATGTGTGTGTGGGAGCAGGCAGCTGAGTGTGTACAGGTGTGTGTGTGTGGGAGGGGGCAGCTGAGTGTGTACAGGTTTGTGTGTGTGGTTGAGGGGGCAGCCGAGTGTGTGCAGGTGTGTGTGGGGGAGGCAGCTGAGTGTGTACAGGTGTGTGGGGGGGCAACTGAGTGTGTACAGGCGTGTGGAAGGGGGCAGCTGAGTGTGTACAGGTGTGTGTGGGGGGGGGCAACTGAGTGTGTACAGGTTTCTGTGTGGGAGGGGGCAGCTGAGTGTGTACAGGTGTGTGTGTGTGTGTGTGTGTGGGAGGGGGCATCTGACTGTGTACAGGTCTGTGTGTGGGAGGGGGCAGATGAGTGTGTACAGGTGTGTGTGGGGGGTGGGGAGCTGAGTGCGTACAGGTGTGTGTGTGTGGGGGGGGGGAGCTTAGTGTGTACAGGTGTGTGTGTGTGGGAGGGGGCAGCTGAGTGTGTACAGGTGTGTGTGTTGGGGGGTGGGGAGCTGAGTGTGTACAGGTGTGTGTGTGTGTGGTTGAGGGGGCAGACGAGTGTGTGCAAGTGTGTGTGGGGGGAGCTGAGTGTGTACAGGTGTGTGGGGGGGGACAGCTGAGTGTGCACAGGTGTGTGTGGGGGGGGCAACTGAGTGTGTACAGATGTGTATGTGGGAGGGGGCAGCTGAGTGTGTACAGGTGTGTGTGTGGGAGGGGGCAGCTGAGTTTGTACAGGTGTGTGTGTGGGAGGGGGCAGCTGAGTGTGTACAGGTGTGTGTGGGGGGGCAACTGAGTGTGCACAGGTGTGTGTGTGGGAGGGGGCAGCTGAGTGTGTACAGGTGTGTGTGGGGGGAGCTGAGTGTGTACAGGTGTGTGTGGGGGGGGCTGAGTGTTTACAGGTGTGTGTGGGGGGTGGGGAGCTGAGTGTGTACAGGTGTGTGTGGGGGGGGGGGTAGGGAGCTGAGTGTGTACAGGTGTGTGTGTGTGGGGGGGTAGGGAGCTGAGTGTGTACAGGTGTGTGTGGTTGGGGGGGCAGCTGAGTGTGTACAGGTGTGTGTGGCTGGGGGAGCAGCTGAGTGTGTACAGGTGCGTGGGTGGGGGGGCTGAGTGTGTACAGGTGTGTATGTGTGTGGGGAAGGGCAGCTGAGTGTGTACAGGTGTGTGTGTGGGGAGGGCGGCTGAGTGTGTACAGGTGTGTGTGTGGGGGGGAGCTGAGTGTGTACAGGTGTGTGCATGGGGGGGCTGAGTGTCTACGGGTGTGTTTGGGGGCTGAGTGCATAGACGTGTGTTGGGGGGCTGAGTGCGTAGACGTGTGAGGGGGGCTGTGTGCGTAGAGTGAGGGGCAGCTGAGTGTGTACAGGTGTGTGGGGGGGGTGGGGAGCTGAGTGTGTACAGGTGTGTGTGTGTGTGTGGTTGAGGGGGCAGCCGAGTGTGTGCAGGTGTGTGTGTGGGGGGCAGCTGAGTGTGTACAGGTGTGTGTGTGGGGGTGGGGAGCTGAGTGTGTACAGGTGTGTGTGTGTGTGTGTGGTTGAGGGGGCAGCCGAGTGTGTGCAGGTGTGTGTGGGGGGGCAGCTGAGTGTGTACAGGTGTGTGTGTGGGGGGCAGCTGAGTGTGTACAAGTGTGTGTGGGGGGGCAACTGAGTGTGTACAGGTGTGTGTGTGGGATGGGGCAGCTGAGTGTTTACAGGTGTGTGTGTGGTTAAGGGGGCAGCAGAGTGTGTGCAGGTGTGTGTGGGGGGGGCAGCTGAGGGTGTACAGGTGTGTGGGGGGGGCAACTGAGTGTGTACAGGTGTGTGTGTGGGAGGGGGCAGCTGAGTGTGTACAGGTGTGTGTGTGTGGGGGGCAACTGAGTGTGTACAGGTGTCTGTGTGGGAGGGGGCAGCTGAGTGTGTACAGGTGTGTGTGTGGGAGGGGGCAGCTGAGTGTGTACAGGTGTGTGGGGGTGTGGTGTGGGGGTGTGGGGAGCTGAGTGCGTACAGGTGTGTGTGGGGGGGTGGGGAGCTGAGTGCATACAGGTGTGTGTGTGGGGGGGTGGGGGGAGTTGAGTGTGTACAGGTGTGTGTGTGGGAAGGGGCAGCTGAGTGTGTACAGGTGTGTGTGTGTGGGGGGGGTGGGGAGCTGAGTGTGTACAGGTGTGTGTGGTTGAGGGGCAGCCGAGTGTGTGCAGGTGTGTGGGGGGGCAGCTGAGTGTGTACATGTGTGTGTGTGGGGGGACAGCTGAGTGTGCACAGGTGTGTGGGGGGGCAACTGAGTGTGTACAGATGTGTGTGTGGGGGGGGTGGGGGGGGTGGGGGGGAGCTGAGTGTGTACAGGTGTGTGGGGGAGGGGGCAGCTGAGTGTGTACAGGTGTGTGTGTGGGGGGGGGGTGGGGAGCTGAGTGTGTACAGGTGTGTGTGGTTGAGGGGCAGCCGAGTGTGTGCAGGTGTGTGGGGGGGGCAGCTGAGTGTGTACAGGTGTGTGTGTGGGGGGACAGCTGAGTGTGCACAGGTGTGTGGGGGGGCAACTGAGTGTGTACAGATGTGGGGGGGGGTGGGTGCCACACATTGGGGGGGTGTCAGGCCAGCTCTCAGAGACGAGATAAGGCAGGGCGGGTGCTCTGTAGCTGCGGCTGGCTCTCTATATTCGTGCGTGTCAGCAGCGGCTGCTCCTGTGTTATTCAGCTCACAGTCGGGCTCTTTACTGCCACCTGTGTGTACAGGTAGGGGTGTGTGTGTGTGAGGGGCGGTAGCTGAGTGTGTACAGGTGTGTGTGGGGGGGGAGCTGAGTGTGCACAGGTGTGTGTGGGGGGGTGAGGAGCTGAGTGTGCACAGGTGTGTGTGGGGGGGGTGGGGAACTGAGTGTGTGCAGGTGTGTGTGGTTGAGGGGGCAGTCGAGCGTGTGCAGGTGTGTGTGTGGGGGGGCAGCTGAGTGTGTACAGGTGTGTGTGGGGGGGCAACTGAGTGTGTACAGGTGTGTGTGTGGGAGGGGGCAGCTAAGTGTGTACAGGTGTGTGTGTGGGGGGGCAACTGAGTGTGTACAGGTGTGTGTGGGGAAGTGGGGAGCTGAGTGCGTACAGGTGTGTGTGTGGGGGGGGTGGGGGGAGCTGCGTGTGTACAGGTGTGTGTGTGGGAGGGGGCAGCTGAGTGTGTACAGGGGTGTGTGAGGGGTGGGGAGCTGAGTGTGTAAAGGTGTGTGTGTGTGGTTGAGGGGGCAGCCGAGTGTGTGCAGGTGTGTGTGGGGGGGGCAGCTGAGTATGTACAGGTGCGTGTGGGGGGGACAGCTGAGTGTGCACAGGTGTGTGGGGGGGGCAACTGAGTGTGTACAGATGTGTGTGTGGGAGCGGGCAGCTGAGTGTGTACAGGTGTGTGTGTGTGGGAGGGGGCAGCTGAGTGTTTACAGGTGTGTGTGTGTGTGTGTGTGTGTGTGTGGGAGGGGGCAGCTGAGTGTTTACAGGGGTGTGTGTGGGAGGGGGCAGCTGAGTGTGTACAGGTGTGTGTGTGTGTGTGTGGTTGAGGGGGCAGCCAAGTGTGTGCAGGTGTGTGTGGGGGGGCAACCGGGTGTGTACAGATGTGTGTGTGGGAGCGGGCAGCTGAGTGTGTACAGGTGTGTGTGTGGGAGGGGGCAGCTGAGTGTGTAAAGGTGTGTGTGTGTGTGTGGTTGAGGGGGCAGCCGAGTGTGTGCAGGTGTGTGTGTGGGGGGCAACTGAATGTGTACAGATGTGTGTGTGGGAGTGGGCAGCTGAGTGTGTACAGGTGTGTTTGTGGGAGGGGGCAGCTGAGTGTGTACAGGTGTGTTTGTGGGAGGGGGCAGCTGAGTGTGTACAGGTGTGTGTGTGTGGTTGAGGGGGCAACCGAGTGTGTGCAGGTGTGTGTGTGGGGGCAACTGAGTGTGTACAGATGTGTGTGTGGGAGCAGGCAGCTGAGTGTGTACAGGTGTGTGTGTGTGTGGGAGGGGGCAGCTGAGTGTGTACAGGTTTGTGTGTGTGGTTGAGGGGGCAGCCGAGTGTGTGCAGGTGTGTGTGGGGGAGGCAGCTGAGTGTGTACAGGTGTGTGGGGGGGCAACTGAGTGTGTACAGGCGTGTGGAAGGGGGCAGCTGAGTGTGTACAGGTGTGTGTGGGGGGGGGCAACTGAGTGTGTACAGGTTTCTGTGTGGGAGGGGGCAGCTGAGTGTGTACAGGTGTGTGTGTGTGTGTGTGTGTGGGAGGGGGCATCTGACTGTGTACAGGTCTGTGTGTGGGAGGGGGCAGATGAGTGTGTACAGGAGTGTGTGGGGGGTGGGGAGCTGAGTGCGTACAGGTGTGTGTGTGTGGGGGGGGGGAGCTTAGTGTGTACAGGTGTGTGTGTGGGAGGGGGCAGCTGAGTGTGTACAGGTGTGTGTGTTGGGGGGTGGGGAGCTGAGTGTGTACAGGTGTGTGTGTGTGTGGTTGAGGGGGCAGACGAGTGTGTGCAAGTGTGTGTGGGGGGAGCTGAGTGTGTACAGGTGTGTGGGGGGGGACAGCTGAGTGTGCACAGGTGTGTGGGGGGGGCAACTGAGTGTGTACAGATGTGTATGTGGGAGGGGGCAGCTGTGTGTACAGGTGTGTGTGTGGGAGGGGGCAGCTGAGTTTGTACAGGTGTGTGTGTGGGAGGGGGCAGCTGAGTGTGTACAGGTGTGTGTGGGGGGGCAACTGAGTGTGCACAGGTGTGTGTGTGGGAGGGGGCAGCTGAGTGTGTACAGGTGTGTGTGGGGGGAGCTGAGTGTGTACAGGTGTGTGTGGGGGGGGCTGAGTGTTTACAGGTGTGTGTGGGGGGTGGGGAGCTGAGTGTGTACAGGTGTGTGTGTGGGGGGGGGTAGGGAGCTGAGTGTGTACAGGTGTGTGTGTGGGGGGGGTAGGGAGCTGAGTGTGTACAGGTGTGTGTGGTTGGGGGGGCAGCTGAGTGTGTACAGGTGTGTGTGGCTGGGGGAGCAGCTGAGTGTGTACAGGTGCGTGGGTGGGGGGGCTGAGTGTGTACAGGTGTGTATGTGTGTGGGGAAGGGCAGCTGAGTGTGTACAGGTGTGTGTGTGGGGAGGGCGGCTGAGTGTGTACAGGTGTGTGTGTGGGGGGGAGCTGAGTGTGTACAGGTGTGTGCATGGGGGGGCTGAGTGCTACGGGTGTGTTTGGGGGCTGAGTGCATAGACGTGTGTTGGGGGGCTGAGTGCGTAGACGTGTGAGGGGGGCTGTGTGCGTAGAGTGAGGGGCAGCTGAGTGTGTACAGGTGTGTGGGGGGGGTGGGGAGCTGAGTGTGTACAGGTGTGTGTGTGTGTGGTTGAGGGGGCAGCCGAGTGTGTGCAGGTGTGTGTGTGGGGGGCAGCTGAGTGTGTACAGGTGTGTGTGTGGGGGTGGGGAGCTGAGTGTGTACAGGTGTGTGTGTGTGTGGGGGGGGGGGGGCAGCCGAGTGTGTGCAGGTGTGTGTGGGGGGGCAGCTGAGTGTGTACAGGTGTGTGTGTGGGGGGCAGCTGAGTGTGTACAAGTGTGTGTGGGGGGGCAACTGAGTGTGTACAGGTGTGTGTGTGGGATGGGGCAGCTGAGTGTTTACAGGTGTGTGTGTGTGGTTAAGGGGGCAGCCGAGTGTGTGCAGGTGTGTGTGGGGGGGGCAGCTGAGGGTGTACAGGTGTGTGGGGGGGCAACTGAGTGTGTACAGGTGTGTGTGTGGGAGGGGGCAGCTGAGTGTGTACAGGTGTGTGTGTGGGGGGCAACTGAGTGTGTACAGGTGTCTGTGTGGGAGGGGGCAGCTGAGTGTGTACAGGTGTGTGTGTGGGAGGGGGCAGCTGAGTGTGTACAGGTGTGTGGGGGTGTGGTGTGGGGGTGTGGGGAGCTGAGTGCGTACAGGTGTGTGTGGGGGGGTGGGGAGCTGAGTGCATACAGGTGTGTGTGTGGGGGAGGTGGGGGGAGCTGAGTGTGTACAGGTGTGTGTGTGGGAAGGGGCAGCTGAGTGTGTACAGGTGTGTGTGTGGGGGGGGGGGGGTGGGGAGCTGAGCGTGTACAGGTGTGTGTGGTTGAGGGGCAGCCGAGTGTGTGCAGGTGTGTGGGGGGGCAGCTGAGTGTGTACATGTGTGTGTGTGGGGGGACAGCTGAGTGTGCACAGGTGTGTGGGGGGGCAACTGAGTGTGTACAGATGTGTGTGTGGGGGGGGTGGGGGGGAGCTGAGTGTGTACAGGTGTGTGTGGGAGGGGGCAGCTGAGTGTGTACAGGTGTGTGTGTGTGGGGGGGGTGGGGAGCTGAGTGTGTACAGGGATGTGTGGTTGAGGGGCAGCCGAGTGTGTGCAGGTGTGTGGGGGGGGGCAGCTGAGTGTGTACAGGTGTGTGTGTGGGGGGACAGCTGAGTGTGCAGAGGTGTGTGGGGGGGCAACTGAGTGTGTACAGATGTGGGGGGGGGTGGGTGCCACACATTGGGGGGGTGTCAGGCCAGCTCTCAGAGACGAGATAAGGCAGGGCGGGTGCTCTGTAGCTGCGGCTGGCTCTCTATATTCGTGCGTGTCAGCAGCGGCTGCTCCTGTGTTATTCAGCTCACAGTCGGGCTCTTTACTGCCACCTGTGTGTACAGGTAGGGGTGTGTGTGTGTGAGGGGCGGTAGCTGAGTGTGTACAGGTGTGTGTGGGGGGGGGAGCTGAGTGTGCACAGGTGTGTGTGGGGGGGTGAGGAGCTGAGTGTGCACAGGTGTGTGTGTGGGGGGGTGGGGAACTGAGTGTGTGCAGGTGTGTGTGGTTGAGGGGGCAGTCGAGTGTGTGCAGGTGTGTGTGTGGGGGGGGCAGCTGAGTGTGTACAGGTGTGTGTGGGGGGGCAACTGAGTGTGTACAGGTGTGTGTGTGGGAGGGGGCAGCTAAGTGTGTACAGGTGTGTGTGTGGGGGGGCAACTGAGTGTGTACAGGTGTGTGTGGGGAAGTGGGGAGCTGAGTGCGTACAGGTGTGTGTGTGGGGGGGGTGGGGGGAGCTGCGTGTGTACAGGTGTGTGTGTGGGAGGGGGCAGCTGAGTGTGTACAGGGGTGTGTGAGGGGTGGGGAGCTGAGTGTGTAAAGGTGTGTGTGTGTGGTTGAGGGGGCAGCCGAGTGTGTGCAGGTGTGTGTGGGGGGGGCAGCTGAGTATGTACAGGTGCGTGTGGGGGGGGCAACTGAGTGTGACAGGTGTGTGGGGGGGGCAACTGAGTGTGTACAGATGTGTGTGTGGGAGCGGGCAGCTGAGTGTGTACAGGTGTGTGTGTGTGGGAGGGGGCAGCTGAGTGTTTACAGGTGTGTGTGTGTGTGTGTGTGTGTGGGAGGGGGCAGCTGAGTGTTTACAGGGGTGTGTGTGGGAGGGGGCAGCTGAGTGTGTACAGGTGTGTGTGTGTGTGTGGTTGAGGGGGCAGCCAAGTGTGTGCAGGTGTGTGTGGGGGGGCAACCGGGTGTGTACAGATGTGTGTGTGGGAGCGGGCAGCTGAGTGTGTACAGGTGTGTGTGTGGGAGGGGGCAGCTGAGTGTGTAAAGGTGTGTGTGTGTGTGTGGTTGAGGGGGCAGCCGAGTGTGTGCAGGTGTGTGTGTGGGGGGCAACTGAATGTGTACAGATGTGTGTGTGGGAGTGGGCAGCTGAGTGTGTACAGGTGTGTTTGTGGGAGGGGGCAGCTGAGTGTGTACAGGTGTGTTTGTGGGAGGGGGCAGCTGAGTGTGTACAGGTGTGTGTGTGTGTGGTTGAGGGGGCAACCGAGTGTGTGCAGGTGTGTGTGTGGGGGCAACTGAGTGTGTACAGATGTGTGTGTGGGAGCAGGCAGCTGAGTGTGTACAGGTGTGTGTGTGTGGGAGGGGGCAGCTGAGTGTGTACAGGTTTGTGTGTGTGGTTGAGGGGGCAGCCGAGTGTGTGCAGGTGTGTGTGGGGGAGGCAGCTGAGTGTGTACAGGTGTGTGGGGGGGCAACTGAGTGTGTACAGGCGTGTGGAAGGGGGCAGCTGAGTGTGTACAGGTGTGTGTGGGGGGGGCAACTGAGTGTGTACAGGTTTCTGTGTGGGAGGGGGCAGCTGAGTGTGTACAGGTGTGTGTGTGTGTGTGTGTGTGTGTGAGGGGGCATCTGACTGTGTATAGGTCTGTGTGTGGGAGGGGGCAGATGAGTGTGTACAGGTGTGTGTGGGGGGTGGGGAGCTGAGTGCGTACAGGTGTGTGTGTGTGGGGGGGGAGCTTAGTGTGTACAGGTGTGTGTGTGGGAGGGGGCAGCTGAGTGTGTACAGGTGTGTGTGTTGGGGGGTGGGGAGCTGAGTGTGTACAGGTGTGTGTGTGTGTGGTTGAGGGGGCAGACGAGTGTGTGCAAGTGTGTGTGGGGGGAGCTGAGTGTGTACAGGTGTGTGGGGGGGACAGCTGAGTGTGCACAGGTGTGTGGGGGGGGCAACTGAGTGTGTACAGATGTGTATGTGGGAGGGGGCAGCTGAGTGTGTACAGGTGTGTGTGTGGGAGGGGGCAGCTGAGTTTGTACAGGTGTGTGTGTGGGAGGGGGCAGCTGAGTGTGTACAGGTGTGTGTGGGGGGGCAACTGAGTGTGCACAGGTGTGTGTGTGGGAGGGGGCAGCTGAGTGTGTACAGGTGTGTGTGGGGGGAGCTGAGTGTGTACAGGTGTGTGTGGGGGGGCTGAGTGTTTACAGGTGTGTGTGGAGGGTGGGGAGCTGACTGTGTACAGGTGTGTGTGTGTGGGGGGGGGGGTAGGGAGCTGAGTGTGTACAGGTGTGTGTGTGGGGGGGGGTAGGGAGCTGAGTGTGTACAGGTGTGTGTGGTTGGGGGGGCAGCTGAGTGTGTACAGGTGTGTGTGGCTGGGGGAGCAGCTGAGTGTGTACAGGTGCGTGTGTGGGGGGGCTGAGTGTGTACAGGTGTGTATGTGTGTGGGGAAGGGCAGCTGAGTGTGTACAGGTGTGTGTGTGGGGAGGGCGGCTGAGTGTGTACAGGTGTGTGTGTGGGGGGGAGCTGAGTGTGTACAGGTGTGTGCATGGGGGGGCTGAGTGTCTACGGGTGTGTTTGGGGGCTGAGTGCATAGACGTGTGTTGGGGGGCTGAGTGCGTAGACGTGTGAGGGGGGCTGTGTGCGTAGAGTGAGGGGCAGCTGAGTGTGTACAGGTGTGTGGGGGGGGTGGGGAGCTGAGTGTGTACAGGTGTGTGTGTGTGTGTGGTTGAGGGGGCAGCCGAGTGTGTGCAGGTGTGTGTGTGGGGGGCAGCTGAGTGTGTACAGGTGTGTGTGTGGGGGTGGGGAGCTGAGTGTGTACAGGTGTGTGTGTGTGTGTGTGTGTGTGGTTGAGGGGGCAGCCGAGTGTGTGCAGGTGTGTGTGGGTGGGCAGCTGAGTGTGTACAGGTGTGTGTGTGGGGGGCAGCTGAGTGTGTACAAGTGTGTGGGGGGGGGCAACTGAGTGTGTACAGGTGTGTGTGTGGGATGGGGCAGCTGAGTGTTTACAGGTGTGTGTGTGGTTAAGGGGGCAGCCGAGTGTGTGCAGGTGTGTGTGGGGGGGGGCAGCTGAGGGTGTACAGGTGTGTGGGGGGGCAACTGAGTGTGTACAGGTGTGTGTGTGGGAGGGGGCAGCTGAGTGTGTACAGGTGTGTGTGTGGGGGGCAACTGAGTGTGTACAGGTGTCTGTGTGGGAGGGGGCAGCTGAGTGTGTACAGGTGTGTGTGTGGGAGGGGGCAGCTGAGTGTGTACAGGTGTGTGGGGGTGTGGTGTGGGGGTGTGGTGTGGGGGTGTGGGGAGCTGAGTGCGTACAGGTGTGTGTGGGGGGGTGGGGAGCTGAGTGCATACAGGTGTGTGTGTGGGGGGGGTGGGGGGAGCTGAGTGTGTACAGGTGTGTGTGTGGGAAGGGGCAGCTGAGTGTGTACAGGTGTGTGTGTGTGGGGGGGGTGGGGAGCTGAGTGTGTACAGGTGTGTGTGGTTGAGGGGCAGCCGAGTGTGTGCAGGTGTGTGGGGGGGCAGCTGAGTGTGTACATGTGTGTGTGTGGGGGGACAGCTGAGTGTGCACAGGTGTGTGGGGGGGCAACTGAGTGTGTACAGATGTGTGTGTGTGGGGGGTGGGGGGAGCTGAGTGTGTACAGGTGTGTGTGGGAGGGGGCAGCTGAGTGTGTACAGGTGTGTGTGTGGGGGGGGGTGGGGAGCTGAGTGTGTACAGGTGTGTGTGGTTGAGGGGCAGCCGAGTGTGTGCAGGTGTGTGGGGGGGGCAGCTGAGTGTGTACAGGTGTGTGTGTGGGGGGACAGCTGAGTGTGCACAGGTGTGTGGGGGGGCAACTGAGTGTGTACAGATGTGTGTGTGGGAGGGGGCAGCTGAGTGTGTACAGGTGTGTGTGTGGGAGGGGGCAGCTGAGTGTGTACAGGTGTGTGTGGGGGGGCAACTGAGTGTGTACAGGTGTGTGTGTGGGAGGGGGCAGCTGAGTGTGTACAGGTGTGTGTGGGGGGTGGGTAGCTGAGTGCGTACAGGTGTTGTGGGGGGGGGGGGAGGGGGAGCTGAGTGTGTACAGGTGTGTGTGTGGGAGGGGGCAGCTGAGTGTGTACAGGTGTGTGTGTGGGGGGGTGGGGAGCTGAGTGTGTACAGGTGTGTGTGTGTGTGTGTGGTTGAGGGGGCAGCCGAGTGTGTGCAGGTGTGTGTGGGGGTACAGATGAGTGTGTACAGGTGTGTGTGTGTGTGGGGGGGGACAGCTGAGTGTGCACAGGTGTGTGAGGGGGCAACTGAGTGTGTACAGATGTGTGTGTGGGAGGGTGCAGCTGAGTGTGCACAGGTGTGTGGGAGGGTGCAGCTGAGTGTGTACAGGTGTGTGTGTGGGAGGGGGCAGCTGAGTGTGTACAGGTGTGTGTGTGTGGGAGGGGGCAGCTGAGTGTGTACAGGTGTGTGTGGGGGGGGCTGAGTGTGTACAGGTGTGTGTGTGTGGGGAGCTGAGTGTTTACAGGTGTGTGTGGGGGGGTGGGGAGCTGAGTGTGTACAGGTGTGTGTGTGGGGGGTAGGGAGCTGAGTGTGTACAGGTGTGTGTGTGTGGGGGGGGGGGTAGGGAGCTGAGTGTGTACAGGTGTGTGTGTGTGGGGGGGGGTAGGGAGCTGAGTGTGTACAGGTGTGTGTGGGGGGGGGGGTAGGGAGTTGAGTGTGTACAGGTGTGTGTGGTTGGGGGGCAGCTGAGTGTGTACAGGTGTGTGTGGCTGGGGGGGGCAGCTGAGTGTGTACAGGTGTGTGTGTGGGGAGGGCGGCTGAGTGTGTACAGGTGTGTGTACAGGTGTGTGTGTGTGGGGGAGCTGAGTGTGGTTTTATCTCAAATTTTCTTACTTGCCTATGCAGGACAAACCAACAGATTTACTATTTCCAACTCCCCCGGCTGTGTCTACTTACCTTCCCTTCGATTTACCATCACTCTGTTAGCCCCCTGGAAGCAAAGGATAATAAACTGCAACTTGGAGCTTACACAAGACTGAGAGCTTTTTCCCCAATTCCATGTTACAATGCTTGGTGTCAAAGCAGTCAATTGCTGGGTACCAATGCTGACTTGTGAGAGGAAAAAGAATCACATACACTCATATCCCTGGAAGTACCATGTATTTTTTTACACTACTGAGAGCCACACAGAGCAAAAGATGATTAACCTCCCTGGAGGTATGATTATGTCAGGAAATTTGTACCAAAAGCGGTACAATTTTTTGCATGGAAATTTGGTGTTATGTATTGTAGGCCTGCAGTTCTTAGTAATTACTTACTTAAACCTAACCAAACAAGACTCTAGTAGACATCCCAGATATGATAAAGTTTGAAACACAAAAATCATGAATTATAATCAAATAAATAATATAATTTTATTCAATAATGTAATACAAAATAATGAAATTTGTCAAGCAAAGAAAATTCAATAAACATCCTAAATGTGATACATTTTGAAACAAGGTACAGCGCAAAGTCCGACGTCACAATCAGGACAATGGAACCTGCTTTCTTTTCGGACTTTCTTTCCATTGCCATCTCTCTTTGAACAGCAAACCATGCACATCCTGGTAGGTGCTGCCTTTTTTGCGGTTGGCGGTATGTAGTCCATAAAGTGACGACCAGTCAGGCGTTCTGGGTTGGAAACGTCAACAGCATGTCGTCCTGGTCTGTTCACAGCTACTGATGGCGTCTGGTGGTTGACAAAAATCTGCTCAACCACCTTCCAGATGAAATCTGAATGAACAAGAGGCTTGTCACTCTTTGCTCTGTACAGGATATATGTTTTCCAAAGGCATTGTTCCAGAAGATGCCTAAAAATCTTCTTATAATATTTTTTTTGCTGTTTGCGAATAGCCGGATAAAATTTCATTGCCTGATCGGCTCTGTCGACACCTCCCATTGTATTATTATAGTCTATCACTACTTGCGGCTTCAGCACATCTTTCCCACCTTTTGTGTGGACCATGGCAGTGGAGGTATTGTGCACAGTACTCATGAGACACACGTCCTTCTTGTCTCGCCATCGCATTGCCATCATCTTACCCTTCTGCCAGGCAACCATTTCTCCGATTTTTAGTTTTTTCTTGGCAAACATAGATGGCATGTCACGTCGGTTAGGCCTAACGGTACCATACGCATCAGTCTTGTTTTGTAGCAAAACCTCATACAGTTCCGGAGATGTGTAGAAATTGTCCATGGTCACACAATATCCCTGGTTCAGCAATGGCTCCAGCAGAGTAAGGACAGATGATAAGGCCATCCCATAGTCGCTGTACCTGGGGTTGAACTATGTGCCTTTACCGGTGTAAATGACCGAATTCCAGATGTACCCAGTGGATGATTCGCAGAACATGTAGGATTTGATGCCAAACTGCGCTCTTTTGGATGCAATAAACTGTATCCAGCTTAGGCGTCCTTTGTGGACCATCAAACTTTCATCCACGCTGACGTCCCTTTCTGGCACATAGATCTGCTTGAAATTGGTCACAATAATTTGGCATATCTCCAAGATTTTTTTTAGTTTGGGCGCAGGATACTTCATGATGAGGGAAAACCGGTATTCTGACATCACGGTGCCAAAAAACGGAGTGGCCAGTAACTTATTGGTGGTCCAGTACCATTTCTGGAGCGGTTTCCCCACCACCCCCTGAAGAATGATGAGTCCCAGAAACTGCCAGATGTCCTCTTTGGTCACCGGTTCTCACCTTCTGGAAAACCTGGCATGCAGTGTAGCGGATTGCTGCTCTTGGTAGCGATTTGTCTATGTGACAATTTTTTCAATTACCTCCTCAGTGAGGAATAATTGCAGGTATGCTAGAGGGTTGTCACTCTCAACATCTACCTTCATCCCAGGTGATCCAGTGAAGGGGAATCTTGGGGGTGCTACCTGGTCTGTATCGCAGTCTATTGGGCACCAAGTGAGCACATCGCTGAGGTCAGGTGCAGGATCATCACCGTTGTCACTTGACAGATCAGTGTCAGACGACAAATCTCCCCACGACTCACTATCGCTCAGTTCTGCGAGCAATTCCGTGTCGCTGTCACTCAACTGGTCCAAAAGTGCTTTTTTAGTAAAGTGGCGCTTTGATGCCATGGTAATTTTATGGGAACAAGTGACAGGAAAATGACAGGCAAGGGGCACTGTACAGTAATCTTGTGTCAGATCTGAGATGATACAGTGTAATCCTCTCAGATTACAATGTATCACCTCTTTTATGTGTGTGTCACTTTTGAATTTCCCGCCCAGTTCCGCTCCCATGCGCCGCTGCTGCTCGCAGGGAACGGAACTAGGAAGTCAGATGACGTTTGGATCTCTCGGCGGTGATCTCGCCGGCAATCACAGCGGAGGACATCGATGGATCGCCAGTAGAAGGTAAGGGGACTCCGCTGAAGGCTCTGCAACATTACCTCGAGCGTGACTCGGGGTTACCTCTCCTGGCAGAGAAAATCAACCCCGAGTCACACTGGGGATTACCGCCAGGGAGGTTAAAATGATTGTATGAACTGCTAGTAGGATGACCATAAAAGTGTCATGAGCAAAGTACAGGTCCAGTTTAAGTTAGTTTACCAAGGTTTCAAGACAAATTTTACTACAGTGTTTCTTAAAAAAGAAAGACAATATAATTGCTTGTTATCATTTCTAATGTATGCACAAAGTTTTTATTTACTCATTTACAGTAATAATTTGTGTATTATTCCATAAGTTCTCAATCAATAAAGGAGTAGCCATACATCTGTGATATTTTTAGGATGTTATACTATAATTCTTTATATGCCTTAATACCGGTTGTCCACTTCTTAGTTACAATCTGATTGCTCTCTCTTGATGCTCTCTGTTGAAGTTGTGATGAGGAAACGTGTCAGTGCATGACCTTACAACGAGTGGAAGTGACCTGTGTGTGTCACTACCAGGAAGGAACAGCCAGATACTTTCAACGCAGTGGATGCGGTGGATGGGAGGCGGCGTTCTATACTAATTGGTAATAACACAGTTTGATTATTCAACCAAATGCCTGTTACAATTTATGTTGTGTAAGTGAGGTTTTAAGGGGGTGGTCGTCTTGAATAAACTTTTAAAACTGTATCACGTTATGTAGAGCCTTTTTATACATGACTAAACCACCCTGGGCGATGAGCTGTTTAAGATAACCCAGGTAGGTAAAGGAAGTAAAACTCAGAGCTATGATAACATAATGATTTTTATAGAAATATGGTGGCAACACAAGGGAGAGGATCTTCCTTTATGTAGTAGATAAATGGACAGCACAATCTAGGCAGAGGAGAATATTGAGGATGGCCCCAACCAGGCAGACCATTTAAGGCAATGAAATTATGCAAGGTGCACTAAAAGGTAATACAAGAAAGATTTTCATGGTTAGAAAAACAGGTGAGCAAAGGTTGCTCTATGTTGTTTCCCAAAACTGCTGACACCTGAGAATTACCTGATTAAAATCCACACCACTATATGGAAGAGTTTAACCTCCCTGGCGGTATGATTATTTCAGATTTTAGGTGCTGAAAGCGGTACCATTATTTTGCACAGAAATTTGGCGTTTTATATTGTAGGCCTGTAATTCTTAGGAATAGTTCACTTAAATCTGTCCAAACAAGAGTCTAGTAGACATCCCGTGTATGATAAAGTTTGAAAAACGAAATAAAAAATTATAATATAATAAATAACTATAAATAATTATAACAAATAATAATATAATAATAATAAAAATTACATAATAATGTAATCAAATCAAAAACACTGAAATTTGCTCAGTTGCAGAATTGTAGCTTTTGTTACTTTTAGTGTTTGATGACGGATCTCCCCACAAATCACTATCGCTCAATTCTGCAAGTGATTCTAATTTATTATCGCTTTTTTCTAGCTGGTCTAAAACCACTTTTATTGTAAAGGGACAGTTTTGGTTGCTATGGACAATCTCCAGTTTCCTGGCAGAAAGAACAGTTTTTATATATATAAAACTGCATGCAGGACACTGGGCAGACCACTAGGGACAAAGGGGATGTGTAGTTATTTGATACAGTACTGTCGCAACGCTCGCAGGGAACGGAGCTCGGCACTGTGAATCGAGCGAGACACGGCGGCTCGTCGATCACAGCGGGGAGACATCGCAGGATCCAGGGGACAAGGTAAGTAAACTCTTCCTGGATCCTGCGATGCAAGCCCGTCTGGCTCGGGGATACCGCTTTTGGTATGAAAAATCCACCCCGAGCCAGACTCGG
The DNA here is from genome assembly GCA_037952835.1 of Lithobates septentrionalis. Lineage (NCBI taxonomy): Eukaryota > Metazoa > Chordata > Amphibia > Anura > Ranidae > Lithobates > Lithobates septentrionalis. The sequence goes on along the minus strand of JBBDGP010001540.1, from coordinate 426,300 downwards.
GAATACCGCCAGGGGGGTTAATCAACACAGAGAACATACACTGCATGTAACACAATCCATGAATTGGGTAGAGTCTGATGAGTCACAGGACTCTCTCCCCCATTCACAGGTAGTGCTAGATGCAGTGTACACTATGAAACAAATTTTCCCAATGGAGAAGAAAGGAAGAGGCGTAGGGTCCCCATCTGGAGTTATTTCACTGCTGCTACACAGAAGACTAGGAGCTCTTAAGACAGCCCTCTTGATTCTCCCATCCACACACTCCACGTGGATGGGGAAATCCTCCCCTCTGAACTGTTGCATTCTGGCAGCGAGGAGATTCCCCGACCGTCAGAGTACACTGATGAGTGCTGCAGGCTATAGCCTGCAGCACTGATCGAGTGGGGAAAATCCAACAAGGTGGTAGCACAGAAGTCAATTGGTAGATCAACTTCTGTACAATCTCCCTGCCAATACATGGATCAAAACTTGTCCGGTCTCTGCTGAACCAGCTGAATTTCAATCCACGTATGGCTGGCTTAACTCTCACAGTGTGGGAAGTCCCGTGCCATCGAGAGGACTAGGCACCCAGCACAGAGAATTTCCAAAGCATCCAGTTGTCTGAAGCATCCACAGAGTCCAGCTGCACTAAAGCTATAGAGAAGATTTTTATTTTTTTGCTTAACTTAGGGTAACTCTACTTTGGTGGGCGGGGGGAAATAAAAATTGCGGCAAGGCATATTGTAATTGAATGTTATTAAAACTTATCTTTCCTTTTAAATCTTCAGCACTGTCATTTTCAGTAAAATGCAATGTAATATGGCTACCTGGACGTGTTCTGTACATAGCATGTGTAGAGAACACCACCCAGAAATGTCATTTCCTGCTTGTGTGAGGTAGGAATCTGCAACAAAGTTTGGTAAAAATGTACATTGATCACCCAGAGTGGGATGTTTTTTTTCTCAACAAAACTGGAGTTACTTTTTCAGCTTTAAAGATAGTCTCCTGAGCTCACCAGAAATGCTGATGATGTCACAGGAGTTCCTATTTAAACACAAAGCAAAAGTATTTTGTTTTATGGAGCTACATAATGTCCTATAGAGCATTTGTATCAAAATCAAGAGCCAGTGGGGTTGATTTACTAAAGGCAAATAGGTATTTTATTTTGCAAGAGAATTTTCCCCAGAGCTTAGTGAATGTGGTGGAATTATCCTTTACAAAGAAAACCCATCACACCCAAGGAAAATAAAAAAAAAATGCATTTTTGCTTGCACATGATTGAATTATGGAAGTCAGCAGAGCTTCCCTTTGTAAGCTCTGGGGAAAATTTCCATGCAAAGTGAAACTTCCTTTCCTTTGCAAAATGCACAGTCTATTTGCCTTTAGCAAATCAACCCCCAGGAGTTAATCATTAAAGCTCCTGGGTTCAGTGTTGGACAGATGGTGGACCAGAAATAGCATCAAATTCACTGAGAACAGACTCCATTTTAACCACTTGCCGACCAGCCGCTGTAGCTATACGTCGGCCCTTTAAACAGCTATAGTAGGCGCGAGCCGCTGGAGGCATGCACGCGCGCCCGATGCACGGCAGGGAAGCTCTCTTTCCTCCTCCAGCCAGTACACTTCCCCCACAGTTAGAATCACCTACCAGGGAACATATTTAACCCATTGATCGCCCCTAGTGTTAACCTCTTCCCTGCCAGTGACATTTATACAGTAATCAGTGCATGTTTATAGCACTGATCCCTGTATAAATATCAATGGTCTCAAAAAAGTTTCAAAAGTGTCTGATCTGTCCACTGCAATGTTGCAGTCCTGCTAAAAATTGCTAATCACCGCCATTACTAGTAAGAAAATTAAAGATAAATAAAAATGCCATTGATCTATTCCCTATTTTGTTGATGCTATAACGTTTGAGCGAACCAATCAATATACGCTTATTGCATTTTTTTAACAAAAATGAGTAGAAGAATACATATTGGCCTAAACTAATGAAGAAATTTGTTTTTTGAATTTTTTGGGGGGGGGTATTTATTATAGCAAAAAGTAAAAAAATATTGTTGTTTTTTTTTTGTTTTGTTTTTTAAATTGTCTGACTTTTTTTGTTTATAGTGCAAAAAATAAAAACCGCAGAGGTGATCAAATACTACCAAAAGAGAGCTCTATTTGTGGGAAAAAAAAATTATTTGGATACAGCATTGCACGACCGTGCAATCGTCAGTTAAACGAAGTGCCGTATCGCAAAAACTGGCCTGGTTATTAAGAGGGAAAATCTTCCGGTCCTTAAGTCGTTAATACAGCGTCGGGACAAAATAAATGTAATTCCAGCACTATTTTAAAAGAGCACCCCGAAACTCAAGCTGTTAACACTCATTAGTGCAGAGTTTGGAATCTGTGGAGAAGATAGAGAGAAAAAATAAACAGACACGTTTTTGGGAAGTAATCCAATAAGCAACCAAAAAAAACATTAAATAGTATTGTGATTTCCCATAAAATGACTATAAGATATTAACATTTATTGCTCATTTGTCTGTTTCAGTAAAAAGTCACTTACAAACCTTTATTTCATTTGTCAGAATAAACTTTACTACACTTCAGTTATTTATCTCAGGACAGAAAGAAAGGATAAATTGCCTCCCAGTCTGAATAAATGGCTCATTTCCTGAGCAAAATTTATTTGACTAAGACCTCAGTGTTACTTTTGGAGTGTTTTTGTTGGACAAGATTTAAGTTTACTCAAGAAGTTCGGATGATATTTTAACTTGACAGCATCAATATGTTTAGTATACTACAAGTTCATTTGCCATATATAATTTGCCAGAGAATCATACAAAGGGCAAGTGAGCCATTACTCAGACACTGTAGGTCAGCTGTATGGACAATTATTCTATTGAAATTGTAGAAGTGGGAGAGTCAAGTTTGTTGGTTCTTGAGGGATATTATCATTAAAGAGCCTGGACTCCTTGATATAACCATTTGATATATTCCACCCTGAACACTTTTTTTGGGCTAAACTAGTAAATACAGTGGTTTATCTAAGACAAATAATACTACCCGGAATTCTCCAAGTATAAATCTATGCTAGACATGCAACACAGTTATCTTGAATAATAAAAAACAATTTTGCCTTTTGGGAGTTTGATAGATTTATGTCACATCATTTATTTTATTGTTTCCATTCTGCAAACTATTTATTTAAGCACATTAAATAAAATAAATAATGTAATGTGTGTCATTACTGTTTGACTAAGTGCAAAAAATGCATTAAGTGGATCATTATACTGCATATGCCATCTTGGAAACCTGTTCCTGCCTGTACTCATTCAGATCCACCATATAATTTGACAGATCAGCATAGTCCCTGCAGACTGTTCTGCAGCACAAGGAACAGTCTGCAGGGACTATTTGATGAATTTAGGGCAGAGGAGGAGTAATGCTTGTTTGTGACCCCACCCCCGCTGTCACAGCTGTGAGCGAGAGTTTTAGCAACGTGGAGGACAGAGCGGGGAGTAGAAGCAGCAGTGACATCCCGCCCAAAGCTCCATCACAACCTTCTGAACTGTGCAGGATTTCTTCCTCCTCCGCTACAGTGAGTCACCCCCTCCCGGGGCTATGTGTTGTACAGCTCTCTGGATGTCTTCACTCACTACACACCATTCACCTTCTCCAGAGGGAAAAAGGGGCAGCTGTCTGTATTCTTCCTGACCAGTGGTCTTTTTCTTCTAGAAGGGGAGAGAGCAAGGTCCCCTCTTATCACCCCTCTGCAGCCCTCCCAGCTGGTGGTCTTTTTTTTAACTGGAGGAGGATGAAGGGGAATCTCTATTTCCCTGGATGGGGTTCCTCCTTATCACCCCCCAGTCCTCCCAGCTGGGGATATTCTTTTATTGGAGGGAGGGTCCTATATTCCTGGATGGGGATCCCCTCTTATCACCCCCTCTGCAGTCCTCCTAGCTGGAGGCCTTCTTTAACTAGAGGGGGGAGAGAGGGGATTTCCTTTATACCTGGATGGGGTCTCCTGTAATCACCCCCCCTGCAGTGCTCCCACCTGGGGGTCTTCTTTAACTGGAGGAGGGAAGGGAGTTCCTGGATGGGGGTCCCTTCCCTGTTTTACTAGCAGGATCACCAGAAGAAATAAAAGAAAAAACAAGACTTACAAAAAACGAAAAACGAATGAAACCACCGCATCTACAGACTGATTAGCTGCAATATATAAAATGTTTTTGTTTCTTAGTTCAGTTCCACTTTAACACACATAGTCCTACAAAGTTGCTGCAGTGAATAGCTGTGGGTTAGCCTCACTGGAATGCATAGGATTTTCCACTTGAAATGCATGTTCATGCAGTAAAATGCATACATTATACTGCAGGAAAACATAAGATTATAGTCATAATGCCTAAAGCTGCATTTCTATAAAAAAAAAAAAAACTATTGTAAAAGAGAGTGCTAGGTAAAACAAAACACATGCCTCCAGGTGATGTTCAATGCTGCATTTGAAATGTGGGCTGTAGGCGTAAGTGTTTGGAGGAAGGAGGGAAGTTGGGAATGCCTTACTGATATCTCAATGCAGTATCTGAGCCCCTTTGTGTAAGGTAGAGGGCAGCATCTATACAAAACCAGCTTTATTTATTAAGGGGCAGAACATAATTCAGAGTGTAGTGACCTGTGGCAACCAGTCAGAAATATTTCCCTAATAGGACATTGAACTAAAATATGATAATGTTGGTGCACTTTGCTAACTAGGGCTTCACTAGAGCATTAGGACAGATCCAAAGATTTTAATTAAAGGGTTTGTTCACCTTTACTAAAAGGCAAATAATACCAAGAGTATTATTCAACTTTAGTTAAAGCCACACAGTTTGTTTTTATCTACAGATGTCCCTTGTCTGTATAGGCAGTTTTTTGGGGAATTATGCCTTTAAATCAGGGGTCCCAAACTGGTGGCCCTCCAGCTGTTGTGAAACTACAAGTCCTATCATGCCTCTGCCTGTGGGAGTCATGCTTGTAATCGTCAGCCTTGCAATGCCTCATGGGACGTGTAGTTTCGCAACAGCTGGAGGGCCACCAGTTTGCGAATACTTATAAAGAGTTGGATACTTATAAAGAGGAATGCCATGTACCCATAAATCCATCATGTACAGATGATCCAAAATGATTTACACTATCAAGATTTCTAATACCAGGCATGACTCTCTTAATGGTAAGGGGTCACAAGCACGTGTGAGCTTCTAGCAGTGTGCATGGGAAGTTGCAGAAAATCAGATAGAGCCAATCATCTCTTGACTGGAGAATGTCAGCATCATCTAGCTCTTTGGCTTTATTGTCTCTGGCCTGCCCCTGTCATTCGTTACATTTATGGCAGAGGAAACTCTGAGTTTGCGTTCCTCCAGCACTGACAGCTCCATACTCTTTCTTTCTGTTCCATTAGTAGCTGCTGCCATCTTCCCTGCCACTTCTTCCAGACCATCTTCTCTCTATGGCTGCTGGGAGGTCAGCGGCTATGTAATTCCTGCATTACACTTTGCAAGCAACCTTCTTCATTCCTGGCATCCGTTGTCTTGGTGTACACACATCTACTGAAAAAGACCAGCAAGCAAGCAAAGTCGTTTTTTTGGCAGAAAAGACATAAAACATCTCTTTTACCAAGATATCTCTACCCTTTACCTGCCAGCAATTTTTCTTTTTTGGTTTTGATTTTGGCTTTTTTCTGACACTTTAGTTCCACCTATATCTATACCAGTGGTTCTCAACTCCAGTCCTCGGGACCCACCAACAGGCCAGATTTTAAGTATTACCTTGGGGAGTTGCAGACTAGAATACTGCAATCACTGAGCAGCAAGTGATATCACCTGTGATGTATTTCAGCTATCTTGCAAACCTGGCCTGTTGGTGGGTCCTGAGGACTGGAGTTGAGAACCACTGATCTATACCCTCTACCTGCCATCAATTTTTTATTTCATTTTTTTCTGACACTTTAGTTCCACCTTATTTGATGCCCTTCCCAGTAACACATGTTCTTCCTCTCCTCCTTCTTCCATTTAGCTCAGTTCCTGGGAGCAAAGAAAAAATATTATTTCCCAGTATAGTTGAGTATGTGACTACCTCCCCCATGTAACATCGGTGGTGTTTAGGGATATGCTGCTCAGGAACTCAACACTGTCAGATGGAATGGGGAGAGAGTTCTCCTCTTTGTGTAAGCTCCAAATCACAGGTTGTAGCCATCAGTGTGATTCCTCTGTTCTCTCCAAGAGGTGGAAGCATGTAGCCAAGGAGCAAAAGGAAAGCGAGTATGTTCAATTATGAAAGACATGGGCAACACATATTAAAAGCATGTTGTTAAAATACTGATGTCTATACGCCCTAATCAGAATTGAAAGCTTGCTTCAAGTGAAATGAAATTTTTTTTTTCGAAAATAAAAAAGCTGGTATAATTACCTGCACTGTGCATATTACACAGAGCGGTCCCATACCTTCTATTTGGCAATCCCCCACTAGCACTGTTCACTCCTCCTTTTCCTGGATGCCTTCTTAGCAAGCCATGTGCTATGGGGGCACCCATGTGCATGCACTCCCGAGCCAGAAAGCCACACCCCCAGTGACAGCAGTATGAGCCTATGGCTCCGCTTCCCTCAGTTTCTGCTGTGAAAGCAGGAAGTGAGGGAAGTGGTGCTATAACCAAGACAGTGCTTGATCAGTGACAGGACTCAGGTAAGTGTTTAGGGATGGGGGTTCTAGAACAGGTAGTGGGACATTTTACATGTTAAAGCAGAGAATGCATTAAAGTGGTTCTAAAGGCATAAGTATTTTAACCTTAATGCCTTCACTGCATTAAGGTAACAAACCCTTCCAATATCCGCTCCCTCTAGACACCCCCTAAATACGTACTTGGTTCCTCTTTTGATCCAATGCTTTGCCCTTCTGCAGCAGTGCTGTTCTTTCTCCCACTTCTCACAGGACACAGAAGCAGCAGCGGGAGCCATTAGCTCCTGCTGCTGTCAATCAAATCCCGGGAGGAAGTAGCAGGGGTATGAGGCCAAGCCACACTTTGTGTGTATATGGATGCTCACAGCCCTGCTCAGGCGCGTGCCCACACGAGTGCCCCCACAGCTCCCAACTTGCTATGGGGGCACTAGCAGAAGACGAGGAGCGAAGAGTGCAAGCAGGGCCTCCAGAAGAGGAGGTAAGAGACCACTTTGTACAAAAGCAGGTAAATATGGTACAAGTAAAAAAAAATGCGTGCCTTTACAACAATTTGTAACCTTTGCGTTTAGAACCACTACATCCACTGCATCTGGCATCTTGTTTAAAACCTTCCCGACCAGCCACCACAGTTACACCGTGGCAGGTTGGCTCCACTGCGCGAGCCATCGTAGCGATACGTCGGCTCGCAGGGGTCGGCACAGCGGGGGTGGCGATGCTCGTGGCCGACGGTCGCAATGACCACCGGCCACGAGCGATCGCGAGCAGGAGACACAGAACAGGGACGAGTGTGTGTAAACACACACTTCTCTGTTCTGTTCTGACAGGAGTGGCAAAACGTGTGATCCTATTAGCTAGGAACCACGATCCGTCACTTCCTCTAGTCAGTCCACTCTCCCTTTAGCTAGAATCACCTACCAGGGAAAACAGTTAACCCCTAGATCGCCCCCTAGTGTTAACCCCTTCACTGCCAGTGACATTTTTACAGTAATCAATGCATTTTTTTAGCATTGATCGCTGTATTAATGCCAATGGTCCCAAAAATGTGTCAAAATTGTGCGATGTGTCCGCCATAATGTCGCAGTCACGATAATTATCGCAGATCGCCGCCATTACTAGTAAGAAAAAAAAATAATAATAAAAATGCCATAAACCTATCCCCTATTTTGTAGATGCTATAACTTTTGTGCAAACCAATCAAGAATCAAGTAGAAGAATACATATCGGTCTAAACTGAGAAAAAAATGTGCTTTTTTAAAAAAAATTGGGGATATTTATTATAGCAAAAAGTACAAAATATTGTGTTTCGCTCTTTTTTTGTTTATAGCGCAAAAAAAAAAAACAGCAGAGGCAATCAAATACCACCAAAAGAAAGCTCTATTTGTGGGGGAACAAAGGACGTCAATTTTGTTCGGGTGCAACGTTGCATGGCCGCACAATTGTCAGTTAAAGCAACGCAGTGCCGAATCGCAAAAAGTGCTCTGGTCAGGAAGGGGGTAAATTCTTCCGGGGCTGAAGTGGTTAAGATTTCATAAAGTTATACAGAATTTTTTCAAATTTTTCAGTTAAAATCTAAATAAATGGATCCAAGATTTTTCAAGGAGACCAAACAACAACCTAGTATTTATATTCCTCAATACTTTTCTCTCCTAACAAATAACTTCATGATTTAAATAATTACCATTCAGTTTGTGACAAGACTTCAATGTAATATTTTGAATCATGAGATCAACTCTACGAGTGCTTTGAGTCTAAAAAATTACAAGCTAATCAAAAATCCATTTTGGGACAAAAATGATCATGCAGTGCACTGCACTTGCCATTCAAGCACCTTCGAAGTAAAGCAGTAAAGACACATAGCTAAGTGGAAGTTTAGATATCTCTCGGTCACCCATACTGCCAAATTATAATCTCCTTCCTGCAGAACTGAATTTGTTGTTAAAGATGGGTGCAAAATTTCAGTTTAAAAAGTTGACACTGTCATTGGGTCAGTGAATCTGCCACTCATTCCAGGATAGGCTGGACCCAACACCCATTCAGGCTCACAATGCTCAGGGATTAGATTTAACAGCCCATAGATAGCCTTTCAATGAATGCTACTTTGCAGCTAGTTCAGTAAAAGATAAACCAACGGAGCAGCAAGTCCCTCCACAAAGCATATCAAGGCTTTAAATATGTGCTTCAGGATTCATTGAAAATAGGGACAATAGAGGGACTTCCTGTCATTTCCACAGCTTTGCTGTATATGAGTTCAATATGGGAGATGCAAAGTTAAACAGTTGTAAATGTCCTAGGATCATGCCTTAGTTTGCATAGGTCTTCCCAGATAAGTATTTAAAGGGAAGACCCCTTTTTGGGGTTTCTTATTCCATATCCACTGGCAACCAGCTACTGTTTACTTTGTTTGTGGAACCAGTATTTATTCAGGGAAACTAGGCAAGGACAGAGAAAGCAGGAAGGACCCACACTCTGGATGAGAGAGAAAGGCACAGAGTGGGAGGCTCTATACCTTGTCTCCTGTGATCATTAACCTTCCAGGGATATGCAGCAAACACTTTAATCTAAGTAGAGTTAGTTGAAAGAAGCTTTGAAGGAGTTGATACATCAGGTTCAAATCTCACTGGGATATCCTTTTCAGAAGGAAAATGGATTTTCAGAAATTATTTTACATTTTTTTGATCATCCTGATGACTTTATTTCTTGCAAATGGACAGAGACCAGGTAAGATTTTTTTTTATCAGTTTGTAAAGAAAACTTCAACCAATACTGATACTACCATATATATATAAATTCATTTCATTTTAATATGTATATGATAGTATTTAATGTTTTGCTTTTAGGTTTTAAATGTATTTGTGTTATTTAACTTATTTTTTTTACAATTTAAAAGGTATTATATTTTTTTTATTATGCTTACTTAATGTGGTTATTCTATACAATTATTGATTGCAAATTGGCAGAAATTTGAAACAGGAATTATTATGGCAATATTTAACCTTACCTATATAGACAATCTTTAACCTTACAATTGTGCTTAAAATTTCTTGCAACTGACTGTTTTGTTTGCATCACATTACTTTTAATGAAAGCTGCTACACTTGTGATTTGAAAAGTCACGCAGATGAGCGCTCAACCACTTATGAACACATCAGCATTAGATAATAATCTCCTCTCCTGCATAGACTTGAGTAGGAGTAGGAAAATAATCAATTAACAATGTATCGTATATAAGATTTGCGTCAATTTTAATTTTACCCTTTGTGTCTCTATGAGATTATTTACAGGGGGAGATTTACTAAAACTGGTGCACACAACATCTGGTGCAGCTGTGCATAGTAACCAATGCGCTTCTTGATTGTATTGTGAAAGCTTTACTGAGCAAACTGAAGTTAGAAGCTGATTGGTTATTATGCAATTTAATAATCACCTGTTCAAGCCACACAGATAGAAAATAGTGGTTTGTTGAAATGTGTGACTCTCAGTAGATTGTTTGTCTGCAAAAATCTAAAAATCCCTGCAATAGATCCACCTTGTCAGCAAGCATTGCTCGGCTGAGATAGAATTTTTTTTCAGTCAGAGGGATCAAACTTTTGTATGAACTTTTGCGTGACCAAGGAAAAATCTGGTAAAACACTATCTAAAGTCTATAGACAGCTATACATGAGCTATTAGATAATAATGGCAGTTTGTAGTATTGTTAAAAATATGGGTATTGCAAGGATTGTTATCACTGTGATAACTCAATACAGGTTAATTGTTTGCTTTAGTGAATTGGGTACATATAATATATGATAAAAAAAAACTGCATTAATACCAGAATGATGTCTTTTAATTATTTTTGAAAAATGGAGCAAGTTGTCAGTGTCCGGCACTACTTATGACACCTTAGCTCATCACGACTCAAGTCTGAGTAATTTCTTACTAATCTTTCAGTGTCATCTTGGTGTTTTAAATAGTTTTTGTGCGTCTGGAAACAGTTTGATGAATAATTGGTGGGTTAAGCTCAAGTGGAAGTAGTCAAAATAAATGTGCTATGATAAGCCAACTTGTGCTTACTTTGCCAGACTAAATGAAAAAAATGCAGTTTTCAGAACTAAAATGTAACCTCATTGACTGTGTTAATGAAACTCTCTAAAAGGCTCTGGAACTGCTATACTAAATTATTAATAAATATAAGTATACAGTTTACAGATTTTCACTTAAAAAAATGTATATCAATTTACTAATTTGGATACCTGCCAGATATTTAACTGGTAGCAAAGGGAAATTTAACAATCACCTGTTTCTTCAAGAAGGTAAAGTTACTTTTAGTACAGATAAATACAATTTATGGTCAGTAAAAGTATAATTTACTTGACGTAAATATAATTTAATGCTTTTAATGAATAATTTAAATTTGTAATTTAATTTTAATTCAATGTAATGCTCTTAATGAGTAATAGTCGCCAGTTCTGCAACCAGGGCTAGTTATAGACGCAGCATGTATCAGTGAAACTGAGAGGCAGGGAGACACCTTTCCAGCTTCGAATACTCAAGCCCCACCACTGTTCTAGTACAATTTATCTGACTGATGTAGCATGCATGTTGCTTATGAATTTCTGCCTCTCCTCAAAGAAAAAAGGGAAGGGTCTTTTGGGATGCTGAGACCTGAAAAATGCCATGGTGCCAAAAAAAACCAAAAAAAAACATTGTTTTCAATATCACATGCAAATTATCTTTGCTCACAAACCAAAGCCTTGGGGATGGGATTAGGCCATACATTGACATTCTAACTTTGGTCTGCAGTTCATAACAATTATTACCACTTCTTATCCAAACACTACCACATTTTTCATAAGCAGCACCTAAATCTTTATTACAATGTTGCTCAGTATATGAATGAATATATAACACACATATACAACATATACTATATATATATACACACACTATATTGTCAAAAGTTTTGGGGCACCTGTCTTTGCATGCACATGAACTTTAATGGCATACCAGTCTTAGTACGTAGGGTTCAATATTGAGTTGGCCCACCCTTTGCTGCTATAACAGCTTCAACTCTTCTGGGAAGGCTGTTCACAAGGTTTAGGAGTGTGTCTATGGGAATGTTTGACCATTCTTCCAGAGGTCAGGCACTGATGTTGGACAAGAAGGCCTGGCTTGCAGTCTCCGCTCTACATCATCCATTAAGGTTATTCTATCGGGTTGTAGGTCAGGACTCTGTGCAGGCCAGTCAAGTTCCTCCACCCCAAACTCGCTCATTCATGTCTTTATGGACCTTGCTTTGTGCACTGGTGTGCAGTCATGTTGGAACAGGAAGGGGCCACCCCCAAACTGTTCTAACAAAGTTAGGAGCATGAAAATGTCTAAAATTTCTTGGTATGCTGATGCCTTAAGAGTCCCCTTCACTGGAACAAAGGAGCCAAGCTCAACCCTTGAAAAACAACCCCACACCATAATACCCCCTCCACCAAATGTTTTGGAGCAGTGCACAAAGCAAGTTAACATTTTAGAAACATTTTACAGGCAGAAACACAAGATATAGCTTACAATGTTGTAAAGTGGTCATCAGTTTAATTCAGTTGTATACACAATCAGTTGAGATATTTTAGAGAAACTAAATTTCATTGCAATCTATTCATATCTAAGCGTGTTCGTTAATACTTGTACACGTCAACCATGTACCCACGACCCCAGTTTTGTAGGTTGAGTGAATAAAGTATGTTCATAGGGGCTAACACCTGTGCTACAGGCACTGTGCTGTCAGTGATATTGCCCACAATGAATGGGTTAACACAAGGGCTGCACTTTTGCATAACAAAATAGTGAGTAGGGAGGAAGAAGTTTATAGAAGAGGACTTCAACAATGTGACCTAGGATGGGTGGAATACTGGCTCTTGCCTAACAAAAGTTCAGTGGAACACTAAATGCATATCAAATGGTGATGGAAGACCTATACAATAGTAAGACAGCAACATAGATTGAAATCAGTAGCTCAAAGAGGAGCTTGCATCTACAGTGCTATCCACCTGGCCAGCTAAGGTCTATTGCACCTTTATGCATGTGCAGAATAAACCTAGGGGAGGCTTTAATGAATGTTTATAACTCATTTGAATGGTTGATGGCAATGAGACAAAAACACTAGACATTTCAGCCAGCTGTCTGTTAAGGTGGCTTCCATAACGGATATGCTTGGCACCTACAGTTAGTATACCATATAGAAGAGCTATTCCTACTTCAGATGCACTATTCATTGACCATAAAGCAGTAGTTAGCCCTCAATCCTTTTTTATAAAACATGAGTGTTTAATACGAATTGTATCATAATGCACAGTTTGTTAGGGTATTCTTAAGAGAAAATTCACTTTGCAAATAAAACAGGCTATACTGCTTTAGTAAATCAGCCACTGTACAGTATGGGCTTACTTGGAGGATATTTTTTGTTTTTTAACCCTTGGATCATTGCACTGAAAGCCAAGGGCTATAAAAAGTATAGACTTGGTTTGCACACAAGCTACTGACAGACTGGTTGCTGGAAAAGAGTGTCAGCTGAAGGTATAAGCAACATTCAAGCTGCTTCCTTAACCACTTCAGCCCAGGAAGGATTTGTCCCCTTCCTGACCATGCCATTTTTTTGTGATGCGGCACTGAGTCGCTTTAACTGGCAATTGCATGGTCACGCGACATTGTACGCAAACAAAATTGATGTCCTTTTTTCCCCACAAATAGAACTTTCTTTTGGTGGTATTTGATCACCTCTGCGGTTTTTATTTTTTGCGCTATAAACAAAAAAAGAGTGACAATTTTGAAAAAAAAAACACAATATTTTGTACTTTTTGCTATAATAAATATCCCCAAATTAAAAAATATATATATTTTTTCCTAAGTTAAGCCGATATGTATTCTTCTACATATTTTTTGGTAAAAAAAATCGCAATAAGCATATATTGATTTGTTTGCACAAAAGTTATAGCGTTTACAAAATAGGGGATAGATTTATGGCATTTTTATTACTTTTTTTTTTTTCTAGTAATGGCAGTGATCAGCAAATTTTATCATGACTGCGACATTGTGGTGGACAGATCGGACACTTTTGACACTTTTTTTGGGACCAGTGACATTTATACAGTGATCACAGCTAAAAATAGCCACTGATTACTGTATAAATGTCATTGGCAGGTAAGGGGTTAACACTAGGGGGCGATCAAGGAGTTAAATGTGTTCCCTATGTGTTCCCTATGTGTGTTCTAACTGTGGGGGATGGGACTGAGTAGGGGAGGTGACGGATCAGTGTTCCTACTTAGTAGGAGCACACGATCTGTCTCCTCTCCCCTGACGGAACCGAGATTTGTGTGCTTACACACACAGATCCCGGTTCTCGCTCTGTCACGAGCCGGGCACGCGCATTGGCTCTGGGGACACGCTGCAGGCACGCACGCTTGCCAAAGCGTTTCAAAGAGCCGACGTACAGCTACGACAGCTCGCGCAGGGGAGCAAACCTGCCGCAGTATAACTGCGGCGGCTGGTCGGGAAGCGGTTAATTTTAAAGTAGAACTATAGGCAAAACTTTTTTTTTCATTTTGGATAGAGCAAGGGAGGGTTAAAACCCCTGACGGGTTTTTTTTGCCATCTGTGTCCCATTGCAGAGATCTCCCTTCACTTCCTGTCCCATAGACAAACAGGAAGTGAGAGTAAATCCCTGCAAATTAAGGAAAATCATTGGGAACCCCTAGGTTACCAGAACTAGTGCCCCCATTGGAAGATTTCCCATCAATTACTTTTCTGGAGATAACCCAAAATTTGAGATTTTCTTTTTCTCTCACTTTCAATGATATTGGTAAACAGGACAAATAAAGAGGGTGAATCTCCTTAACGGGGGCACAGACAGCAATAAAAACTGACAGGTGTTGTAATCCCTCTCCACTCTATCCAAAACTAAAAAAGTTTTGCCTTTAGTTGTAGTTTAATTCTATAAAGGAATATCTAAATAAGCAATAAAGTAAGCAATAAAGCAATAAAGTAAAGTAGTAAGTGGGTAAGAATCTCCTATAGAAAACCTTCTCTGGATACCAGAACTGTCAAATATAGTGGTACAAGTTTTATTCTGAAAGATCTTCCATAAGCATACATTATTGGATTGCCTGAGCATACATGTTCATGGAATGAAAGAAGGGAGGAGGGAACTGTAAGAAATTCCTGCCACCATCTTTTTCTCTTGGAAAACCAGTAACTGGCAAAATACATTGTCAATTACCATTTCCCCTGAGGTCAGTTGGCAGGAGATGTTTGTGGAGGTCTTTTGATGTCCATAGACATGGGTATTCTTAGTAGGCTAGAACAGTTGACAGTGGTTTCACTTATACGGGTTTCTTAAAGTTACCCAGAGACAGAAATCTGTTAAATTCCAAATCCAGCCAAACTAGTTTATTTTGTTTTGGATAGAACAGAAAAGGTTTAGATCCTTTATCAGATTTTTATTGCTGTAGGTGTCCCTTTTGGTGACATTTATCCTCAGATCCTGTTTGGACAGAAAATGATGGGAGTCTTATGGAGACAGAATCTTGAAGACATTTTGGCTAGTTATAGATGGGCAAATGTCTCCCTGCAAACAATGTGTGGGGAGACATCTGCCCACCACTTGAAGCAATGGGAATGGACACAGGGTTTCTTGCATGACTAGAATGTAAGACTAATATAGTGCATGGGTAGTTTACTAGTGTGGATGACACTTATTATGGGTACATCTAAGTGGCTTGATCTTTGTCTTGAGCGTCGTATAAGGCCTCAAATCAGAGAAAATTGGGCAATACATGGCCAGCTTTCTAGTGTCATACTTATTTTGGGGGAACAGTATGCTATTGGCCTAAAATATCCTACAGAGTCAATAGACTTTTTCCTCAAGAGAGATCTGTCAAGAGTGCCTGCTAAATGTCCTATATACATTCTGATCTGCTGTTTTTGACATACATAAAAATAAAAAAAATAACATATTTATCAGAGTGAGGCAGAATTGGAAATGCTGAAAATGCTTTTATTGTTGCTCTAACCTTCTTATTCCAGTGATTTCACCTCCCAATTCTTGTACAGAATGTCACCTGGACAAAAAGTCCTTCTAATATGGTCACAGAAAGAAAAAAATGCCCAACAGATTGTTTAAATCTTCCCCAAAGTTCCCAAGCCTAAAAACATTGGCCAGTGTAAGACTTAAAGTACCCATAGCATATTTTTAATACCATTTATCAAGGTTTCACAATGTACCTCATTCACTTACTTGGTAAATGGTTCATATGGAAGACCAATTTCTATTTCATTTGTATATAAATGGTCATGGTGGGTGCAAATATCTGTGAAAACAAACAAAAATGTTTACAGCTATCTTTATTTAAACAGCCCTGGCCATTAGTAATGTTTAGAGGTAGAACAAATTGCAATGCATAAGATATTCATTGGTGTTCCTCGGCATAGGTAAACATTGTAGCTCAGCTGCAATCAATGCAGGCAGATGTGGCTGTTTTCTTCTTCCCTTATACTACCTACACTACAAAATGCACATGAGTTGGTGGCAATTGTAAAAGAAAAAAGAACTTTTGTTTCTATACATTCCCTGAAGAATGTGTTAAACAAGAGAATGTAAATGAGGGAAGCATTTGAAAGAGTTGTCACTGGATTATTTAACCCTTAATGCTTGGCTGCCGGTGTGTAAAAGACTTTATTGTGTTTTTTATTTATACTATCTAACATAATAGTACAGTCAGTGGTCCTAAGCTGGCCATAAGCATAAAATGGCAGTTAGACAGTCTGATGCTCATCCTTAAACCCTTTCTGATCTTAATTTTAACTTGGTTCACTTTAAATATGGCACTTACGGTATATGGCTAATGCAAAGAAAAAGGAAAGAATGGCACCTGTCACTCAGAGATTTTCCAGCAAGTTACAGTTTCTACATATACTTCAAACAGTCCTAAATGCTTGTTATTGCTTCCTTGGGAAGACTTACATAACCTGATCACCTCTGTTCATGCATCAATCAGCCAGTATAAGTCAGTTACACTGACTGTGTAGGGTCAGCTTTAGTAATGAAGTGAACATACCACAGTCTATGATTTGCTCCACAGACAACCTTGGTGCCATTATTTTTTTCGGGACCAAAACAACTTAAGGAAAACTTTTACCTTCTGCGATAGATTAGCTAGAAATCTCTTCTAAGGTTTGAAGATGCCCAAATATATTCCTATTATCTCTCTATCAATGATCATGTTATATCTAATGGGCACACATACGCTACAATTCGATTATATTTATCAACAATTATATGGGACAAATCAATAGTTTGCCTAGGTGGGATTTTGGACTACACAGCTGTTGGAAAGTCTAAAGTAGATTGTACAGAAATTGTACAATGAAATTGTAATATGTGTGTGACTAAGTTAATTGTACCCTTAACTGTATATAATCAAAATAACGGGGAAGGAAATTGCCTTCTGTATATAATTAGCAATAACAGAGAAAGGAAATTGTAGGTAGTGGTGATAACTACCAACTAGATTGCCTATCCTATTCTATCCTGCCCTGCATTAGTGAAGATGCAGGTGAGGCCCATTTCTTCAGTTTTACACCTTTATTGTGAGAGCAATGTAATGTCAGTTTGTAAATTTTTTTTCATTGTACAAGAAAACAAAACCTAAGTCATTAAAGGTTTAATAGTTCTAATTTTATTTTTAATTTATTGCAGCAAACCAAGGTCAGCGTAGAAGGGTACACAGGCACAACTGTTTTCTGAAAAGATGCATGCCTCTTCATTCAAGGGTACCCTTTCCCTGAGGTAAAGTTTCGCTTATTCTACCTATTCAGTCTTTTCATTCCTAAGTACATCTATAAAGATTTTCTTTCTAAAAGACATATACGGTATGCATGGCTGGGATGGGGAGGAGGCAGAAGAGGTGGCCATCTTGGGCACTTTAGCTGGGAAAGGAACAAATAAATGTTGGACCTGCTAATGGGGATGTAGAAGTGGTCATATTGGGTATTTCAGCTGATGGGTGGGGGTACATTCGTTATTTTGCCTTGGATGCTAAAGGACCTTGTCTCAGCACTGACTGTGCATATGTCATTATAGTCTTCTGCATGCTAAATTGTATGTTCAAATATTCCCCAACAGACTGTTAGAGGAGTTGTTTTTCTTCTGTAACTATCCTGCCTTTATTATTTCTTTGTGATTGAGTTACAGATTAATTCTGAAAGCAAACAAAGAACTTGATGCAGTGTATCTAACCCCAAGAACAAAAATGTAATATATTGCGGCTTACCAGTTGTTAGAAGTGGGGCTGCATTAATTTTATTTTCTTTCTGGATTGTTATCTTTATTTTAACCTGGTGATCCTGCCAGTAATATACAATAATTCATGTACAAGGGTGACAGAGCTCCCTCACTCTACTATATCTATGAAGGAGCAGGACAGAAAGTGTGTTAGGACTACAGAAAACGTTCCCTTCTCTTCATCTCCATGAAATTAGAGAGGGTATTCTGTAGTTCTAGAGAGCTGGAAAGAAGAACAGCTGATAAGAGTCAGCAGAGACAAAGAGCACCCTAAGTTATCAGCTCACTGTATTTCTGACAGGATCAACCACATTTTTTGCACTTATAAAAGTTTATTGTTGGGTGTATACACAACATGACTCAGGATAATTGTTACCTTTAAACCTATCAGAGATTTCAGACCTCCTTCTGAGAATGCCAGTTGTCTGGCTATTGTGCTGACTGATTGGCTCAATACTTTCTGTCACTGACCTTGAACAAGTACAGAGCCACTGATACGGGGGTACCAATGGTCCTCCTGTACAGGGATTAGGCCCCATTAGTTCAGCAGGGGGGCTCGGCAGCAGTAGGAATTGGATTATAGACAAAAGGGGGTGACCTATGCAGCGGGAGGAGGGAAATACAGGAACCGATCTGTATGGCTCTCCCTGCAGGAGCTGAAAGCCAGCTTCATCTCCTCTTCCTCTCACCAGCTTTCAGCTGCTGCACGACAATCTCTTTTCCTCTATTGCTGGGCACCCCCTCTGTGCCCCTCCAGCAGTGCTGATGGCTTCTTCTCCTTTCCGTCCCGCTGGCTGCTAAAGAGAATGGGGAATCGCTTCAGGATTCAGAGCGGGTGAGGTAGGCTGTTTGGGGCTCCGTGATTCTATCAGCAGCCCTAAACAAGTATGCACATCAGTAAAGTAAGAGAAAAATCATAAGTCCTTATCTGCATAGTGATTTAGAGTCAATTTAAGAAATGTACTGAAGAAAGAAAGTCAGCATGTAAGCCAGGCAACAAGCATTTTCTGGAAGAGAGCTCATCAATGGCAACCTCCATATTTCTCTCATGACTGTGCCATTTGCCTATGTACTAAACGATGGCTTCTTCTGCTTTTTTATCCATTTCTTTTTTTATATATATATTTGCGTCTGGCCATCATTTAAACAATAAAAAGCAGAGCAAAGTGCAGCAAAGATGATGGACAAAATCCACTGTTTCATTGCATCCAATCAGATTTCCCCTGACAGTTTACAGTACACAATAAATTATGTTTGCTCTCTATTGTAAATTCTGATGAAACCTAAATGTTTTATAGCATCTTCTATCCCAGTGATATCACACATGACTAACTTGAAAACATTCCCAGTATAGAAGTCAATTGATCTCATGACAATGGCAAGCAAACCAGAGCTGCTTTCCTCTGATGCAGAGAAATATTTCAAGTTAACATTATTTGTCAGCTTGGATAAAAAAGACCACAACCTTCAATTATTTGAGTTGTTTGATTCATTGGAGCTTTATTTAACGAGAAGCATATGGATTTTCTATGGCAGTCAGCAATGCTTCCTTTTCAACTAATATACTACCATGACATATGAGAATGTCAACTTGTTAACCCTCCTTTTCTCTGGAGGCCTAACGCCTTTAATAAAAATTGAAATAAATCATTCATTTTGTATATAGGCTGTCATAAAGTAAATGCTATGAACAACACATGAAATTATTCCAATACCAGAACAAGATTATAACAAGAAGCAGGTCCATCTTCTATTAAAGCTGCACATTCAGTTAACAGACACTACAGGTGACATCCCATGAATTATACAGGACATTGCTCTCCTAAAGTGGATTTCTGGGGCACAGATAACAGCAGTGTTCTATGTTTTTGTGTTTCATATAATCACAAACCCATTGCTGACTTCTGATACAATCATAAATACTAGTATGTATATAGTAGGATCACCATAGCCTTGTTCTATTTGTAATGAACCTGCCCAAAAATGTTACTTACAGGTGTCAACATAAACATTCACGCTCAGCTAAAAGCAGTGTGAAAATGTTTGTGAACTTCCCTATCCTAACCACTACCGAATAGAATTCAGCCCAAATATTGTGGCTAATTGGCACCCAATGATGAATGCTCTATTGGTGTTTTCAGTAGCCTGTTGGTGTCTATAGGCCTAAATCTGGTTTTAAAGTTGGACATTTCAAATCACCAAGTATGGCAAATAGGATTTCAAATCATTGCCAGAAACTAAGCTATCAATAATGAGTTCAATCAACCACCAATACTTAGTCAAAACTCGACAATACTGTAAATTCACAGCTTCACGGCTGTGCATTTGAAATTGATTTTTTTGGTGTCCAATTTCAATCCCATCTCCTTTGTGGACAATCAAAAACACAGTTTTATGAATTCAATTGCTTTGGCATTTCAACAAAAAATGTATTAAAAGTTCAGTTGCTCTATCAAATTGCTTCAGTACATGTATGGCCATCTTAAGATTAGCCAACAATCATATTATGACTATGGTCACCTTTAGTCTCAATATTTTGCAGGTTTGAAAAAAAGGGACATAGCAAATCTGTTGTGGGTGCTCTTCTTTAAGTGAGCACTTTTACTGCAATCACAGCAAATCTTTTTTAAGTTTGGTGTTTAACCACATGACCTCCAGAAGGCCCCCTTATGACCAGGGCATTTTTTGTTTTTCAGCACTGTGCTATTTTACTGGCAATTGCTCGGTCATGCAACGCTGTACCCAAATTAAATTTGTATAATTTTTTCACAGAAATAGAGCTTTCTTTTGGTGGTATTTAATCGCCTCTGGGTTTTTAATTTTTTTGATATACAAATAAAAAATCTGAACATTTTGAAAAAAGCATTAGCATAAAACTGATGCCTGCCCACAGTAAATATACAGGTGGTGGGTGGCAAATGGTTAACTTCTCCACAATGTTATTGAAGGTTTATACTCAAGGGATTGGTGAGATATTCACTAAACCAGTTTATTAGCCTACAAATCCTGAACTTGTGTATTATTTAGCTGTTTCTAGCAACATGTGAGATGGCATTCTTCATAGCCAGAGGGTAGAAGGTTTGCAAATGATAGAAGCTTTTCAGTTTTTAATAACATCAGCCAGACAGACTTCAAACAAGTGCATGGCCCTATCCTAGGAGGAAGAAAAACTCTGCATTGTTTGACTTTCCCCTACCAAAATCACTGCAATAGGAAAACATCTAACCTTTCTTTAAAGTAATAAGACATTACCATTTGAAAACAATTCTTTAAAAATGCATCGGTTTTCTAACAGAATAGTTCTGAGTTCTGTTACTATAGTTCTTTATGTGCATACTGCAGCATTGTTTTTTTCAATTGTGTTTAAAATAAAATTCCTTGGCAATAATTTACTACATGAAGCGCTTTTACCTCTAAGAAAAATAAGCTATTGACATTAGATGGTAATGTGTTTTGCCTTCTTAAATTAATTACCATGGTGTAGTCCATTAAAGCTTTTCTCTAAACCAGATCCGGATAGAATGATTGATTTTCTAAATGACCAACAGTTTGGTTTAACCAAATAAAAAAAAATCTCCATTAGGTTCAGCACTGATAAATTGCTGAAGATAACTTTCTACAGAGGGGTTGGTTGATTAAATAATAGACATGTAATTATTCGGGACACTAGTTAACAACAAGATAATCAGGACTTGGAGCAAAGTGCAAGCTACTGATATTACAACATCATTGTATTAGTTTTTTAAACTTATAAAAAGTAAGAGTAAACACAATTTAAAAAAGAGAGAACAAACATAGTAGAACACACATAGGCAGTCATATGTTTAAAGCACCAAATCATCAGCTTGTGATTATACACTGCATTCTTTCTATTGTATAATTGATGCCATTTATAAAGCATTTTTTTACTTAATCTCCAGGTTTGTCCACTTGTTTGCTTCCTCGAGTTTTCAGTAACATTCACTACTGTATATCTATGACACTCTCCCGATCATTGACTATTAGCAAGTTCAAACAGGCATATCAATGTAACTGGATTCTACCATACTTCATAACCGATTGCCAGAATGCCAAAAGGATTTCACTTTGTTGTAAACTCTTAAAAAATCCAAAATTGCTAAAATAATTTTATTTTAAAAAGTTTAACCTTTTTTTTTTTAATATTTACTTGCCAAATCGTTGCCTAGGCAAAGATCATGTCATGGGCCTCCTGCACATGTGAACACCCATAGCCTGTGGTTGCATGTGTGAGATCTAGCAAACTGCCCCCTGGGATGTGTAACATCATCTTTGCCTAGGCAAGGATTTGGCATTTAAAAAAAAAAGTTTAAACTTTTTAAAATAAAATATACACATCCCAGGATACAGTTTGCTAGATCTCTCTCATGTGTACAAAGGTTCTTCATTCTCTGCCAGAGAACTGGCAAAGACCCACAGTGGGTGTGTGCATGCGTGGGGAATCTGGAGCATGCACAAACAAGCTGCATGGTTTTCTGGAAAATTCCCTTAGACAAAGGCAAAGACTCGTGGCATGTCTGTGCATGCACTAGATGTCCATTAAAGATGTCAGCGCTGGAGAAGAGCAGCTGAGGGAGGACTTCTGCCTCAAATAAGACAATGCTGAACTCTATGGTGCAGTAAGTAGGGTTTTTTTTTTTTAAAGACAAGGGAAAAGCGTTAGAGTTCTTTTTTTTTGGAGGGGGTGGTTAGGTAGGGTGAAGTTCTCATTAAAATGCAGTGTTTATCCAGAGGTAAACCTAGAGCCAATAGCAGTACCAGTTATCAGAGAAAAAAAAAGGCAGTTCACAGAGACGGATGAGAGTTATTTTAACAGCTTGTGGTATTTTATCTCAAAATTATTCACTGTTCAAAGTGATTGATTCAAAAACAAGCCATTTGAGGAGAAATGGCTGTTTAACCAGCCAAAGCCTTAATTTCTCATTATTCACGATTTTATCATCACCTCAAATGGCTTCTTCTCCTGCTCGTTAAAACACATAGTTATCACCAGCCTGAAGCTAACATTATTTTATGGAGCGATAACTTTTGCTATAATCTTTGTTAATTGACTTTTACACAGGAATTACTAAAAAAAAAATTGTGAAATAATATAATTGTGATAAATTCAGGGGATCTGTACAATAAAGCAAATTGAAAACAAAAATCGCAGTGATTAAAAAAAAAATGTGAAAGCCATGGTGACAAAATTGCCATTATGCTTTAGTAAATTGACCCTAATGGCAAACAAGCATTTGCATTTCTTAAATCAGGGGTAGGTAACCTCGCCACTCCAGCTGTGGTGAAACTACAAATCCCATCATGCCTCTGCCTCTAGGAGTCATGCCTGTGATTGTCAGGGTCTTGCAATGTCTCATGGGACTTGTAGTTTCACCACAGCTGGAGAGCCGATGCCGTCTACCCCTGTCTTAAATAGTTTTCATCTAAATTTCTTTCCATTTTTATTGCCCCTATATGAGCATAAAAATGGGGTAAGGCATTATGAGAATAGACATGCAATGCTCAAAAGAGTCTGTGGCCTAAACATTATGGGAAACTACCTAATTTAAACCTATATAGCCAGAGTGAAAGAATTCATATCTTCAAGTATTAACGACCCAAAGTCTTAATATTTCATTATTCACTTCACCACCACATCAAATAGCTTCTTCACCTGCTCATTAAAACATAAAGTTATCACAGCTTGAAGCTGGTAGTATTTTAAGGAGTGATAGCTGGTGCTATAATATTTGTTAAATGACTTAATTGAATGAATTACGGGAAAAAATCTGTAAAATAATATAATTGTGCTGAGTTTAGGTGATCTGTGCTATAAGGTGAATTGAAAACAAAAATTTTAGTAATTCTTCAATGGTTTTCATCTAAAAATGTTTCCATTTTGTATTGCCTCTATATGGAATAATACAGCATAACAAAATTATAAGAGGCATGAAACACTCAAAAGTGTCTGTTTTAGGGCTCTTTCACACGGGGCGGATCAGTGATGATCCGCCCCGTGAACATCCGCTTGCTCAGCGGGGATCGCTCCGCCGATCCCCGCTGAGCAGGAAGATGACAGGTCCGTCGCTGCTCACTGTGCAGCGACGGACCTGTCAGAGCGCCGCTCTCCCCTATGGGGGATCGGATGATGACGGACCGTAGAGTCCGTCGTCACCCGATCCGAAAACAGATGGAAAAGTAGGG
Source organism: Lithobates septentrionalis (assembly GCA_037952835.1). Taxonomy (NCBI): domain Eukaryota; kingdom Metazoa; phylum Chordata; class Amphibia; order Anura; family Ranidae; genus Lithobates; species Lithobates septentrionalis. The sequence continues at coordinate 402,113 of JBBDGP010001540.1, read as the reverse complement.
TTTTCCTCCGTTACACTTTTTCGGATCGGAGCGGGTCGGATGTCAATGGACGTTCATCCGCTGACATCCGCTATTCCATAGGGATTCATGTATGTCCGTTTTTCATCCGAAAACAGAAGGATGAAAAACGGACATACGGATCGTCCGTGTGAAAGAGCCCTAAATCTATAAAACCAGAATGCAAGAATTCATAGCTACTTGTATTAAATTGCCACATATTTTTTTTCCAGCCAAATGTGCTATAGTATTGTGAGTTATAACATTTATTTTTTTTTAAAGGTGTAATACACTACTGATTTACTTTCAATTCCAGCTGTATGAACTAAAATGATCAACCCTAAGTATGACTATAATTATGTTCACCCCCAACTAAAATAATCAATAATATGCTTACCTTTCTTTTTCTTAAAGTTCTGTAATAGACCATTCCCTGATAATTATACAAGACCATTGCTCTCACAGAATCCTAGCCATCCAGATTCAATTCAGTTTGCTTGCCCCATTGAAATGTATGTGGTGGCCTCATTGTAAATCCCTAATGGGAACGTGTTCACATGACAAAAGCACCACACGATTAAGCAAAATTGGACCCCTGGGAAGTGTAAGTTGAGAAAAAGGCTCAGAATGATGAATGTGGGCAGGTTGTGAACACAAATACAGGCACCTTGTCATAGGGTTTTGTTAAGCTGTGGTATTGTCCAGGACATCTAATCCTGCAAGGGTTTTACATGGGCTTACAAACTAAGCATATCTGCATATTTACCAGTTAAATGCACACACCTAAATAGAGATGATTGAAGCTCATAAAATATCAATATAAAAATAAAATATTGCATTTAAATGAACACCATTTGGTTTATCTTTTTAAGAATTTTGTATTGTTTCAATTTGATCGTCATTGAGCATTAAGTAGCTAAATGGTGCAAAAATGAGCAGTCAAAGCACGCATCATATTTTATTTAGTGTAGTCAATATGAACTTTCAAATACTCTTTAAACTAATTTACAAAATTGCAAGGAAATGTGCAACAGTTCATATCAAATGCAGGCACCCAGAGATACCTACACATACCTAAAACAGACTCCCATATTTTGCTTTTGTGTCCAAATGCAGGGACAAAGCACTAACACTTATAGGTAAGCTTGTGGCTACATCCCACCCCTACACATCCATATTGGTCCATCACTATAATTGGCTGCCTCACTGGCCAATAAGAATGTGCAGGGGACAGAAAGTACAGAGCGAGCTTCAGCACTTCCAGGAAGTTCCAAAGCTTTGTTAGAATTGTCCAACAGTCAACTACAAAAGTAAAGCAATAGATGCATTTTTTTTCTTTTGTTCAACCCACCAGTTAAAAAAAATTGCTAAATTTCCCCATCCACAGAAAGACTTCACAGCCATCAGAATACACTGATTAGCTTGTGGGAAAACCCTACAGGGTCGTTGTACAGTTGATCTCTAGATTGACTTCCATACAATCAAAGTGCCCATACATGGGTCAAAATTTGTCCAGTCCCTGCTGAATCGGCTGAATTCCAATGCATGTATGGCCAGCTTAAATCATTATATTGTCTGTACCACCACAATTTATATTTTTTTTTTCATGAGAGATCCTCTTCATCGTACAGTTTAGCCAGCTTTGGTCAGACCTGTTTGTTTAGGGCAGTGGTTCTCAACCCTTCTAGTGCTGGGACCCCTTGATAAAATGTCCCAAGTTGTGGGGACCCCTAACAGTAAAATTATTTTCGTAGGGTGGGTTGTCAGCACCCAAGGCAATACGAGTAATTTGCGTCCCTAACCCACGGACATTTAGTGTTCCCTGAGTCCCTTCCACTTATACAGTATTAAAACCCCTTATGGTACATTTTAGGATGTACCACTCTTTCTCTTTGTTCTCCTTTCTTTCCCTTTTATCTCTCTCTAACCTAATTTCTTGTTTTTTTCCTCCCATCCCTCTCTCTAGCCGTCTTTCTTGTTCTCTTATTCTTTCTCTCCCTTTTTCTTTGCCCCCCCCCCCTCGTTTCCTCTCCCTTCCTAGTATTCTCTATTTTTATTCCTTCTCTTACTGTTTGGTGAGGGGGGGGAGTGGGATGAGTGGCGGTGCTGGCGGGGAGTTGGAATGAGTGGCAGTGCTAGGGGGGGATCAGTGGCAGTGCTGCTGGACTTTTTGGTGTCTTGTAGCAGTGACACCAATGCCAGCATCAGGAGATAGGGTCTCCTTCAGCCCCTCCCACTTCACATTCCTCACCAGTCAGCTGGCCTCTAGTCTCTGCCCCCCAGCCATGCCATAAACTGAATGGGCGGCTGCGTAGAGGCTTAGTGGGCGGCCTTCAGGAACAGCCCAGCTCAGCGGCCACAGGCTCCAGGGACAGCCCTGCTGAGCGGCCGCGAAAAGGCTGGGAGAGTGGTGCGGGCTTCAGGAACAGCCCAGGATTTGGTGACCCCTGGCAAATCGTCATTCGACCCCCAAAGGGGTCCCGACCCCCAGGTTGAGAACCACTGGTTTAGGGGAAGCAAAGTTGATTGATCATGTTACACTTTTCTATCTGATTGCTAACCTTTACAATGGCTTACAGGACAGAGTTATGTTATAGTCTGGTAATCCTTTAGATTTTTTCTTTCAAACTTTTTATCTGTAGCGCACCCATGACTGAAATTCACCCTTCACATGAATCAATAAAGCAAATGTCAGAATCATACTATTATTTTAGTAAGTACTTAATTCTTGTCATAATAATAATTAAAAAATGCTGGTTCAGAGCTTTCAATTCTGTTTTCAATTTTGTTTAAGAGCTTTCAATTCTGATTTAAAGTCTAGGCAAAATATCACATAGACTATTGTTTTTAGATAATGAGAAAAACTACTACCTCTGTACCACATTGAAAATATTGTATAACCTCAATATGAATATATTTTGGACTTTACTGGTACAATTGAGATTATTCTCAGATTTTTTTAAATAGTGTGCAAGTTTTTATTACATCATTAAAATATAAATGGATTACCTGGATCCTAAAAGTTTAGAACCCCTATCATTTCCAAAATCTCCTCGTGACTGATTTTCAAATATCATGTAGAATCCAGCTTTAGTAAATAAAGCATACAATATACAAGTAACACGTAAAACATATAATGGTGGATCCACCAAGTCAACGCATTGATCATAAAGCTTCTTTAGGACCAGTCAAAGATCAGATAAGGAAATTATGGTAATGGCTGTACATAGTAGTAGTTATTTAGTAATGTTGTGGTACATGTGATGTAGATAGATGACAGCCTCTCATATAGACCCCAAAAATAATTACAATCATAAGAGTATCCTCTACACCAGCCAGCACCACAGGATGCTGTAAAGGCAAAAGGAAATGTATCCAATGGGCCAAAATAAAAATAGAGCTATTTCCAGCCCCCTGTTAACATGTCACCTCACCATCCCACAGGGACGCCTTTCCCCCCTGTGCTTTGCTGGCTGGTGTAGAGGATACTTTTATGATTGTGATTATTTTTGGGGACTATATGAGGGATTGCGGTCAGTCTACATCGCATGTACTACAACATTCCCGAATAAACAGAATATTACTGAACATTACTGAATATCAGTTTTGGCAACAATTATCATATGCAGTAATTACCATAATCTCCTTACCTGATCCTCGACTGGTCCTAAAGAAGCTTTATGAGAAACATGTTGACTTAGAGGATCCACCATTATAAGTTATGTGTTATTTGTATATTGTATGCTTTGTAGTAAACTTGGATTGTACGTGATATTTGAAACTCAGTCATGAGGAGATGTTGGCAAATAAAAGGGTTATACATTTTTTAGGATCCAAGTGATTTATTTATATTTTAATGAAGTAATAGAAACTTGCATCTCAGTTGTACCTGTAAAGTCCGTACATATATTTTTTCATGTTGAGGTTATAGACTGTTAATTTCAATTAGACAGGTTCTGTCTGGTAGACTTTCAGTAACATAAGGTCAGCATGTGGGAGGGGGTTTATTGTGGCGACCTGGGGAGGCAGAGTGCTCATGACCTTGCAGGCTGCCAGGGGTATATACCTAAAGACAGGGTATGGCGTTTCAGCGAAACTCTCCGTTATATGTGAAACTTCTACTAACCAGACATTTAATTAACTCTTTGAATATTGTAGTGTGTGGTTTAATCCCTTCCTCAACTAAATTTTACAGATAGCAGTTCATGAATACACTACAGCATTTCTGAGCTAGTGCCTTGTAGCGTGCACCAGACGCCACCAGCTCAGCAACCTATCACCTTATCCCAGTGACACTGATATGCATTTTTAACTCTTCTTCTTCACCCTTAGATCTGTATCCCAGGAAGCTCCGTACTGTTCTCTATCTGTGCTTTAGTACTCTGCATCCTCACTCCATCTTCTGTGACTTCCAGGTTGGGTCCCTAGGATGCTCTGTGCTGCAATCAGACCCAGATTGGGGTACCAATCGCTAGGGGTAGGAACCAAGCACACAGGCTCCTTTGCTACTAGGGACCTCTACCACCTATGCCAAGTCACGTGAGCTTCCTGGCTGGCTGCTATAATGCACATGGACACATGCACTGTAATCTCTAGCAACACAGCCCCTTAAACATTAACCTGCTCATTAGGTAACTGGTACTGCAAATGCCATATGCCCATGCTATGTGATATGCCATGCATGCACCTGTTTTACCAAGTATTGAAATAACTTCAGACCAGACAGTTGTCAATGGCAATGGAACTTCTCTCTACTTTGTAGAAATGCGATCTATTACAGCTCACAACATATTACATCGCTTACAGCATGGTACACAGTCTCTCTCAAACTCTGTAACTTCTGGTGCCTCCTGGTAGCCCTTGCCCTGTAATTACTCGTAACTCAATAATGCAGAAAAAGTCCCTAAGTGCATGAGGTCCACGTCCTGGTAACCCTGACCAGGTTTCCACAAAGCGGAGAATGATTAGGCAAGGTTCAGTATAATAGTGATATCATGCTCTGATTCCCATACACCAAGCGGCTCTCTCAGAACTTTAGAACTCTCCAAAAGCTGCTTTTCCTTTGTGTTTATCTACCACTACTAGGGGGTGGTACCATGAACACCTTGGGAACTGTGCAGCACTCTTAACCCCTTCTATCCTGGAGTCATCAGTTAAGGCACATACATTGTACATAAATAGTACAATTTAAAAGTACAGTAAACATAAGGCATTACAGTGCAACACAAAATGTATTTTATGCACCTGCCTACAAGCAAGTTAAGCTACACACTATATGATTTTTTCAGGATCTAGATGAAATTCATTATGTGGCCCCGTCAGCCACCTCCTAACTCTTTGAAAAATTGAACGAGCCAGGCAGAAAGTTGTCAGCCAAATACAGGCTGCATACAATCGGGTGCAGCCACTGTTCAGGCATTCTGAAAGGTGCTGGCTGAAACTGTTACAATACAATAGCCACAGCAGGAGATTCATATATCTGCACTGAATATTGTGTATGGAGGAATCTGTTAGATTGTTTTCATCCAGGTTGAATGAAAATAATTTAGTCATTTGTACCCAGCTGTATAATCACTGTGAAACAACCACTTAAGGACCGGAAGGATTTGCCCCCTTAATGACCAGGCCATTTTTTGCGATACGGGCACTGCATCGTTTTAACTGACAATTGTGCGTTCGTGTGACGTTGTACCCAAACAAAATTGACCTCCTTTTTTCCCCACAAATAGAGATTTCTTTTGGTGGTATTTGATCACCTCTGCGGTTTTTATTTTTTGCACTATAAACAAAAAAAGACCAACAATTTTGAAAAAAGACAATATTTTTTACTTATTGCTATAATAAATATCCAATTTTTTTTTTTAAAATAACTAATTTCTTCATCAGGTTAGGCCAATATGTATTCTTCTACAAATTTTTGGTAAAAAAAAAAATCGCAATAAGCGTATATTGTTTGGTTTGCGCAAAAGTTATAGCGCCTACAAAATAGGGGATAGATTTATGGCATTTTTATCATTTATTTGTTACCAGTAATGTCGGCGATCTGCGATTTTTAGCGGGACTGCGAGATTGCGGCGGACAGAGCGGACACTTTGGACACTTTTTTGGGGCCATTGACATTTATACAGTGATCAGAGCTAAAATGAGCCACTGATTACTGCATAAATGTCACTGGCAGGAAAGGGGTTAACACTAGGGGGTGATCAAGGGGTTAAGTGTTCCCTAGGGAGGTATTTCTAAATGTTGGGGCAGTGTACTGACTGGAGGAGGAGTCAGAACGCTGTTCCTGATCACTAGGAACAGCAGATCTTTCTCTACTCCTCTGTCAGAATGGGAATCTGTTTGTTTACATACACAAATCCCTGTTCTGGCACTCTGTGGAGTGATTGCGGGTGACCGGCAGACATTGCGGCCACCAGGCGCATGCATCGGCTCCGACGCCGCGGGCCCCCTATCGCTCTTAAAGTGGCCGATGTACACCTACAGCGATTCGTCAAGGGGGGCCAACCTGCCGCAGTATAATGACGGCAGCTGGTCGGCAAGTGGTTAAACAAGAAACAGATCAGATATGGCTGTCCTTGAGTAAGTATACAATTACAAACTATACATATAAAGTAGGTTTGTAAAACATTAACACACATCAATAAGCTTATTTACATTGTAGTAAACCTGGGCCAATTCTGATATTCATAATAAATAGGTGGCACCTCTGGGTGCCTGTTCACTGCTCCAGATCCCCTGCTCCAGGACCCTAAACTAGGAGCACACTCATATGCTAGCACCAACCAGCTTCTTGGTCACTAGCTCTGGTCTGCTCCCTCTTACCTCCCCTGGATAACATTTGGCCCTTCACTAACAAAATAATAAGGCATGGAAACTTTACTACCTTAATTGCAAGATTTTTATCAGGAAAACATTTCTTTTTCAAAATATTGTTTCTGCAAACCTCTCTGGTGATTTAAACACATAACTACATTTTTTTTTTTTTTACCAAACAATGTCTGTCGCCTCCACCCCAACCAGATGTGAGAGTTTGTCTCCTGAAACATCATTATTCATGTGAACTATGTTATATGGCCTACAATAAATGGAAAAATAATTCTGTGATATAAATCAGATGTTTATCAACAAATTAACTCAAGACGAATGGTCACACTTAATTTTGCCAGCTTGTACTCAGCTGTAAAAAGATCAATTATACCACATTTGTTCCTTGCTAAAGCTGTAGGGCACATCAATCACAAGGCTTGTTTGAAAAGAGGGGCAAGACAGCTAGGACAGTGCTGTTTGAGTAAGAGGAGACAGAGTATAGGAAGTTACAGAGAAATGATTAGAGTAAATTAGAATGCAGTTGAGTACAGGCATCAGAAGACAATTGGATGTGCACGGGCTGTTTGACTGTCTGAGGATGTTTTTAGGACCACCTTCAGGCATAAATGCTTTGGTCATTTTTACACTATGGAGCATGAAGAATGAACACCTCAGACACTGACTTTTTCCAAAGATACTAATAGGCATTAGATTTAAAAAAAAAAATTGGATTAGTCAACAAACATACTTTTTTTGAGAGCAACGGACCCTGTTCATCTAGTTACTATCACATGGTTGTCAGGTAAGGTTAGTGGCACCACCCGAGTCTGCCAACTTAACTTATATCCTTCCCTGTGCCCTCCCTTTGGACATAGGGAAAGATAATCTGCTAAGAACGACTTTGCTGTTAATGGAGGCACTGGCCTATTTATGTATCTCAACACAATTTTACTATGCCAGCATATCTGGCTACCCTAAGGGCATTAAGCAGTTAAATGATGGCAAAAATTCCTACTCCTATTCAATGTTCAGACAGAACATTTGGGCAAACATTGGGGCATTTAGAAAGTCGGTGGAAGCATTTTGCACCATGTTGTCCACTTTAATAGGTCTTGTGATTTACAAAAAGAGAAGCAACAGGTCTCATTGTTTCAGAAAGTGTGCAGATGTCTGCACCTTGACACTGGCCTATCTATAGCTTCGAAGAAAGGAAGATCACTGGCATCACAGTCATGTGCAGCAAGACATCAGCTTTATTAAGTCATTGGTGTATACAGCACAGTCAACCCGTTTCCACCACAACCGCCTTACTCATGACTAGTTAGTCATGAGTAAGGCTGCCTGACTGATTAGTCATGAGTAGGGCCGCTACGGCGGAAATGCGTTGACTGTTTGTGCTGTATACACCAATGTCTTAATAAAGTAGATGTCTTGCTGCAGTTGATCATGATCTTCCTTTTTTCAGTTCTTCAGCAGACCACAATCCATGCATGAGTACCATCCATTCAGCAGTGGATGTTTAATTAAGGAGCTAGAAGCGCTGCTTTTTGTTTCCAGTCTATCTATAGCTTTACCTGTTTTTGGGATCCATCTAAATTTTTATTCCAGTATGTCAGATGACATATATGACATATATGACATACTGCAATGTAACTTTAGATTGGATCAAGTTTGGATGCTGCCATTTTTGGACTTCTAGTACTTGCACTTGGAGAGAAGTTGCTGCGTGAACCACTTGTTGTGGTTCAGCCCTAATATTGCATTAGCCAGCCAAGCTGATTACGGCTTATCTTTGTAAAAAAGATCAAAACCCAATCCCTGACATGTGATAAAACTTTAACATGTTAGTTTAATTTCAAAACTTTTTTCAATATTTATAAATCTACAGCTTTTATTAAAATAATATGTGCCAATCCTGCCATGAAAGTCCTTATTCAGGTGCCCCCTGGTATGGGGTGCCAATTGTCTCCTAGTTGTGCTTCTACATTGTCACCCTGTCACGTAAGTGTCCCTGGTGCTGGCTACAAGTGGCCAAGCTGGCACACATTGTGCATCATTGTCCCTATCAGGAAGATGATCTTGAGCAATGGTATGCAGCAGACAATGGAGTGGTGCACGTAGACAGGAATTGGCTAAAATAGGGTGGAAGAGATCAGAAGCAATGAGATGTAAAAAAGGATGAGAAAAAAGGTGAATAGTGCATTAGCAGAATAACTGTTGCCCAGTTAGGGCTAAGATCTACTTTTTAAGTAAGCCTGTCAATATCATCCAATGATCATAAAGTAAAGCCAGGCCTATAACAGAAGACAATATATACTTTCCTACAACTCATGTAATAAAATTCTACTGTGATTCTTTACACAGGTCCTAAGTTGTTATAGGATGTAGGGGCAAGCAGAAGGAGCTACAGCACCCAAAAATTCCCAAATCTCTAAAGCAGTGGTTCTCAACTCCTGTCCTCAGGACCCACTAACAGACCAGATTTTAAGTATTACCTTGGGGAGATGCAGACTAGAATACTGCAATCATTGAGCTGCAAAATATATCACCTGTGATGTATTTCAGTTATCTTGCAAACCCGGCCTGTTGGTGGGTCCTGAGAACAGGAGTTGAGAACCACTGCTCTAAAGGTTGCATGATCATTACCATTCACAAGGTGTTCCTGCCAGATTTTCACAAGCAGTAGCTTGTAAAACTCTACGTGCATGAGGTTCCTTGGACTATAAACTCTTGCTGGAAGAGCACACATACCTGTTGCCAAAACATTACCCTCTTCATTGTCAGCATTAGGTCACACACCAAAATTAGCATCTTTACTTTATCTTCTGTGTACACCACTCTAGGCACCAGATCACATGATACATTATTGCAGTGGATTGAGAAGATAGGACTGTGTTTGTTAAATATCAGCACCACTAATTGACTGATACTGTGCCTATTAAAACATTACTATCTCAAGGGCTTCCGCAGTCCTATTGAAACTCTCAAGCAGATGATGAATGACTAACCTGATAATTTAGCTGATTTCAACAGAACATATTTACCATAGGCCCCCATTGTAGCGAAGAGGGGGCAACATAGTATCAGTTGCATATAAGGGTAGTCGACTTGGACTGTTAACGTCCCACCCCTCTAGGTCAAATTAAATAGCCTGCAGAAAGAAATAATTGTCTGACCTCAGCCCATTGTCTGCATTATCAGAGTACAAGTATTTTAAGGAATGTGACAAAGAAAGACAAGTAAAAAAGGAATTAGCATCTATATATAGTGTGATGTTTTTATGAATATAAAAAATAATCAAATTTATCTAAAATGTCTAGCGTTTATCACGTGAAAAAGGCCAGTAAAGTTACATGAAGAATAGTGTAAAAGTACAATTTAAAAAAAAAAAAAAAAAATTGTTGAATATGATTTTTTAGTAGAATCTCTAGTCTAGAGTTAAAAGATCAACTTTTTATTTTTACACTGATTATCAATACAAGGCTAAGAACTTTAGTTGAGGGAAATCACGGCAGATGTTCTAACCCTTCCCTACAGCATTCAAGATAAAAAAAAAATGTTGACTTCTACTTTAATCTATGGTTATAGCAGAACAATGCAGATCTGGGAATTGTTAATACTGAAGAACATTAAATTAATATTACAGATCCTTTATCTAGTTAGTAAGCTATTACATGGGCAGTTGCTTTTGAAAGATAAAAGGAAACCTGTAAAAAAGAAAAGCATTGAAATTTCCACTGCTTAGCTTTTCTTCTGGAATACTAATTTCCTGGCTGTCAACCTGATCCTCCGGCTTCAACACTTTGCGTTACTGACATGGAATGAGTATGGATACAACAACTTTTGACTTTTTCTAACTTTCCTTTTGAGCATAGTGGTTCTGAGTCACTTATTCAGAATGTGTTAAAGCTACAGGTTTGGGAAAAAAAACAAGAAAACTAACATATTCAGGAGAAGGTCAGCAGTGATAGCCCCATATTTCTTACATGACAGGTTTAGTTTAATTTAGTAATACTGGAGAGACTCATCAAGCACAGTAATTATAGTTGGTAATTACATCTCTCTTTTCATCTCTTGATCTGCACTGAAACAATGAGCATGGGGATCTTTTTGGCTGCTCTCAGCAATACCGTCTGCCCGTTTCCAAAAACCTTGTTTGAAAAAACGAACAGTTTAAATTACGTTTTGTTTTTTTTTCTGTTAAATAAGGCTCTAGGAGACTTGTATTGTCCAGTGTAGAGAGCTTGATGATGTTTATTCTGTGTACCATTGCAAAGATTCTAGATAGTTTACCTGCCATCAACATGTTCAGCACTTTTGTCCTTGCATGACCTACATCTAAATTGCTTTTTTTTTTATTTCTAGGTCATCTATAACAACCGAGGATGATGGAAATGGAAAAGTATTATTTATTAAAGGATGCTCTGCGCATATCGGATACACATCTCTGTGGACCAGGATCGCTTGTCACTTGGCTTAGGGAAGATGAGCAGAGACCAAAATTAAGGGATGAAATCATTGGCTTGAGACTGCAATAAGACTTCAAATACCACAGTGACAGCTAGGTGCTGTGCATCCAGCTGTGTCCCAACAGACTAAAGAAAGCAAGCAATCCGATGTATAATGTGTATAAAAGACTGAGAAAAGCAAAGTATCTGATCCCCAGGAGCCTGTTCTTGAAGACAAGCCTGCTATATGTCCCACACCGCAAGGCTGCAGTCTCTGTAGTTGCATGTATCAAAGTGCTTCACTAGAGCTGCTGCTGATCTCTTCATCTCACAGCCCACGTTATTTTATTTTTTAGAGAAGATTGGATTTCATACAACAGCTAACTGGACTTTTTATTGGTATGGCTGCCATCAAACTATGCGAACGAGATGCAGAAAATAGGAGTTCCTACAAAACCCCTAAGACCTGTGGTCTCATACAAGGCATTAGCTGTCATACTGATAAGGACACATTTCTTAGACCATCACCACATTACACAGGTAAAGCCTAAGTTTGGTAGATTCTTATTTATAATCAGCACAAGGGATGGTACTTACATTGAATGAGAAGTGTCCCTTGCTAGCTACTGTCTTAGTTCAACTCTTACGTTCACTACCCTCCCACCCAATACCCCTGCAGTGGAAATATTCCAGCATTGCGGGGGTTAATACGAGTAGCTGGACCTAATACCCCTGCAGTGGAAATATTCCAGCATTGCAGGGGTTAATATGAGTAGTTGGACCTGTCATGGGCGTTTGTTAAGAGAGCCAACTATCCCCACCCCTTCTGCCCCTCCTACATTTCCTCCTAGTTTCCAGCAATGAAAAGCGCTCTATGAATGAAAGATCCCTCTGCTCCATTCATAGAGCACCTTTTGGTGTTGGAAGCTATATCGCTCCTTGTGCTGATTTAAAAAAATAAAAATAAACTTAGGCTTTACTATCTTGGAAATACTATGTGACATTTTTTTTTTTTTTTTAGCTTCTTCAACAGATTTAAAGTAAATATGTAATGATACAAATTTGGGATACATTGCTGGCTATTTATTGGCTACTAGCTACCTGGCTATCATGCTTACCTTTTGGTTTTAATATTTTGAGTCACTGACCCAAACAAAGCACAGAATCAATTAAATAAGTCCCACCAATATGCTAGATCTTGTCAATGGTCAATGAATCAATTAGTAATGATGCCACAGAAATAAACATGAGGGACAGTGAAATAACTAAATAAAAGGTTGACATCTGCAGCTCCCATATTTCTATCATTGCAATCATTTTGCTACCCAATGATGTTATCAAGATCACAGAAAGGGCTTACTAAAACTACATTGGACTGACCCTCATGTAACAGTTAAAGAAATAATTATTCATATTTAAAAGTATTTTGACATTTTGGGGTTGATTTACTAAAACTGAAGAGTGAAAAATGTGGTGCAGCTGTGCATGGTAGCCAGTTTCTAACTTCAGCTTGTTCAAATAAGTTTTGACAAAAAAAAAACCTGGAAGCTGATTGGTTTCTTTGCACAGCTGCACCGATTTTTGCACTCTCTGGTTTGAGTAAATCAACTCGGTTATGTTATGTATATTGTTGTGAATATCGAATCAGTGTTCAAAATTAGCTGCTAAGTATGTTTTTGTTTTTTTAATAGGGTTTATATATTTTGTTAAAGTAAAATATATCTAGCATCTCTAAGTTTTTTTTTCTTTCCCATAAAAGTCTATATTGTAAATATAGCAACACAGCACCAATTCCACCATGTATCTGCCATGTGCCACCCTAGGTAAAAGCAACAATGCCAGTGTCAGTATACTGTATATTAACTCGTCTAAAAAGGGACATAGGTAAGGCCAGGTTGGGGGACATGTTCCCATATAACAGGCCTGATAAACCTTTCCAAAACCTTAGGAGTCAGCACTGCTTATGCAACAGTCATTCATAAACAAAAGGACCTAAACCCTAACTGTAGTTGCTCTTGTCTGTATGCACTAATGCAAAGGTCTGATAGGGGTCTTCTGTATGCTGACTGCTATTGCCCCACTACTAGCTGAAAGTGAAATGAGATCAACTGATGTGTAGTACAGGTTGTAGTGCTCCACTCCATGGCTTGATCATCAGTGGATCCCCCTTAGCTGAATACCACAAAAAGTTAGAGGGTACTGGAGACGGCACAGTATGGGTGTCTCTTCACTCCTTGGACTAAATTTTCCACACTGACCTAACCTACCTCCAAACCACTGATAGCGACAGTTGTGAAGATGGGTTGCAACTGAGTGGTATATGTGGAGAAAGTGCCCGGAAAAGGTCCTCCAGCACATAAGGAGGCGATGCGAAAATATACACATTCTTTTTACAGTAATACTGCATATGATAGAGGTCTAAAATGATCCTAACATTTGTATGGATCATCAAATATCATCAAATACAGATGATAGCCAATATATGAAGAGTTGCAAGATAAATCATACTCCTATTCTCAGCTGATCTCCGGGTAAGAAGCCAGTGGTCTCTATGTTTCCTCCTTTTGGCCTAGCTGTACCATTCCATTCCCAAGGGTTGACGCTGGAGCTGGAGGTTATGTCATTGTTGAATGGTAAAAGTAACTCAATATCAGATTTCCAGGAACTGGGGCTTGAAGTTAAAGGTGGATCAGAGTTGTTGCATGTTTTTGGAACAAGCTTTGGGGAAGCAGAATACTCACAATTTGTCTGTCAGAATTTTGGTCCCTTATTTCGAAACCCTTCGCATATTCATTAGCCAGATCTGGGGAGGATACCGTAATGATCATCAGACTCTTTTTCACTATGGTAATGAGGATTTCTTCAGCTCTGATCTGTTTTGGTAGATGGCTAAAACAACATTTTAATAGGTGCAATACAAAAAAAAATGGTCAAGGGCATTTTTAATGTGGTGCATCATAAAGAAAGTCACATGGAGTCATTTTGTGTATGAAGAATTTTACGGAGTGTTCCTATTTAACAATGGCGTATGTAGCGAAAGCTGAAGGCCCATTGATGTGTGTTTTTTCACACCTTAACATGCAATGTATTAAGACAGTTTTTTTCAAAAGAATTGGTTGTCAATGCATCAAAAAGGTCCACAAAGTCAGACATGCACAGTTTATGACAACACAGTGCACAACTGTCAGGGCTGGTGCAAGGATTTTTGACACCCTAGGCGAAACCTATTTTGCAGCCCCCTTGGCTCCACCCCTGACTCCACCCCCTTTCCCCTGCCCATGTAAACCCCTCCTTTTTAATGACCAGCGCTCATCAAATGCAACCTCACCAATGCAGCCTACCAGTGCCCATCAATGCAGCCTCACCAGCGCCCATCAATGCAGCCTACTAGCGCCCATCAATGCAGCCTCACCAGCGCCCATCAAATGCAGCCTACCAGCGCCCATCAAATGCAGCCTACCAGCGCCCATCAATGCAGCCTACCAGCGCCCATCAATGCAGCCTACCAGCGCCCATCAATGGGGCCTACCAGTGCCCATCAATGAATGTTTGCTTGCTTCCATTCATTCAGGAGTTGGGACACAGATACAGTGCTCCACTGCTGCTGTGCCTCTGACAATATGTGTGAACGGAGTGCCGGTAGCCTGCTGATGCTGAGAATTAGTTGCTTGATGCAGAAAGAAGAGAGTATGAACACCAGTGGTCGAGCGCCCTAGGCAGCAGGGCGCCCTAGGCGGCTGCCTAGTTTGCCTAGTGGTAGCACCGGCCCTGACAACTGTACATGGCAGTGTTACCATGCAGGTGGATTGAAACTGCATTGCCCTTGTGCAGTGATGGTGAACCATAGCACCCCAAATGTTTTGTAACTACATTTCCCCTGATGCTCAACTACACTGCAGCATGCATGAGCATCATGGTAAATGTAGTTCCAAAATTTCTGGGGTGCCAAGGTTCGCCATCACTGCCCTAGTGTCTTGGGATGCCATTCAAAATTAGTGGCACTGCGACTTGCTAACACATGTAATGTACATTAATGTGCATTGCAGTAACATGAACTTTAACATGCACACTACCTCAACACGCCACAATGAAAATGTCTGTGCTTGACCCCTAAAGTGTATGTAAACTTCATTAAAGTGGGGTTCCACCCAAAAAACAAAACTACCTGTAAAAATTCTAAAAAAAAAACCAAAAAAACATTTGGATATTTTTTTTTTTTCACTTACCTCTAAATGCCTGTTGCTAGGTGGGCCCTCGTAGTCTGCCTGTCCCTTAGCCTGGGCTGGTGACATCACTTCCTCCTCGGCACAGGAAGGGCTCCGCTCTGCTCCCTCCCTCCTGTCAATCATCTAGGACCCATTACAGGTCCCAGGTGATTGAGCGGCCAATCAAGGCGCACGGCGCCGCTCGCGCATGCGCAGTGGGTGCCAGGCTGTGAAGCCACAGCCTGGC
This sequence comes from Lithobates septentrionalis, assembly GCA_037952835.1. NCBI lineage: Eukaryota > Metazoa > Chordata > Amphibia > Anura > Ranidae > Lithobates > Lithobates septentrionalis. The sequence continues at coordinate 386,406 of JBBDGP010001540.1, read as the reverse complement.
GCCCACAGTTGTAATGCCGGCGCCGACGAGCGGAGGGGGGAGACGAGCGGGGCTTCGATCCCCCGCATCGCTGGACCCAGGGACAGGTGAGTGTCCAATTAAAAGTCAGCAGCTGCAGTATTTGTAGCTGCTGACTTTTAATTTTTTTTTTTTTGGACGGCCCCCCTGGGTGGAACTCCTCTTTAAGTTCTTTTATTTGAGCTCCTTTGGTCTGTTAAATATACATTAAAAAGCATTTTGTTATATTTGTACAAAAACATACCTGTTGATCCTCCCAGAAACCCAGTGAGCTGATAACTTCCAATAGTTTTTGTAATTTTTGCAACCCAATAAGTGAATAAAATTATTATTTTTTTATAGATATATATGCCAGACAGTAAAATATGTATATATATCAATCTGTATACAGTTATTTTTTTAATGCATGCCAGTCTTCTATTTGTGTTCATATTTCTAATTACAAAATGTGTATAGTGAAAGCATGCACTTCTAAAAATGTATGTTGTAATAAACAATGTATTTTTTTTTTTTATAGCGGCTCAGCGTTTGTCAGCTTTTTAGATTTAAAGAAATTTTAAAAAAAGCTTCAGACTGGCTTAAAAATGGAACACTTGATAAACAATGTTATTTGAAAACTAGTGGGGCTTGTGGAAAAATAATATTAAAAAAGGAGATATTTCCTTTGACCAGAAATTAGGCATTTGGAAGACATTTATTTAAAAGATATGTTTCTTATTTATTTTTAAACCTGAACTGCAGGCAAATCGCAAAGTACACAGTTGGAATACATGTTCTTCCTGCCAAATTATTTGTGTTTCTGTTAATCCAGATTTATACAACACTGCCAGACAGCAAAGCCAGGCTAGTGTCCTGACTTTTCTCTACTGTAGTTGAGTAATTAACCAGGGCCCCTGATAAAGCAGTACAGCCAGCCCTCCTGTATTAGGCCTGGGCTCCATCAGTTCAAAAGGGGGGTCTGGGCCCCTGCTAAGCAGGAGGGCTGGCTGTACTGTCTTATTGCAGGCACTAATCCTCTTCTGCCTCCCCCTGCAGCGCTGCCGGCTTCTCCTCCTCTCCATCCCGCCAGCTGCAATGCAGGGAGATTGGTTCTAGCACATGCGCCCCCTTCCATCTGCTGTCCAGGCCCCCCCCCCATGTGCTCCTTTCCCTCCTCTCCTGCCAGCAACTGCTGTAGGCATACAGGGGGATGTTTCAGCATGGAGTGGGTACAAAGGCTGGTAAATATGTATTTCACTGGCCCCTTCCTTTCCTTAATTAACACAGTGAGTGATCGGTACCAATCACCCCTACGTCAATTCATGGTGGAAGCATAGTAAATTGTTTACTATGCTTCAGTTTGTAAAAGAGCTGGAAGCCTCAGAGCGCTTCCTATTCATTCAGCTGTGCAGCTGAGGCTGCAGAGAAAGGGACTGATAAATCTATGTCCTCAGTCACTTTCAGCCAGGGGGTGTTGTCAGGTAGGCTGCATGGAGCCCATGATTTCCAACAGCAGCCCTGAATTCATCTAGGTCACCTTCTTGTCCAAAGCCTGTGAAGGAAGAAGTAGAGAGACAAAGATAACATCACCACTCACTCTGCCTTCTCCTTCTGTCACCATGTTCATGCAGAATATCTGATTGGTCCCTATTGCTGCCCTTCCTTCTCCTAGTAGTTCTTTTGTTCATGAAATAACAAGATGCTCATTTCACGTAAAATTTGAATACTTACACTAATTAAATCTCAAAATATATTTAATGATTTTTACTGGATACATTACCACATTTTGTTTTTTTTTTTCCTTTCTGCCTGGAGCTAAATTTTAATCCATTCCTGGATACTTTCCACAACATGTTAGTACTAGGATTGCAATATAAAAGAAAGCTGCCAATCTTTGTATACTGATATTGAGTGATATTAACATTAATGCCGCGTACACGCGACCGGACTTTCCGGCAGAAAAAGTCAGACGAAATCATTCCGTCAGACATTCCGATCGTGTGTGGGCTTCATCGGACTTTTTCTTTCTAAAGTTCTGACGAACCTAGAAATAGAACATGTTTCAAATCTTTCCGACTAACTCAATTCCTATCGGGAAAACCGTTCGTCTGCATGCTAGTCCGACGGACCAAAAACAACACAAGGGCAGCTATTGGCTACTGGCTATTGAACTTCCTTTTTCTAGTCCCGTCATACGTCATCGCGTTCTAAACAAACGGACTTTGGTGTGATTGTGTGTAGGCAAGTCTGTCTCAGCGGAACTCCGTCGGAAAGACCACCAGAGTCTACTCTGACGGAAAGTCCGGTTGTGTGTATGCGGCGTTAGCGTGAGAATGAAGTACTCAGAGATAGAGTAATTAAGTGTTAAAGTGAATATATGGTGTTCTATATATACACAGTATTCTTTATTATAATCTGTATAAAAAAAAGAATAGTCCCCTAAATATGACATATTACATGAATATTTTATATTTTTCTGTGTTCAGCCAAAAGGTGGAGAGCTAGGCTCCTTTTTTCATGTTCAGGATAACCAAGGCTAAGTTCACCTTTACAGAAAAAAAAATAATAAATGCACAGATTTTCAGCCTCCTCGCGACCAGAGTAGGGCAATGGACCCTGCTCTGGTCTTGGTGGTGTCAGGACCAAAGACCGGTGGAGGGGGGGCTGAGTGCAAAAGCTGCACAGACCAGTCTATCTGCACGGAAGAGTTGAGGATCAGGTACGTATATCTCCTTTTATTGTTCTACTAGACATAAACCAGCAATTATCTCTGCAAGGGACCTTTTTTTTTTTTATTTGTCCAGAGTCGAGCTTTACAGAAAATCTGTCACTATATTATAAATTTAGAGCAGAAGTCACAGACAAAAATAAAAAGATATGGATGAAAAGCACATATATAATATATGCAGTACTTTTTTTCTGCTATGAACTGTCCTCAGTCTGATGGCCACCATCATTCACCCACCTACTGTAAGCCCATGCTTTCCTGGACCCACCCCAGCCTGTTATTGGATAGCGAAAGGAGGAGCAGCAAAATCTCTCCGTCACTCTGCTCTCTTCCTACCAGCATGCTTCTGGTCAGCACATGAACTGGTTGGCTCCTTGTGCAGCTTATTCCTTATTCCTCCCCAGCAATGCGAATGTATGAAAACCCTGCTTAATGAGGGATGATATGTGTTTTGATGCATTTCCATTGATTAACATCAACGCATCAGGAGGAAACCCTCATATCATAATGTTTGTAATTCATTTTAGCAACTGCTGTGAGTCGTTCGCTTATACTACATGTGGTCAAAAGGGTGACAAAAAAACCCCCAGCTCAATGCGTCACCTACCCCTGACTCCACATATTTGACTTTAGTGTAAACATCACCACTCTAGTTCTCTAAGTGATCCCTACCAGTAGATCCTGATTGGCTTTTAGCACTTCCACCCCCTTTCAGCTGTATAGGGATTGTAGGGCAATAAACATACAGAGGTAGTTGTATTACCAAAATGTAAACAGTCCTAACAATTTTTGAATTATTGCACAGCCTTAACTAAGGTGTTTTTCATTTATTTGTCTAGAGTCCTATTTTACTAAACTTGAAAGATAATGTACTAAAATATTAAAGATAAATTTATGATATATAAATGAAACCTGTACAGGCAGTTCCTGCGTTCAGAAAATTAAGTCCTGCTAGATCACCTCAGGCTGGCCCATTTTGCAGATATAGCTATGTAAAATAAAAACTTAAAAATAACTGCCTATACTGTTTAACCACTTGACAACTGGGCACTTAAACCCCCTTCCTAACCAGACCAATTTTCAGCTTTCAGCGCTCTCACATTTTGAATGACAATTACTCAGTCATGCAACACTGTACCCATATGAAATTTTTGTCCTTTTTTCACACAAATAGAGCTTTCTTTTGGTGGTATTTATTCACCGCTGGGTTTTTTATTTTTTGCGCTATAAAAGAAAAAAGACTGAAAATTCGGTAAAAAAATGAATTTTTCTTTCTGTTATCTTTATGTTTCTGTTATAAAATTTAGCAAATTTGTAATTTTTCTTCTTAAATTTTGGCCAAAATTTATACTGCTACATATCTTTGGTAAAAATAAGTACAAATTGGTGTATATTGTTTGGTCTTTGTGAAAGTTATAGAGTCCAAAAGCTGTGGTGCCAATCATTGAAAATTAATCACACCTAAAGTACTGACGGCCTATCTCATTTCTTGAGACCCTAACATGCCAGAAAAGTACAAATACCCCCCAAATGACCCCTTTTTGGAAAGAAGACATTCCAAGGTATTTAGAAAGATGCATGGTGAGTTTTTTGAAGTTGTCATTTTTTCCCACAATTCTTTGCAAAATCAAGATTTTTTTTTTCTTTTCTTTTTTTTTCACAAAATTGTCATATTAGCAGGTTATTTCTCACACACAGCATATGCATACCACAAATTACACCCCAAAACACATTCTGCTATTACTCCCGAGTATGGTGATACCACATGTGTGAGCTCTAAGTATAAAATTGATGCGCTTTAAATAAATAGTGCACAATATGCTGCTACGACTAAGCTAAAATCCAGGAATAAAAAATGCATACATGTGAATAAAATAGATAAATAATTATGGTGCTAATACATGTGTTAAAATAGCCAAAATAAATCTTCAAATTGGTGATGTGACGGTGAATATAAATAAATAATAATGACACTCAGATTACAATGTCCAGATAGAGATAAATAGTGGGGGAAAGTAAAAATAAACAGTTCCTTCCCTTAATCCAGATTGATTGACTCACTGGGTTAGATCGTTTGTATCAGGATATTTAGTTTTTCTCGGATCCCACTTTAGCCATAATACTGCTGATGATTCGGCTCTCAGGATAAAGGTTTTATGCAAAGCAAGCAAAGAAAAAATAGATCATTGTGCAGTGAACTTACTAGATAGTGCACAAGTAAAACAGGGACAAGAGATACACTCACAAACTCCCAGTCTATTAGAAGCATTCAACTATGCAGATTGCAGTCAGCCGCTGTGGACGAAGTTTCCCATAGAGAAACAGCTGCTGTTAACCTTCAGGTGTATTGCAGCACTGAACGTCCTAAGCTCCTCCCACGCGTTACATCACTGACACGTGACTTTTTCCCACAATTCTTTGCAAAATCAAGATTTTTTTTTTCTTTTCTTTTTTTTCACAAAATTGTCATATTAGCAGGTTATTTCTCACACACAGCATATGCATACCACAAATTACACCCCAAAACACATTCTGCTATTACTCCTGAGTATGGTGATACCACATGTGTGAGACTTTTACACAGCATGGCCACATACAGAGGCCCAACATGCAGGGAGCACCTTCATGCGTTCTGGAGCACCCAGGCCAATTCTGACATTTCTCTCCTACATGTAAAAATCATGCTAGAAAATTACATAGAACCCCAAAACATTATATATGTTTTTTCAGCAAAGACCCTAGAGAATACAATGGTGGTTGTTGCAATGTTTTGTGCTTTAAAAAAAACACAACAGTAAAGTTAGCCCAATGGTTTTGCATAATGTGAAAGATTAAGTTACGCCGAGTAAATAGATACCGAACATGTCACCCTTCAAAATTGCACTCGCTCATGGAATGGCGCCAAACTTCACTACTTAAAAATCCCCATAGGCGACGCTTTAAAATTTTTTACTGGTTACATGTTTTGAGTTACAGAGGGGGTCTAGGACCAAAATTATTGCTCTCGCTCTAACGTTCGCTCCGATACCTCACGTGTGTGGTTTGAACACCGTTTTCATATGTGGGCGGGACTTACGTGTGCGTTCGCTTCTACATGCGAGCACACGGACAGGGGCGCTTTAAAAAAAAAATTCTTTTTATTGTTCATTTCACTTTATTTTAGTGTGACAGTTTTTTTTGATCACTTTTATTCCTATTACAAGGAATGTAAACATCCCTTGTAATAGGAATATGGCATGACAGGTCCTCTTTACAGTGAGATGTGGGGTCAATAAGACCCCACATCTCACCTCTAGGCTGGGAAGCCTGAAATAAAAAGAATAAAAAAAGATCCTGGCTTCGATCATAGCGGTGAGTTGGCAGAAGCACCGGAGGGCGGCGGGAAGGGGGGGACATCCCCTCTTGCCTCCCGTAAGAATGATCAAGCAGCGGAACAGCCACTATGATCATTCTTATGGTGTAGGGAATCGCCGGCTGAAAAAGCTGATATCTGAATGATGCCTGTAGCTGCACCCATCATTCAGATATCCCTGCACAAAGTCAAGGAAGTCATATGACGGTCGGGGGGCGGGAAGTGGTTAAAACGCATTTTTTTTAACACAAAGTTGTCCATTTATACAACATTTCTAACACATAGCATGTACATACCAAAAATGACACCCCAAAATGGATTCTCCTACTCCTCCTGAGTACAGTGATACCACATGTGTGAGACTTCCACAGCCTGGCCACATACAGAGGCCGAGTACACAGCCGAGCATGGCTGAGCATGGCAGAGCATGGCCAAGTATGGCCGAGCATGGCCGAGTATAGCTCAGCATGACAGTGTATCGCTGAGTATGACTGGGTATGGCAGAGTATGGCTGGGTATCACCGAGTATGGCTGGGTATGGCTGGGTATGGCTGGGTATTACGGGGTATTGCAGAGTATTGCAGAGTATTGCAGGGTATTGCAGGGTATTGCGGAGTATTGCGGAGTATTTCAGGGTATTGCGGAGTATTGCAGGGTATTGCAGAGTATTGCAGGGTATTGCAGAGTATTGCAGGGTATTGCAGAGTAGTGCAGGGCATTAGACTATGGAGGGATGGCTGAGCATGGATGGATGGATCCATTGATGTGACTGTATTTATCACTGACCAGCGCTATGGGCACTACAGATGCAGCCCACAGCGCTGCTACCATCCGATCCCTCCCCCTCTCCTCTCACTCTGTACCGATCATGTCATGACGCCAGTTTGTTTACATGTGATCGCTCCATCAATTGACGGAGCGATCACATGGTAAACGGCCGTGATCAGTCTTTCGGCTATGGCCCGGTCGGCAAGTGGTTAAAATCCAGTAATATACTGTTTCGCCCTGCTCTGCACATGCTCAGTCGCTCTCCATTTTTAGTTTGTAGAGGCTGACGTGCTGAAAGCGAAATTAACCACTTCAGCCGCGGAAGGATTTACCCACTTCCTGACCAGGCCATTTTTTGCGATACAGCACTGCGTTACTTTAACAGACAATTGCGCGGTCATTTAACGCTGTACCCAAATAAAATGTATGTCCTTTTTTCCCACAAATAGAGCTTTCTTTTGGTGGCATTTGATCACCTCTGCTGTTTTAATTTTTTCCGCTATAAACAAAAAAAGACCAACAACTTTGAAAAAAAACCCCAATATTTTTTACTTTCTGCTATAAAGCATACCCAATAAAAAAAATCTAATCTCTTCATAAATTTAGGCCAATATGTATTCTGCTACATATTTTTGGTAAAAAAAACAAAAAAAAAACAATAAGCGTATCTTGATTGGTTTGTGCAAAAGTTATAGCGTCTGCAAAATAGGGGAAAGATTTGGCATTTTTATTTTTTTTACTAGTAATGGTGTTAATTTTTAGCGGGACTGTGACATTGCGGCGGACAGATCGGACACCTAGCTGACATTTTTGACACATTTCGGGGAACCAGTGACATTATTACAGTGATCGGTGCTAAAAATATGCACTGACATTGAACTACTAACACTGGCAGGGAAGGCGGTAAATATGTTCCCTCAGTGCAGAAACACAGGATCTCTGTGTCTTCCCTTGACAGAACGGAGATCGGCCTTGTTTACTATGGCAGATCTCTGTACTGTCTCTGTGGGGAACGACTGTGGGCGGCCAATGGGTATGCGCCCTCAGAACCTAATGCACAAACCAATGTACACCTACGACGATTTGCGCAGCCGAGCCAACCTGCTGCTGTATAACTGTGGTGGCTGGTCGGCAAGAGGTCAAACCCTCCTATCCTTTACAGCCAAGGAAGCTGTTTCTGTTTGAACTGCAACTGCCATGGTGCTGCACATGTGATCAGTTATGACACCAGCCATTTGATGGTTTGTCAGTTTGGTTGAGGACACAATCAAATCAAACTGTTTTTTGAAAACGGTAATCAATTAGTTTAGTCTCGCTTTATGATTTACTGCTGGGGCTTTTGGGCTTCAGCAAAATGGCAGCCTCCAGCAAGAAAAACTGGAGCAATTTAGAATGTATGTTCCTTATTAAATAACATTTTTTATGTTGTTTTTATGTTGTTATGGGTAAAGACCCGCTTTAATTTGAATTTGTATGCAAGTTGAAACAGGTACATATTTTAGGTGTAAGTATTTATTTTTAAGTTTTGGATAGCATAGGGAATAGCATAGGGATGGGTTGACACACCTGTAACCATAGGTGTGTGCGCAGGGTGTGCCAGATGTGCCTGGGCACACCCTAATCACCCATAGTTGCCAACTGTCCTGGATTTCATGCACATTACTAGGATGAATCTCCTCCCCCAGCAGTTTCAGGTGCTCCAAACTCTCAGGGTGACTGCAGGAACACCCCCAAGTGGAACCTGCCTCCTCCTTGCTTTCTTCTAGTACTGCAATTAAGCTTCAGTGGGCGGGATGGGGATGTGCCAGCCTTCGAGATCGTGCTGGGCTTGCCTTCTTCTGGTGGTGTCAGCTGTGCGCTGAGCAGAAGTCAGAAGGAGTGTGTGCAGACTAATATATATATATAACACACATATACACACACAGTGTCTCACAAAAGTGACTATGCCCCTCACATTTTTGTAAATATTTTATTATATCTTTTCATGTGACAACACTGAAGAAATGACACTTTGTACAATGTAAAGTAGTGAGTGTACAGCTTGTATAAAAGTGTAAATTTACTGTCCCCTCAAAATAACTCAACACACAGTCATTACTGTCTAAACCGCTGACAACAAAAGTGAGTACACCCCTAAGTGAAAATGTCCAATTTGGGCCCAAAGTGTCAATATTTTGTGTGGCCACCATTATTTTCCAGCACTGCTTTAACCCTCTTGGGCATGGAGTTTACCAGAGCTTCACAGGTTGCCACTGGAGTCCTCTTCCACTTCTCCATGACAACATCACAGAGCTGGTGGATGTTAGAGACCTTGCGCTCCTCCACCTTCCATTTGAGGATGCCCCACAGATGCTCAATAGGGTTTAGGTCTAGAGACATGCTTGGCCAGTCAATCATCTTTAACCTCAGCTTCTTTAGCAAGGCAGTGTTCGTCTTGGAGGTGTGTTTGGGGTAGTTATGTTGGAATACTGCCCTGCGGCCCAGTCTCTGAAGGGAGGGGATCATGCTCTGCTTCATTATGTCACAGTACATGTTGGCAATCATGGTTCCCTCAATGAACTGTAGCTCCCCAGTGCCGGCAGCACTCATGCAGCCCCAGACCATGACACTCCCACCACCATGCTTGACTGTAGGTAAGACACACTTGTCTTTGTACTCACCTGGTTGCCGCCACACACGCTTGAGCATGTGCACTCAACTTCTTTGGTCGACCATGGAGAGGCCTGTTCTGAATGGAACCTGTTTAACCACTTCAGCCCTGGAAGATTTGGCTGCTGAATGTGCAGGCCATTTTTTGCAATTCGGCACTGTGTCGCTTTAACTGACAATTGCGCGGTCGTGCAACACTGCACCCAAACAAAATTGACGTCCTTTTCCCACAAATAGAGCTTCCTTTTGGTGGTATTTGATTGCCTCTGCGGTTTTTATTTTTTGCTCTATAAACAAAAAAAAGAGCGACAATTTTGAAAAAAATGCCATATTTTGAACTTTTTGCTATTATAAATATCCCCATTTTTTTTAAAAAAAAAAAAAGCAAATTTTTTCTCAGTTTAGGCTGATATGTATTCTTCTATATATTTTTGGTAAAAAGTTTTAGCGTCTACAAAATAGGTGATAGATTTATAGCCCTTTTATTATTATTTTTTTTTACTAGTAATGGCAGCAATCTACGATCTTTATCGGGACTGCGACATTATGGTGGACACATCAGACATTTTTGGGACCGTTGGCATTTATACAGCAATCAGTGCTATAAAAATGCACTGATTAGTGTATAAATGTCACTGGCAGGGAAGGGGTTAACACTAGGGGGCGATCAAGGGGTTAACTATGTTCCCTAGTGTGTGTTTCTAACTGAAGGGGGAGGGGACTGACTAGAGGAAGTGACGGATCGTAGTTCCTAGCTAATAGGAACACACGATCTGTCACTCCTCTCAGAACAGAACAGGGAAGTGTGTGTTTACACACACTCATCCTTGTTCTGTCTCTCCTGCTCGCAATTGCTTGTGGCCAGCAGTCATCGCGACCATCGGGCATGAGCATCGGCACCCCTGCTGTGCAACGGGCACAAGTCTACTATCCCGGTCCCGCGAGCCGACGTTTAGCTACGACGGTTCGCAGTATCGTGTCGACCTGCCGCAGTAAAACGACGGCGGCTGGTCGGCAAGCGGTTAACCGTTGTATGGTCTTGGCCACCGTGCTGCAGCTCAGTTTCAGCATCTTGGCAATCTTCCTATAGCCTAGGCCATCTTTATGTAGAGAAACAATTCTTTTTTTCAGATCCTCAAAGAGTTCTTTGCCATGAGGTGCCATGTTGAACTTCCAGTGACCAGTATGAGAGAGTGAGAGCAATAACACCAAATTTAACACACCTGCTCCCCATTCACACCTGAGACCTTGTAACACTAACGAGTCACATGACACCGGGGAGGAAAAATGGCTAATTGGGCCCAATTTGGACGTTTTACTTAGGGGTGTACTCATTTTTTTTGCCAGTGGTTTAGACATTAATGGCTGTGTGTTGAGTTATTTTGAGGGAACAGCAAATTTGCACTGTTATACAAGCTGTACACTCACTACTTTACATTGTAGCAAAGTGTAATTTCTTCAGTGTTGTCACATGAAAAGCTATAATAAAATATTTACAAAAATGTGAGGGGTGTACTTACTTTTGTGAGATACTGTATGTACGCACACACTGTAATATATATATATATATATATTTTACAAACATAATATTACCAAAAGTATTGGGACACCTGCATTTACATGCACATAAACTTTGATGGCATCCCAGTCTTAAGCTGGCCATACACCTATAGATTATCTGCATATTTTCTATGGTTAGATGGAAAAAGTGCAACAGATTTCTCCATGTTCGCTAAACTGTGTGGATGGAGGAATCTCCCACTTTTTCCATCTAACCATAGAAAATCTGCAGATAATCTATAGGTGTATGGCCAGCTTTAGTCTGTAGGGTTTATATATTGAATTGGCCCACCCTTTACAGCTATAACAGCTTCAACTCTTCTGGGAAGGCTGTACACAAGGTTTAGGAGTGTGTTTTTGGGAATGTTTGAGCATTCTTCCAGAAGCGCATTTGTGAGGTCAGGCACTGATGTTGGACAAGAAGGCAAGGTTTGCAGTCTCTGCTCTAATTTATCCCAAAGGTGTTCTATTGGGTTGAGGTCAGGACTCTGTGCAGGCCAGTCAAATTCCTCCACCCCAAACTCGCTCATCCATGTCTTTATGGACCTTGCTTTGTGCACTGATGCGTAATCATAGTGGAACAGGAAGGGGCCATCCCCAAAACTGTTCCCATAAAGATGGGAGCATGAAATTGTCCAAAATATCTTTGTATGCTGACGCCTTAAGAGTTCCCTTTACTGGAGCTAAGGGGCCAGGTCCAACCCCTGAAAAACAACTCCACATCATACCCCCCCCCCCCCCAATGATTTGCACCAGTGCACAAAAAAGGTCCATAAAGACATGGATGAGCGAGTTTGGGGTGGAGGAGCTTGACTGGCCTGCACCTCAACCCGATAGAACAACTTTGGGATGAATTATAGCAGAGACTGCGAGCCAGGCCTTCTCGTCCAACATCGGTGCCTGACCTCACAAACGAGCTTCTGGAAGAATGGTCAAACATTCCCATAGATACACTCCTAACCCTTGTGGACAGCCTTCCCAGAAGAGTTGAAGCTGTTATAGCTGCAAAGGGTGGGCCAACTCAACATTAAACCCTACGGACTAAGATTGGGATGCCATTAACGTTCATATGTGTGCGATATATATATATATATATATACATATATATATACATATATACATATATATATATATATATGTGTGTGTGCGCGCGCGCGCGCGCGTTTGAGCTTTGGGGTGCACGCCCTAATGCAATAGGCTTGCGCACACCTATGCCTGTAACGTTTGTTTTGCGGTCTGTGTCACTGTTCAGACGATTTCACCTCACTTTCTGTCCCTGCGACACCTCTTTCCCATGAGAACTCTTACAGGAGTAATTTTCTTTTCCTAGAAGTAGATTTCCTCTCACTTCCTGTTGTCTCGGACAGGAAGCAAGATTAAATCTTCCTAATGAGGATATAGACAGTAGAAGCAAAAGAATGTTACCTCACTTCTACTTTCAACGCTAAACATGTTGTCACTTTCACACCTGCAAATCATGTAGTGTTTCCATGTTTTTGTCCAACCCCTGGAGATGTGCGTCTCAGATTATATTAAATTGCAGTCTGTATATGACGATCACTCAAATGTTGCAGAGCTTTGTTTCTAGTCTCCACTTGGCTAAAAAAAACCAGGATTAATGTTAAACCCCACAACAAACATTTACGTATGTATTGCTATGAGATTTGGAAACTCAATTTTTTTTATCTTCCAGACTAGGAACATTTTCATCAAGTATAGAAAATATCTGTTGCTCTTGTCAGAAATTGGGTACCTTTGTCGATTATAAAATATAACAAAATGAATGCCATTTTTATTTTGTAAACTCCACTTGGCGGTGCAGTCACTGTAGATCTGATGGGTAGATCTGAAATGAGTGGAAGCTCTGCTGATTTTATTATCCAATCACGTGCAAGCTAAAATGCTGTTTTTTATTCTCCTTGCATGTCTCCTTCGGATAGACAGCGACTGCACTTCTAAGTGAACTTGCAGTGCAAAGTGGATTTGCCTTTAGTAAAATAACCCCCTATATCTCATCGACCACCATGTACCTGAGATAAACAAAGGGAGATATGTTTTTAACTCCAGCATGTGTGACAATCATGCCTGCCTCCATAGATACAATGTAGAAGCGAGTATAGCCATGAAAAGGTGTTCACAGGATCACCAGTTGAAAAAGGAGCATGAATGAAAGCACATCATCTGAAGCTTGGTGAGCTGCAATATCATAATTACTTGTCTTTGAATTTAAATGTACTTTAACCGCTTCAGATCCGGGCCATTGCCAAATGACGGCAACAGCGCGGATCTAAATTGCCGGGACTTGACGTCGTCCCGTGCACGAGCGGCCTGCGCGCCCCCTGCAGGGCGCGCGCGGCGCGCTCGGTGATCAGCGAGTCTATGAGACTCGCCTGATCACAGATCAGAGTAAGGGGTTGGTCCCAACCCCTTACCACATGATCAGCTGTCAGCCAATGACAGCTGATCATGTGATGTAAACAGAGCCGGTAATCGGCTATTTTCCTCCTCGCGCTGACAGCGTGAGGAGGAAAAAAAAAACCCGATCACCGGCAGCCGTGATCGGGACATCAGTCCCGATCACGGCGATCTTATAACACAAAGCAATAGGCAGCAGTGCTGCCTACTAGTGCCCACCAGATTAACCCATCAGTGCCCACAGTGCCATCAATCAGCGCCACCCATCAGTGCCCACAGTGCCACCCATCAGCACCCACATCAGTGCAACCTATCAGTGCCCATCAGTGCCGCCCATCAGTGCCCATCAGTGCCGCCCATCAGTGCCCATCAGTGCCGCCCATCACTGCCCATCAGTGCCGCCCATCTGTGCCGCCCATCCGTGGCCATCAGTGCCGCCTTATCTGTGCCCATCAGTACCGCCTTATCTGTCCCCATCAGTTCCGCCTTAATTGTGCCTATCAGTGCCGCCTTAACTGTGCCTATCAGTGCCGCCTTAACTGTGCCTATCAGTGCCGCCTTAACTGTGCCTATCCGTGCCCATCAGTGCATATCAATGAAGGAGAAAAATTACCTGTTTGCAAAATTTTATAACAAACTATTAAACATTTTTTTTTTTTTCAAAATTTTCTATCTTTTTTTGTTTGTTTAGCAAAAAATAAAAACCCCAGCTGTGATTAAATACCACCAAAAGAAAGCTCTATTTGTGGGAAAAAAATGATAAAAATTTCATTTGGGTACAGTGTTGTATGACCGCGCAATTGTCATTCAAAGTGCGACAGCGCTGAAAGCTCAAAATTGGTCTGGGCAGGAGGGGGGTTTAAGTGCCCAGTAAGCAAGTGGTTAATCACTGCAGCCCTGGAAGGATTTTCCCCTCTTAATGACCAGGCCATTTTTTGTGATACGGCACTGCGTTACTTTAACTGACATTTGCGTGGTCGTGCAATGCTGTACCCAAACAAAATTGATGTCAATTCCTCAAACTCAACTTGTCCAAAACCGAGCTCATCATATTTCCTCCTCCAAATGCCTCTTCTCCTGATTTCTCCGCCACAACTATCCAACCCAACCCTACACGCCAGAGTGCTAGGTGTTATCCTGGATTCTAAACTCTCCTTTCGGCCCCACATCCAATCACTTTCCAAAGCTTGCCACCTCAACATCCCCAAACTACATCCCTTCCTAACCAATGAAACCACAAAGCTCCCGATTCACTCCCCTGGTGATCTCTCGCCTCGACTACTGCAACTCCCTCCTCATTGGCTTACTGTTAAATAGACTACCCCACATTCAGCCCATCATGAATGCTGCCGCCAAACTCATCCACCTTACAAACCGCTCAGCATCTGCTACCCCTCTCTGCCAATCCCTCCATTAAATTCAAAATACCAACAATAAGTTACAAAGCCATTCACAACTGAGCCCCCAACTACATCACTAGCCTAGTCTCAAAATACCAACCTAATTGTCCTCATCATTCCTCCCAAGACCTACTTTCTAGCTCCCTTATCACCTCCTCCCATATTCACCCCCAGGACTTCTCCTGAGCCTCTCCCATCCTCTGGAATTCCCTACCCCAATCTGTCAGACCATCTCCAAATTCATCTACTTTTAGGCGATCCCTGAAAACTTTTCTCTTCAGAGAAGCCTATCCTGCCTTCATGTAACAACTGTTCTTTTATTTATCAGCTCATCCCCCACAGTTATTACCCTTTCGTATCACTTGAACCTCCCTCCTAGATTGTAAGCTCTAACGAGCAGGGTCCTTTGATTCTTCCTGTATTGTATTGTAATTGTATTTCCGACTGTTGTAAAGTGCTATGTAAAGTGTTGGTGCTATTTAAATCCTGTATAATAATAATATAAAATAATAATATTTTTTTTTCCACAAATAGAGCTTTCTTTTGATGGTATTTGATCACCTCTGCGGTTTTTATTTTTTGTGCTGTAAACAAAAGAGACTGACAATTTTGAAAAAAAGCAATATTTTTTACTTTCTGCTAGAATACATATCCAAAAAAAATGTAAATAAAACAAATTTCTTCATCAATTTAGGCCAATATGTATTCTGCCTATATATTTTTGGTAAAAAAAAAAAAAAAAATCCCAATAAGCGTATATTGACTACTTTGCGCAAAAGTTATAGCATTTACAAACTACAGGATATATTTATGGACTTTTATTTTTTTTATTGTTTTTCTGGTAATGGCGGCCAACAGCGATTTTTAGCGGGACTGCAACATTGCGACGGACAAAACTGACCACAAGTGACACTTTTTGGGGACGAGTGACACAATACAGTGATCAGTGATAAAAAAAATAAAATAAATAAATATGACACTGGCAGGGAAGGGGGTAACAAAGGGGTGATCAAAGGGTTAAATGTGTTCACGGTTTGTGCTTTCCTACTGTGTGGGGGAAGTACTGTCAGGAAGAACACAGATCGCGGTTCCTGATTACTAGGAACAGACGATATCCATGTTCTCCCTTGTCAGAATGGGGATCTGCCTTATTTACATAGGCAGATCCCCATTCTGCCTCCCTGTGGAGCGACTGCAGGTGGCCAGCGGACATTGGGTCCGCCATAAATATGCATCGGCTCCTCCACCGTGCAGCGGGCGTGCGTGCCCACACTATCTATTGCATATACAGGTACGTTGTTTCACGCAGTAGAGCCGCCCTGCAACAATATATATACGGTGGGCGGTCCTTAAGTGGTTAAAGTATAACTTTTTTTTTAGTTTTGGATAGAGTGGAAAGGGATTAGAATGCTTCTCAGCTTTTATTGCGGTCTGTGCCCCCTTCAAGGAGATTCACCCTCTCTACTTGTCTTGTTTACCATTATCACTGAAAGTGAAAGAAAAGGAAAATCTCAATTTTTTGGTTGTCCCTAGAAAAGTAATAGAAATCTTCCAATATGGACACTAGTTCTGGTCACCTGGGGGTCACCAAGGAATTCCCAGGAATTTCCTCTCACTTCCTGTTTGGCTATGAGACAGGAAGTGAAGGAAAATCTCTGCAATGGGGCGCAAATCGTGAAAAAAAAAAAATTTGATAGGGGTTAAAACCCTCCCTTTTAAATTAAAAAAAAAAAAGTTTTGCCTATAGGTCTACTTTTAGGCTCCATGCACACTAGAGCTGATAAACTGCAGTTTATTGGCGTTTGGGCGTTTTTTTTAAAAGCCCATAAACTCCACTCTATGTTAGCCTATGTGTCCAAGCACACATGGATGTTTTTTTAGCTTTAATGAGCAGTGGAGTTTATGGGCTTTTTTCTAAACACCAGAAATTCGCGTTCAAAGTGCCGTTTTTCACCGCTAAAAAAAGCCAAACGCCGATAAACTCTCATAAATGCGCGTTAATTAGCGTTTGGCGTTCTATTTTTTCAATGCAGTGGGAGTTTGGAATGCATTGTGGAATTTTTGGAGTGTCCTCTGGGTATTTTTATTAAAAACGCCCATAAACGCTAAAAAAGACGCTCACAAACGCTAGTACAAAACGTTGTTAAAAGCACGTTTCTCAACCAGTGTTTTCTGCCAGCAATCTGGCGTCCAGAAAAAGCTTTTTTGAGCTTCAGTGTGCATGAAGCCTAAGAGGTAGAGATACCATCAAATATTAAAACCACTTTAGCTACATACTTTTCCAGATCAGTACCTCAAAATTACTGAAAAACACAACAGCCAGATATTATATGAAAATCCTATAACAACATTTTCATAACAATAACAGCATAGATAACAAAATGCTTTCAATTGTATATATAGCAGACCAAAAAGGTAAAATATAAAAACTTCATTGTGATTACATACACTTTAAGGTCCCTATGCAGTATAAGTAAAATTCACACTCATTAGCACATTTTTTAAGCAGTTAATTTATTATGTTTGTACATTTACGTACTGTATAAAGGATAAACCAGATGTACAAAATGTGCAACTAATGCATTTTATTATTCATCAGCTTATTTCAACAGACAATTGACTCTGGGATAGAACTCTAGAAGACTATAGATTTGTTTATCCATCGTAGTAAAATAGAAACACTTCACACATCAGAACTAGCAGCAATAAAGTTCTTTTTTCAAAGAGAAAAGTCTGCTACAGCTGTAACTCTCCAAACATCAGGTTTAAACATGCAGTTTGAGTAGCCGTCCACACTTGGTTTGTACCTCAAGATGACCGCTAGATAGGCAAAATCAGGTTATCAGCAGGCACGGGAATTTGGAGAGGATAGCTAAAAAACAAATCCATGATTGTATACCTTTTTTTTGAATGCTCATTTGAAACCCAAATATTTTCACCAGAATGTTCGAAAGATACCCTTAAAAAATTACTAGACTATCTACGGGCGCCTGAAATAATACTGGTGTGGGTGGCATCTTACATGTAAATAAAATGGCACATATTTGAGTGGTACAAGGGAGTTGTTGCCCAGGGGAAAGGGGTTTATGTTAAAATTTTAGCCTAGAGAAGAAAATTAAGGCTGAAATTTGCAGACTGGCATAGGCAAGGGACAGATTTTAGAAATCTACCCAATTAATTGAAAACAATAAATTCACACCATGGCTTCAGTTTTTCTATAGAAGATTAAAAAAGGTCAACACTTGAATGGTTAGCATGCAGTCAAACCATTCTCAGTAGATAAGCCACTATGCAAAGATTTCCTGCACTTGATAAGTCTCTGCCAATAGTGAGACGTAGTCATTTCTTTTTTTTTTTCTTGAGGTATTGAGTTGGGGCTCAGATTTGTCAAATAGACGCAAGGTCTTTTTTCTTTTATTTGTAGACTGTAGATTCCTGGCCGCTGTCACCACTCTTGATAAGGGGCACGTGGAGTACATGGATTGGAATATTTGCTGAAGAATAGTCACAAGTGAATTTCCAGCATTCTGGAAACGCTCTTTGATTAGTGTTGCAGGTCATTCATTCATAAGTACCAAGTGCACTGCTCATGAATTTTGTTACCAGCCTTAGCATTCCTAATTGACAATTCACTCAAGGTGGTGCATGCTTGGTATAGCAGTAGTAGATCTGTTACAGTTGTAGATCAACTACACTAAGAACACATATATAAATCTTTAGTTTTTTTTAAACTAGGGAACAATATGCTCACAATTTTATGAATGTAAGTATATAATTATAAAAGAAAACTGTTACAGCAAACAAAATAAAAGAACTAGAAAATAAAACAGTTAATGCTTCTTGGCAAAGTTCTATTACAGTTCATACCCGATATAGTCTGGACTAATTAGAATATTCACAAAACTTATCAAAGGCTTAAAAGGCATGTATAGCCCAAATGTTTATTTTATTTTTGTATATTGCATGGTAGAGTAAACACCAGTTGGTTTAATTTGTCTTTCCTTTGGGAAGATTTCTCATTTACTTACTGTACTGGAGCCTTATTTCAGGTTTTTTTTTTTCCTTTTATTTTTTTTGGACCATTGTAAGTATGCATATACCATACCTGGCCATTCCTGTGAATTAAGAGAATGACTAAGTTGCTGCTACTACAGTGATCCTCGCTCTTTTCTGGGTCCAGTGACAAGCGGTTTTCCTACTACATAGAAAACACCTGGAGCCGCCTGCTGGGCACGGCTGCCATTTATAGAATGCCTTGCACTTTTCTCTATTAACCGCTTAAGGATCAAGCCTCTTTCTGAGATTTGGCGTTTACAAATTAAAAAACATTTTTTTTTGCAAGAAAATTACTTAGGAAAAAAAATATAATGTTTGGGGGTTCTAACACCCTAGAAAATAAAATGGTGGTCGTTGCAATACTCTGTCACACCGTATGTGCGCAGCGGTCTTACAAGCGCACTTTTTTGGGAAAAAATACACTTTTTTGAATTAAAAAATAAAACAGTAAAGTTAGTCCATTTTTTTTTATGTTGTGAAAGATAATGTTACGCCAAGTAAATCGATACCCAACATGTCACGCTTCAAAATTGCGCCCGCTTGTGGAATGGCGACAAACCTTTACCCTTAAAAATCTCCATAGGTGACGTTTAAAAAATTCTACAGGTTGCATGTTTTGAGTTACAGAGCAGGGCTAGGATTATTGCTCTCGCTCTAACGATCACGGCAATACCTCACATGTGTGGTTTGAACACAGTTTTCATATGCGGGCGCTGCTCACGTATGCGTTCGCTTCTGCACAACTCAGCAGGACGGGGCGCGTTTAAAAAAATGTTTTCCTATTTATTTTATCTTTTATTTTTTAATTTTACACTGTTCTTTTAAAAAAATGTTTCACTTTTATTCCTATTACAAGGAATGGACACATCCCTTGTAATAGAAAAAAGGCATGACAGGACCTCTTAAATAAAAGATCTGGTGTCAAAAGGACCTCAGATCTCAAATTTACAGTAAAATGCAATAAAAAAAAATAAAAAACAAAACAAAAAAAAAATGAAAAGGTTATTTGAAGAAAAAAAAAAAATATCTCTTTAAGAGCTATAGGCGGAAGTGACGTTTTGACGTGCAATGGTATGGAGACGGGTGGGGGCCATCTTCCCCTCACTCATCTCTATACCACACACAGAAGAGGACCCGATCACTTCTGCCGCTACCGACGGCTCCGTAAGCACCGGAGGGCACCAGAGCGCGGCAGGAGGGACGTTCTCCCGCCGCCGATGAAAGTGACCTTGTGCCTGTTGAAGAAGAGGATACTGGGGTTATGGTAGCTAGTGACGGCGGGGGGTCCGTAAGTGGTTACGGCATTTTCTGATTGGTCAAGGTGAAGATCATGACCTCACCATCCCACCTTTCCACCTTGTCCAATCAAACAGAAACCCTTTCCATGCTTTGAGAAAATGCAAAGCGCTCTCTGAATGACACCTGTGCCAAGCAAGCGATCCCCTGTGGTTACTATGCAGCAGGACAGCTGCTCAGCATAAGACCCAGAAGAGAAATGAAGATCACTGTAGAACAGGGGTCTTCAAACTACGGCCCTCCAGTTGTTCAGGAACTACAATTCCCATCATGCCTAGTCATGTCTGTGAATGTCAGAGCTTTACAATGCCTCATGGGATTGTGTAGTTCTGCAACAGCTGGAGGGCCGTAGTTTGAGGATCGCTGCTGTAGAAGCAGCAGCTAAGGTAATTCTCCGCTTCCACAGAAATGAGCCAGGTAGGAAATATGCATACTGGATAGCTCCAAGCTGAACCAATATAACTAGGCAAAAAAAAAAAAAAAAAAAAAAAGGAACTTAGCTTTACCACAAAGTGAAAGGGAAACCTCTCCTCTTAGATAGTGGTCACAAGTGTCCCTATAAAATTTACCCAGATTTCTTGATCTGGTTACATCTTAAAAATTTTGGATTCGGTCGCTAGAACAACCAAAAGGTGTAACTCTACCCAGTTTCCAACCCATCTCTACTGTATACAAAACAGCTTCTGGCTTACATACAATTTAAGGGTCCATTCACATTAGCTGGTGGGACAACACATCCCAGTGCAGTCCTAGTGCAAGAACAAGGCAATTTGACTTTTCATGTTATCAGTTCACATCAACACGCTGAAAAAATAAAAAAAAAATAAATAAAAGGAGGGCATGTTGCACTTTTGCACAGCAAAGCGCATTCTGACACACTGGAACCCATTATAACACGCTGCTGTGCATAACAAGAACACTGTATTCTCTAGGGATGCAAGAGTCAGTGGCAGAAACCAATGGGCTCAGTGGAAACCAAGAAACTGCCAAATATCCTCCCATTAGTTTGTGTCTTAGGAGCCTTCAGGCAGCTGTTTTTTTTTTTTTTGGGGGGGGGGGGGGGGGTTCAGTCAAATCAATTGGCAGTGTGGGTGGCAGGAGTGGTTGGCAAAAATAAATTTTTGCAAGAAAACATTTAATTCAGGGATAGTGGCTGTAAGCTGTCCATACCCTTGCAGATAAGACAGTCACCTATTCCCAGCTGAGGGAAGCATGTTCAGCAGCAGGTTTGGTCATCTATTGATAGGATCAAATCTGAGCACTATGGACAGACCACACACTTCTATAATCACATCTAAATTCCCCAGCCTTTGAATATTGCACCAAATTGGTGCCAGTACTAAAATGAGCCATAAGTACAGAAATACAAGTTTCCTTTTTCCAGTCACATGTTTGCACTTTACCTATACAGCAAATGTGTCTCCATATTCAGTGTAGAAAGCAGTATTGGATGCTCTAGAAGTTGAAAATACTGATTCGTTCAGAAAGAGGACTATAATACTGTGAAATATTTTTGACACCCACCAGTACAAAATTATTTGAGTACATTTACAGAATTACATGCCATGTACATAAGCATGAGAGATGTTCACCAGCAAGAAAGTCACTAAACTGTAAAACCCAGAGCAGCAGAACATAAGTCCATCATTTGTGATCTTGAATATCAACTTCATGAGACTCAGTAGGACACTGAAATAAAAAAAATCCTCAGTCTGTTTTGATTCACTGCTGTGATGCCTTTGCAACGCGTAGCTCTTCCATCACTGAGAGTAGCAGCCTACAAACATGTTCACTATGACGCTCAAGAGCAACTATTTCTTCACCTTGTCTTTCAATCACTTCTTCTAAATCTGATTTGTACCTATAAAATATACATAAATAAAGTTGCCATGTTAGGACATTGTACATATACATGAAAACACGATGTGTAAATAAATTAAATATGTCTCATACTGACAGTCAGCCATTTCATTTGCTAAATAAAGTGACCCCAACTACTTTATATGGAATATACCCATAATGAAAGGATCAGTAATTGGCCAAATGATCAGACACATCAATAGCAATAGAATCAATAGCAGAATAATACAAAACATTATGAAAGCTGCACAAACATGGACTCTTCACAGCAATGTCTTTGTAGCTCAATCAGGGTAACATAGCTGCATAGCATAGTCTCTGTAAGACTCTATAGCAACAAAGCCGAGAACCACTACTTCAATAAAACAAGAGAACACAGCTACTTGCGCTTATCCTTATAAACATCCTCCCTCTCAGTGAAGTCCAGGGTGGATAACACATAACACTGCTAAAGGGATCCCAGACTGGGGGGGCACCCGGAACTGCAGAAATATGGTAGCTAGTCCTCCCTAGAGTAGCTGCATCTTCCAGAGAAGCTGGGTGCTATAAGGCTGCAGCCTTGCTGCCCACCTACTGGCTCTGAGAGTGGAGGGGCACTTACCTGGCTGCAGATCACTTGTCAAGCTACCTCTGATGTATGTTAGCCTCTCTGATCTGCTGTGGAAGGGAAGCTGAGGAACCTATCTTCCTACGTGTGTCCAGGAAGCAGGGAGCAGTGGGAAAAGGAGTTAAAGGGGGCTGCACCTGCAATGGAGTTAGGTGAGTGAATGGGCAGTACGCTACAATACTTTTAAGTTCTTTTCACTTCCTGTGCCAGAGACAGAACAAACTAAAAAGGAATCTCCCAAAGTGCATGCTAATCTACCCTTAGACCCCTTTCACACTGGGGCGTGGGCACCGTTGGCGGTAAAGCGCCGCTATTTTTAGCAGCGCTTTACCGTCATTTTTGCGGGGTTTTCGGCAGCTAACGGGGCAGTTTTAACTCCCACTAGTGGCCGAAAAAGGGTTCAAACGGCCCGCGCTTTGCCGGCGGTTCTGCAGCGGTGCCCATTCATTTCAATGGGCAGGAGCGCTGTATACACCGCTCCTTCACCGCTCCAAAGATGCGGCTTGCAGGACTTTTTTTTAGAGTCCTGCCAGTGCACCAGAGGGCTTTCACACTGGAGAGACAGGAGCTATGCAGGTGCTATTTTTAGCGCTGTAGCGCCTGTAAAGCGCCCCAGTGTGAAAGGAGTCTTAGACAGTTGTCACCAGAACAGATGCCCCCATTGGAAGATTTTCCAATACCTCCTGCTCTGGTAAGCATACTGGGACACTGGTAAAAGGGAACCAAACAAGATCAACATACAGAAGATGCCTTTTTTTTTTTTAAGGTGAAAATTCTTAGACCCCTTTCACACTGAGTCGTTTTTCAGGCGCTTTTGGGCTAAAAATAGCGCCTGTAAAGCGCTTGAAAAACGGCTCCCCAGCAGTCTCAGTATCGGTGCCAGTCTTTTGCAAATATCTCCTAAACCGTGTATATTTAGGAGATATTTGTTGCACCTACAGGTAAGCCTTAATCTAGACTTACCTGTAGGTAAAAGTGGTCCCAGAGGGTTTACAACCACTTTAAAAGGCAATGCCTTGTAACCACATTCCCCAGCTGCTGTGACCACGCTTTCTTTCTTTAGCAGTGGAAACACTTTCCTGTGAAACGGCTAGGTGGTTGGGTGTCTACCTAGATCAGATCTCCCAGTGCTCCCCTGCCTACTGTATACCAAGCTCATCACTTCAAATCTGCAGCCAGTGGCATGATCCGAAGCCCGGATTTGCCTAGGTTTATTCTGAAAAAGAAACTTCCTCGAATATAAAACATAGCACTGTACCCTTTTGTTTTTCTAACATGCTGAAATAGGATTCATCCCATGGCGTTGATATATTACTTAATGTATATATTATGTCATGTAATGTACTGTTCAGGTCTGCAAGACCAATTAGAATAAATTAATGATCTCTAGAATGGTGTGTAGTAGCAAATTGTGACACTAATGGCCACAAGATATTTATGTTAAGCTTTAATTTTAAACTAACATTTGAGAACCTATTTTTCCACATGCAAACAGTGTATCCAACCAACAGCATTACATCTCTTCTATGGAAAATTGCTTTCTGCGGAAATCCGTCAGAGCAACAGTTAAAAAAATATATGTGGTTGGTCAAAGAAGGCATCTAAAAAATGAGAGAATCAATGGGTTTTAATTTCAGGAGGAATTGTGCACATGAAACTGTGTATAACCATGGATAGGAGAAGGAGAAGGAGAGAATTAATCAACTTTATTTTAAAGATAACAAATAGTTTCAGGTCCAGCCAAAACTAAAAAAAAAAAAATAGTACAGAAGAACATTACTCTAAAATGTCATATCTAAAAGCAAATATACCTTTAACCACTTAAGGACTGAGCCTCTTTTTGAGATGTGTTGTTTAAAAGTTAAAAACAGTTTTTTTTGCTAGAAACTTAGTTAGAAAAAAAAAATGTATAATGTTGGGGGTACCAACACCCTAGAGAATAAAATGGCGGTCGTTGTAATACTTTGTCACACCGTATTTGCGCAGCATTCTTACAAGCACACTTTTTTTTGGAAAAAAATACACTTAATTGAATTAAAAAATAAGTAAAGTTAGCCCAATTTTTTTTATATTGTGAAAGATAATGTTACGCTTCTAAATTGCGCCCACTCATGGAATGGCGACAAACCTTTACCCTTAAAAATCTCCATGGGCGATGTTTAAAAAACTCTAGTTTGCATGTTTTAAGTTACAGAAGAGGTCTAGGGCTAGAATTATTGCTCCCGCTCTACCAATTGTGGCAATACCTCACGTGTGGTTTGAACACGGTTTTCATATGCGAGCACTACTCACGTATGTGTTCGCTTCTGCACGCGAACTCGGAGGGACGGGGCGCGTTTAGACATTTTTTCTCATTTTACTATTTTTTTTTTTTAACACAGTTTTAAAAAAAAAAATAAAAAAAAGCTTTTATTCCTATTACAAGGAATGTAAACATCCCAGCATGACAGGACCTCTTAAATGTGAGATCTGGGGTCAAAAAGACCTCAGATCTCATATTTACACTTAAATGCAAAAAAAATAAAAAAATAAATTGTCATTTAAAAAAATTATTTAAAAAAAATGGCCCTTTAAGAGCTCTGGGCGGAAGTGACGTTTTGACCCTGCATCGTTATGGAGACGGGTGGGGGCCATCTTCCCCTCACTCGTCTCCATGCCCAGCCAAGGTGAAGATCCGATTGCCTCCGCTGCTGCAGACAGACCCGGTAAGCGGCGGAGGGCGCCGGAGCGTGGCAGGAGGGGGGCCCCTCTCCCGCCACCGATAAAAGTGATCTCGCAGCGAATCCGCCGAAGAGACCACTCTCATCAGAAACTGGACCGCCGGCCGAACACGAGGATACCAGGGTTATGGCAGCTGCTGCTAATACAACGATATCCCCTGTCAAAGTTAGCACATATATCGGCGTGTGGTGGTCCAGAAGTGGTTAAATCAAATCATTTTTTTTATTTTTATAATTCTACATACAAACAAATAATATATAAAAAAAAACACAAAACCAATCAAACCTTGCACTTCTCGTATTAAAGTAACTTAACATATAATAATCAAAGCAAAATAGGAGCATAAATACAATTTACTCATCAAATTAAGCTCCCTTAAGAACTGTCAGACTATGGTAGCTTCCTCTATGTAGCTTCAAAATATCTCTTTTACATATTAAATGTCTTCTCTTCTCATCTACTCCTCATCCTTCTACCTCAGCTCTTTACTCCCATTTGTCTCCACTACCTTTACTCCTGTCAACTAGATGAACCATCATAAAATTCATTACTAGGTTCTAACCACAATGACCATATTTTACCAAACCTTTGGGGTGTACCTCTATGCGTATATGTTAATTTTTGTCTTTTAAAGTATATAGTTAAGTTTCTTAACCCATTGTTTATGGGTTGGAGGATCAGTAGATAACCATTTTTGTAGAATAACTTTACGTGCCAAGTATAGAGATCCTAGCCACATAGTGTACATCTCTACTGGTAATGCTCCATTAGGTATTATTCCCAGTAGTGCAAGTTTGGATGTCCCGGTTATCTCAGTGGAGCATAATAAATGTAACCACTTCAACCCCGGAAGAAATTTACCCCCTTCCTGACCAGAGCACTTTTTGCGAATTGGCACTGCGTCGCTTTAACTTACAATTGCGTGGTCATGCGATGTTGTATCCAAACAAAAATTTTTTTTTGCGCTATAAACAAAAAAAGAGCGCCAATTTTGAAAAAAAACGCATTCTTTTTTACCTTTTGCTATAATAAAATATCCCCCAAAAAATATATAAAAAAAACAATTTTTTCCCTCAGTTTAGGCCGATATGTATTCTATTTATTTCTACATATTTTTGGGAAAAAAAAAAAAAAAAAAAAAAAAAAAAATCGCAATAAGCGTATATCGATTGGTTTGTGCAAAAGTTATAGCGCCTACAAAATAGGGGATTTATAGCATTTATATTTATTTATTTTTTTTTTTACTAGTAATGGCGGCGATCTGCGATTTTTATCATGACTGACATTATGGCGGACACAGTGGACAATTTCGACACATTTTTGGGACCATTGGCATCATTACAGCGATCAATGCTATAAAATTGCATTGATTATTGCAAAAAGGTCACTGGCAGTGAAGGGGTTAACACTAGGGGGACGATTGAGGGGTTAACTGTGTTCCCTGGGAGGTGGATTCTAACTGAAGGGGGAGGGGACTAACTGAAGGAAGTGACAGATTGTGGTTCCTAGCTAATAGGAATACACGATCTGTCACTCATGTCAGAACAGAAAAGGGAAGTGTGTGTTTACACACACACTCGTTCCCTGTTCCGTCTCCCCTGCTCACGATGGCTCATAGCTGGCGGTCATCGTGAGCATAGACCACGAGCACCAGCACCACCCGCTGTGCAGTGGGCGCGTCTGCTATCCCGACCCCGCGAGCCGACGCATAGCTACGACGGCTCGTGCAGGGGAGCCTACCTGCCGCAGTATAACTGGTAAAAGTTGCTATTCGTTAACGGATAGCGTTCCATTAATATATCAAAGGGAAGTAGAACATCCCCTTCATACAACTGATACAAAAATATTATGCCCGCCTTTTTCCAATCTGGAAATTCTGAGAGTCTATTCAATTCATAAAGACAAAAGTTATCCCATATGGGCATATGTTTCGTATACCCCCTATGCTGAGTGATATTTCACACTGCTTCCCATATCCTATGGATCAAGTAGAAAGTAGGGAACCCCATTTTATTATAAAAATGGTGAGCTACTATTAGTTGAACTAAAGGATATTTTTTTTAAATTGGGATACTATTATCTTCTGTGTAGGTCTTCCATGCCAATGTTCTAGTTTTGATGCGATAAAGTAATAAAGTATAAAGATACATTTGGTATTGCAATTCCCCCCTTATCTATGGGCTGTTGTAATATTTCAAATCTAATTCCAAATTTTCCACCCTTCCATATGAGATCCTTAAAAAATCAATGGTCCTAAATAATCGTAACATCAACCATATAGTATCTGGGGCATCCACACCATCTTCACCAAATTCGCTCTCCCCACCATAGACCATGGAAATTTACTCCACGTTTTACTCTGTTGTCTAAATTTAGCAATAAGAGGGAGTATGTTCGTATCTGTATATTCTATAACATTCGGTGCAATTACCACACCCAAATATATAAATGATGTAACCAAGGCCAACTTCTGGCATGGATTGGTATTGAATCCTGAGAAGGATCCATACATGTCTATTAAGGACTGCAAACAGAGATGGGACCGGGTGCCCCAGAAACACTAGAGTATCGTCCGCATAAAATGCTATCTTATCTTCACCTGTAGATCTAAAAAATCGCAATATTTGTAAAGGAACGAATAGCCTCCGCCAGTGATTTAATGGCCAGAGCAAAAAGAAGCGGGGAAAAGGGACACTGCCTCGTCCCTCTGGACAATGAAAAGGGGGCCGATACACATCCATTAACCTGTACTCTTGCACTTGGGGAGTCATACAAAAGTTGTATCCATTTAATAGGTCTGGGGCAAAACCCATAACATTTTAAGCATTTCCACA
Organism: Lithobates septentrionalis; assembly: GCA_037952835.1. NCBI lineage: Eukaryota > Metazoa > Chordata > Amphibia > Anura > Ranidae > Lithobates > Lithobates septentrionalis. Next base: position 358,163 of record JBBDGP010001540.1, on the reverse strand, counting down.
AAAAGACCCACTCTATGCTGTTGAATGCTTTAGACGCATCGAGTGACATTATGGCTCTATTTCCCATGTTATCTGTTGGAAGTTGTAAATTTAGGAATAGCCGTCAGATATTATTTGCTGTGGATCTATTAGGAATAAAGCCTGATTGGTCACAATGGATTCGTTTTAAAATACATCTTAATAGTCTAGTCGCCAATGGCTTTGCCAACAACTTAATACCTGATGTTAAAGATATTGGACGATATGAATCAGGGTTACTTGGGTCCTTATCAGGTTTCAATAAAATAATAATTACTGCTTCATTCATAGAGGGGGGTAATGAATCCACCTCCATGGCGTAGTTAAAGACATCGAGCAGTTCAGGTAGCAATACATCCCCATATTTTTTACAGGGCTCAAAATTTCTGAGATAAAAAGAAGACAAAAGCGCACCAGCCTAGTGCATTAACTTTTAAAACATTTATTTGATAAAAAATATTAAAGGAAATAACTCACAGGCGATTAGTAGAGGAGGCACAACAAAAATCGCACCGGTAAACAGTCTGCGATTTGGAAAGAGCGGAGCCTTCCAGGGGTCGTGGAGGAACGCACAGATGCTGCAATCCGCTAACGCGTTTCGAGGGGAATGTCCCCTCTTCCTCAGAGCTATGCAGTGCAACCTCCCTCAGCGAACCTCACTTATAAATGGCTGCAAGCCAATAAGACAGGGGTGGGGTGCGGGGCTCCTCCCCCTTAAGAAATCACTCCCTCCTAAGTCCTCTGATCAGGCATACCCTATACGCATAAGTGCATATGCAGACGTGTGCACACACCATATGTACACGTGCATGCATACACATACACACATATATATCTACACACAAGAGCAGCTGGTAAATGACCAATTGAAAAATGAAAAATAAAAAATGAAAAATGAAAAATAAAAAATAAAAATAGGAGGTGAGCAGCAACATGCTATGCATACGGACTGAAGAGCAACATGTGGTATCTAGACATAGCAGCAAATTTCTGAGCTACCAGCCAGGTCTCAAGTGTTACTCGCCACCAGTTGCCCCACCCAACCCTTACCCTGCCCCGCCCCTAATCACGCCATCATAAATTAGCTCATGAAATGACACTTGTTTTATGCAGAATTAAGTTACAAAAATAAATTTTAACAATAACTTTATCATTTCCCCTCAGCACCCATCATTGCAGCCTCACCGTGCCCATCATTGCAGCCTCACCGTGCCCCCCATTGCAGCCTCACCGTGCCCCCCATTGCAGCCTCACCGTGCCCCCCATTGCAGCCTCACCGTGCCCCCCATTGCAGCCTCACCGTGCCCCCCATTGCAGCCTCACCGTGCCCCCCATTGCAGCCTCACCGTGCCCCCCATTGCAGCCTCACCGTGCCCCCCATTGCAGCCTCACCGTGCCCCACATTGCAGCCTCACCGTGCCCCACATTGCAGCCTCACCGTGCCCCACATTGCAGCCTCACCGTGCCCCACATTGCAGCCTCACCGTGCCCCACATTGCAGCCTCACCGTGCCCCACATTGCAGCCTCACCGTGCCCCACATTGCAGCCTCACCGTGCCCCACATTGCAGCCTCACCGTGCCCCACATTGCAGCCTCACCGTGCCCCACATTGCAGTCTCACCGTGCCCCACATTGCAGCCTCACCGTGTCCCACATTGCAGCCTCACAGTGTCCCACATTGCAGCCTCCCTTTGCCCCCATTACAGCCTTACAGTGCCCCACATTGCAGCCTTACAGTGCCCCCATTGCAGCCTTACAGTGCCCCCATTGCAGCCTTACAGTGCCCCCATTGCAGCCTTACAGTGCCCCCATTGCAGCCTTACAGTGCCCCCATTGCAGCCTTACAGTGCCCCCATTGCAGCCTTACAGTGCCCCTATTGCAGCCTTACAGTGCCCCCATTGCAGCCTTACAGTGCCCCCATTGCAGCCTTACAGTGCCCCCATTGCAGCCTTAAATTGCAGCCTTACAGTGCCCCACATTGCAGGCTTACAGTGCCCCCATTGCAGCCTTACAGTGCTCCCATTGCAGCCTTACAGTGCCCCCATTGCAGCCTTGACAGGGCGGAGGAAGTGAGAGGGGTGGCCGGATCGTGACTGGAGTTAAAGGGGAGCCACGAGCGGTAAAACACGCTGTAACAGCTGACATTGAAACTGTCTCCGCTCTGCTCACTCTCACACAGCCCGCCTCCTCCTAACCCCGCGTCTGTAATAGACCGAATGCATCCCAGCAATGGACCAGCGTTCTGTCTATTACAGGAGCGGGGTTAGGAGGAGGCGGGGCTGTGTGAGAGTGAAAAAAAAAACAAAAAAAACTAACCAGTAAAGGTAACCCATTTTTTTTTTTTTTTTTATAATGTGAAAGATGTTACGTCGCAAGAATTGTGAGAGAATTGTGATCTTTTTACTCTAAGCAAAAAAATCGTGATTCTCATTTTGGCCAGAATCGTGCAGCTCTACTCCCACACTTCAAAAACCTGCTGGTAGGTTAATTGGTTCCTGCCCAATTTGGTTCTAGTGTGTATGTACACATACGAAATAGGGACCTAATATTGTAAGCTTTTAGGCCCCTTTCACACGATCGGACCGTTCAGGTCCGCCTGTCAGTTTTGACGGCGAACCTGAACGGGCGCTCGGAGACATGTTCGCTGACATCCAATCCGGTCCGATCCGCTAAAAGCAGACGGATGGCTCTAGGTCCAGGTCCGTCGCTGGCAGATCGGATCGGGTGAGATCTGATGAAAACGGACATGCTGTCCGTTTTCACCTGATCCCTCCATAGGCGGCAGCGGCGCCTGACAAGCCCCTCCCCGCTCAGTGAGCAGAGAGGGACCTGTCATCCGCCGGCTCAGCGGAGATCAACGGACAGATCTCCCGCTGAGCCGGTGGACTGAGGCGGGCTCCGTAGAAACGGAGTCCGCCTCGTGTTAAAGGGGCCTTAGGAGGGCAGAGACTGATGTGTATGTACATTTTGTAAAGCATTGTGTAAATTGTTGTGCTATATAAAATGCCCATAAGAAATAATGATAAATACAGTTAGGGTTACAGCCTTACAGTGCCCCACATTGCAGCCTTACATTGCAGCCTTACAGTGCCCCCATTGCAGCCTTACAGTGCCCCCATTGCAGCCTTAAATTGCAGCGTTACAGTGCCCCACATTGCAGCCTTACAGTGCCCCCATTGCAGCCTTGCCAGGGCGGAGGAAGTTAGAGGGGTGGCCGGATCGTGACTGGAGTTAGAGGGGAGCCGCGAGCGGTAAAACACGCTGTAACAGCTGACATTGAAACGGTCTCCGCTCTGCTCACTCTCACACAGCCCTGCCTCCTCCTAAACCCGCGTCTGTAATAGACAGAATGCATCCTAGCATTGGACCCGCGTTCTGTCTATTACAGGAGCAGGGTTAGGAGGAGGCGGGGCTGTGCGAGAGTGAGCAGGGCTGAGACAGTTTCAATGTCAGCTGTTCCAGCGTGTTTTACCGCTCGCGGCTCTCCTCTAACTCCTTGCACTCTTCCACCGGGAGAACGGCTCCCGGTCAACCCCGTTTGCCGGTGGTGCTCGCCCCCCCACTCCCAGGCAGCCCAGCTCCTTGCCAACCCCCATTTTCCACTCGCAAAATGCGAGTGGAAAATTTGAGGGCTGCTTTTTATATATTTCCCCTGTAAGACCATCTGGTCCTGGTGCTTTATTATGAGGTAGATGGGATACTGCATTTCTTAACTCATGCAAAGTTAATGGGCCTTCCAAAGCCACCCTTTTATCATTTGAAATGCTTGGTAGATCAATGGTGTCGAAGAATCTATTCAGGGACTCCTCTGAGTAGGATACCCTGCTGTTGTATAGTGCCTAATAAAATTCCCCAAATACCTCCAGTAAATATACCTTAATTAGATGCCCAGTGGTCGAAGTTGGAAAATCTGACAGCAAAAGCAATGGTATCTAATGTTGCATATGATTAATTTTGGCCCAAGCCTTGCTAAAGCATTATATACTGTAAGAACATCCATGTCTAGTCATAGGTTGCTGGACATGGAATTCATCTTCGCAAATCTATAAGTTAAAAATGACTGAGGTCAGTCTAGTTGTAAACCATAAAAACACAAAAAAGTAAACCGTCTTATGCTGGGTACACACGATTTGAAAATCAGCCAGTTCAGTCGGAACCAACTGACATTCAGTTAGTGTGTACAGCTGCCTGTCAGACAGAAGCGCTTTTGTCGAATCACAAATCACAAATCGCTTTTGTCGAATGGGAATGGTGGAGAACCAGAATTCGATCAATCCTGGCAGCCAATGGCTGTGGGCACTGATCAGTGTGTCCCCCTGTCAGAATACAATAGCACAGCGGGGGACATTTCTGCATCAACATCGCTTGTGTTGGTACAGCAATCTGTCAGTTTTTCATTCAACCCGCTGGGTTGAAAGAAAAGAAAAAAAAAAAAACACAGAACAGGAGTGAATGTACCAGGCTTTCGCTAAGTATTTGCATGAGATTTTCATTGCCCAATTTGGCCTATAATGATTGCATGTTGCAGAAGCACACTGTACAGGTATCCCTGGTCAACCAATTATATTCCCAGGTGCCTGCTATGGGTTTCCCCAAAATAAGGCTGGCGACAGGTATATCTGCAAGTTTGTTAGGCTGAACAAAAATTAAATATACGTACAGAAACATTTTTTTTGCAAGCAAGATTCTACAGAGGTCAAATTTTTGATCCAGAATTTCATGACCACAGCAGGTTCAAGCCATAGAAAAGTTTGTGAAGCTACTTACCTGAATCCAATCCCTGGTAAGGGTTCGGGCGCACGGTCAGTCTTCCTACGTTGTTCAATAATATCTGCATCAAGTTTCCTTCTATTAAACTTGCATATATGCACTGCAAAAAAGCAGAAAGTCAAAATAATAAAGCTACAGTGTATATGTATATTGGTCCATGTTATTTTGCTGTACCTTTTTTTTTTTTTTTTTTTTTAAACAGTAGATACCAGGACCTCAGTACTAGCATATTTTGCCAAATATATGTAAATATAATTTGGAAATATAGTTATAAATGCAATGAATTCTGGAGCAGAACAGGTGACCGTGCCCTTTTGTTAAGTTTGCATTACGAAGGGTTAAAGTATAACTAAAAAAGGCAAAAAAAACTTTTTTTAAGTTTTGGATAGATTCAAGAGGGATTAGAACACTTGTCCATTTTTTTTTTTTATTGTGGTCGGTGCCCCCCATTAGAGAGATTCAGCCACTCTATTTGTCCTGTTTACCAATATCATTGAAAGTGAAAGTAAAAGAAACCCCACTTTTAGGTTGTCCCTACAAAAAGAATAGAGGTGAACTCTTCCAATGTGGATACTAGCTCTGGTGACACGGGGCTCCGCAAAGAATTCCCTTAATTTGCAGGTTTTTTCTTCTCACTTCCTGTTTGGTTATGGGACAGGAAGTGAAGGTAAATCTCCATAATGGGATACTCGCTCTATCCAAAATAATCAAAACATTGCCTATAGTTCTACTTTAAGCTGGCCACACATGGCTCAGTTTTTTTGGTTCAGCCAGAGAGCTGAACAAAAAAAAAAAAACTGAACCGATTCCCCCATCCACATATTTGAGGTAATGCAGGAACCCTCCCAGCTGTGTCATTGTATTCTGCAAGTGGGACTCACCCACCGCCAGAACACACTGATCAGCGCTGCAGCTAAATGGCTGCATGCATTGATTAAAATGTTCCAACAAGCCACTTCATGAGAAGTCAATCATTTGATTGACTTCTCATGAACAGGAACAGCAATAGATGGATCAAAATTCGTCAAATGCCTGCTGAACAGACCAAATTTTAATCCATCTATGGCAGCTTTGGTGTTAAGCTTGTGTTACAGGGAGCTTATAGTGCGAGGTTTACAGAGAACGTTCGAGTACGCGACACAGGAAAGGTTCGAGTACGCGACACAGGAAAGGTTCGAGTACGGGACACGGGTAAGGTTAGAGTACGGGACACGGGTAAGGTTAGAGTACGGGACACGGGTAAGGTTAGAGTACGGGACACGGGTAAGGTTAGAGTACGGGACACGGGTAAGGTTAGAGTACGGGACACGGGTAAGGTTAGAGTACGGGACACGGGTAAGGTTAGAGTACGGGACACGGGTAAGGTTAGAGTACGGGAGACGGGTAAGGTTAGAGTACGGGAGACGGGTAAGGTTAGAGTACGGGACACGGGTAAGGTTAGAGTACGGGACACGGGTAAGGTTAGAGTACGGGACACGGGTAAGGTTAGAGTACGGGACACGGGTAAGGTTAGAGTACGGGACACGGGTAAGGTTACAGTACGGGACACGGGTAAGGTTAGAGTACGGGACACGGGTAAGGTTAGAGTACGGGACACGGGTAAGGTTAGAGTACGGGACACGGGTAAGGTTAGAGTACGGGACACGGGTAAGGTTAGAGTACGGGACACGGGTAAGGTTAGAGTACGGGACACGGGTAAGGTTAGAGTACGGGACACGGGTAAGGTTAGAGTACGGGACACGGGTAAGGTTAGAGTACGGGTCACAGGTAAGGTTAGAGTAAGTTGCTAGGAGGATTAGTTTGAGGGCTAGTGTTAGCACTACAGGGAGGGTGAGTTTTAGGGCTAAAGAAAGGGCTAGTGTTTGGGATAGTGTTACGTTCACAAGGAAAAGTTAGTGTTGCTAGAGCAATAGGGAGGCTTTCTATAGGCTGTATAGTAGCTCAGTGTCTAACACCTCTGCCTTGCAGGACTAGGGTCCTTGGCTCCAATCCTGTCCAGGATGCAATCTGCATAGAATTTGTATGTTCTCCATGTGCTTGCATAGATTTACCCTTGGTACTCTGGTTTGCCCCCACAGAGCTGCACAATTAATCGTCAAGAATCGTTATCGCGATCTTGACTAAAGTGTTTCACAATTCTTTCTATGCAAAGAATTCTCTCTGCTCTTCTGAAGCCACAGCCCTCAAAAGAAAGGAAGAGAAAAACTGGGCAGTCTGCCAAGAATCAAAACATTCTTTATCAGTTGAACTTAAGTATAAACATTGTAACAATTTGTCAATGGAATAGACTTTGTGTGTAAGTGAAAAAATTTTAAACACTAAACCTTTTTCTGACATTTGTTGGTTTCAAGTTAAAATGTTTTTTTTTTGCTAGAAAATTTAAAACCTCCAAACATTATATATATTTTTTTAGTAGACACCCTAGAGAATAAAATGGTGGTTGTTGCAGTATTTTATGTCACACTATTTGCGCAGCGGTCTTTCAAATGCAATTTTTTTGGAAAAAATTACTTTAATGAATTAAAAAAAAACAAAAAAAACAAAACACTAACTAGTAAAAGGTAACCCTTTTTTTTTTTTTTTTTGCATAATGTGAAAGATTTTACGTCGCAAGAATTGTGATCTTTTTATTCTAAGCAAAAAAATCGTGATTCTCATTTTGGCCAGAATCTTGCAGCCCTACTCCCACACTTCAAAAACCTGCTGGTAGGTTAATTGGTTCCTGCCCAATTTGGCTCAAGTGTGTATGTACACATATGAAATAGGGACCTAATATTGTAAGCTTTTAGGAGGGCAGAGACTGATGTGTATGTACATTTTGTAAAGCGTTGTGTAAATTGTTGTGCTATATAAATGCCCATAAGAAATAATGATAAATACAGTTAGGGTTACAGGGAAGGCTAGTTTTATGGTCACAGAAGGTTGGTGTTTAGCCCCGGTTCACACAGGGGTGGCACGACTTGCAGGTCGCCTCAGCGAGGCGACCTGCAAACGACTTCCGCGGCGACTTGCAAAACGACTTCTGTATAGAAGTCTATGCAAGTCGCCCCCAAAGTAGTACAGGAACCTTTTTCTAAGTCGGAGCGACTTGCGTCGCTCCTATTAGAACGGTTCCATTGTACAGAACGGGAGGCGACTTGTCAGGCGGCTAGGTCGTCTGACAAGTCGCCCCTGTGTGAACCGGCTCTAAATAGGCTAGTGTGGAGGGTTTCAAGGAGGGTTAGTGTTAGGGCTGCTATACATGGTTTGCATTTCGTCCGATCCGGAAATTCAAGCAATAAATGCCCCTGTCAGCATCACCCAGTTCAGAGCAGTGTTAATTTAGTCGACTAAAACATTTTTGGCGATTAAATACTACTAAAAACTAAAACAATTGAGATGACTAAAATACGACAAACTAAAACGGCATTTTAGTCAAAATCCTAAAATGAGACTAAAACTAAAATGCCATTTTAGTCAAAAGACTAATGCCTTGTACACACGATCGGACAGTCTGACAACAAAATCCATCTGACTTTTTCCGACGGATGTTGGCTCAAACTTGTCTTGCATACACACGGTCACACAAAGTTGGTCGGAAATTCCAAATGTCAAGAACGCGGTGATGTACAACACGTACAACGAGCTGAGAAAAATGAGGTTCAATAGCCAGTGTGGCTCTTCTGCTTTATTCTGAGCATGCGTGGCACTTTGTGTGTCGGAATGGTCTACACACGATTGGAATTTACGCGATCGGATTTTGTTTTCAGAAAATTTTATAGCCAGCTCTCAAACTTTGTGTGTTGGAAATTCCAATGGAGACTACACACTGTCGGAATTTCCGGCAACAAGCTCCGATAGCACATTTTCCGTCGGAAAGTCCGATCGTGTGTACAGGGCATTAGACTTAAACTAAATTTAAATTTGGCTTCAAAATTAACACTGGTCTGTAGTGCATGTTCATACCTCAATACCATAAATAATAGCATATTAGATTTATGACTCCAGCCGTATAGAATGAGTTTGGAAATTGTGTAGAGAAATGTTAACTAATGCATTACAATTTAATTACACCCATTAGATTTTAGATGACCAAAATTTGTTTTATGCCCCGTACACACGGGACAGAAAATGTGTGATAGGACCTTGTTGTCGGAAATTCGGACCGTGTGTAGGCTCCATCACACATTTTCCATCGGATTTTCCGACACAAAGTTTGAGAGCAGGCTATAAAATTTTCCGACAACAAAATCCGTTGTCGGAAATTCCGATCGTGTGTACACAAATCCGACGGACAAAGTGCCACGCATGCTCAGAATAAATAAAGAGATGAAAGCTATTGGCCACTGCCCCGTTTATAGTCCCGACGTACGTGTTTTACGTCACCGTGTTTAGAACGATCGGATTTTCTGACAACTTTGTGTGACCTTGTGTATGCAAGACAAGTTTGAGCCAACATCCATCGGATAAAATCCTAGGATTTTGTTGTCGGAATGTCCGAACAAAGTCCGACCGTGTGTACGGGGCATTAGTCGACTAAAATGTACTGGAGATTTTAGTGGACTAAAACGTAGGACATTTTAGTTGACTAAAATGTACTGGAGATTTAGTCGACTAAATATGACTAAAACTAAAACAATTGCAGAAGACTAAAATGGGACTAAAACTAAAATGCCATTTTAGTCCTAAGACTATAACTAAATCGAAATTTGCTGCCAAAATTAACACTGGTTCAGAGGAGGTCGTATTTAAAAATGACCTAATCTAATCTACAGTAAATGGGTACATTCACACACACACACACACACACACACACACTAGTGCTTATTGAAAAAGCAAAAGAATGAGGTAAACCATGAGTGATGCTGCCCTTCGCAACCAATATTATAATGTTGTTTAAAGACAGATATGAAAGAGAAAAAAAAATGGCACCAACATTATATGGTCCACAGTTTAGATGTTCAATATTTTTTAAATCAAGTCAAGTCAGTCTGCATCATATTTGAAAATTCAGCAAATCAAAAAAAAAATTTATATAATTATAATATATATATACACACACACACACACACACACACACACACATATATATATATATATATATATATATATATATATATATATATTCATATAACATGTATATACTTTTGAAAGCAGACCAGCACGTGTTTGATTTTGGTTCATTAAGATTGCTTATCTATACCCATAAGGGCAATAGTCTTAACACTGCACTGCCCCATGTATGGTGCTCATATATGATGTCCCATTAAGTCCTTTGTGAAGACCATACAGCTCTCAACCATTGTTCTTACAGACCACCTGCTTGTTTGGGAACAGAGTATATGACTCAAACCATGCAACTGACAATGACTCTCCCACAGAAGTACACGAATATCAAACAGCGGGTTATAAAGTAATTAGACAGGCCAATGTCAGAACAGTTGCTGGTGGTCCTTCCCACCTCCGCCATTGTAAGCTACATTTTAGAGCAGAAGTGTTTGCTTTTTTAAGTGCATCCATGAAACCAAATATGAGCAGCAGCCTTAAAGACGACTCACGCAGACCACATCCGAAGGAAAAATAAAAATACGATTATCTTGCCTAATTAGGAAATTTTTTCTGCCAAGTAAATGTGTGTTCAAGTCAAATGTGATGATTAAAGGCATTGATTTGTTGGAATCACAAAATGTGTAAACCTTCAAAAAACAATATTTATCTAATAAAAAGGGCAATAAAGGAGAACTTTAAAGATCAGTAGATGATAACTGAACTTTTGCTTATTAGTTGTAATATGTGAAATAATTATGTTTGGTTTGTCAACCTAATCTTCTTACGTGTAAGAAAAAAAAAAGAAAAAGAAGTAAACCTCAAGTTGCAGCCAAAAAGAGAAAGCATGGGTATAAAAAATAAATTGAAGCATCTCTATAGGCACCGTAGAAAAATAGCAGTCTTGACCCCTTTTTACATACAATGCCAAGAAAAACATCTAGTGGTGGTTCTGATGGTAATTTCTGAAAAGTGGTGCTGTCTAGTCATATAGCAGGGCCCTCCTATTCCTTCTGTATTGAACTGTACTGTAATTGTACTGTCCTCCTCTACATGTAAAGCGCTGTGTAAACTGCTGGCGATATATAAATCCTGTAGAATAGAATACTCCCGTTTTTTATTCCAAGCAACTAAATCTCCTATAAGATAAAATGATCAACTTTGCCAATAGTCTGTATTACATCTCATTCACTGATAGTGGCACATGCTCACGTCAACCATTGTACCTTAAGAAAAAAACGTAAAAATATTTTTAACCATCGGTTAAGGCATAAAGCAAATTCTTGTGCTTCTTGTACAACACTTCTTGATTTAAAGTGTATATCAGGTTAAACATTTTTCAGTTTCAACCCCTTGGCTATTGAAACGGTCAACAGAAAGTAAGGAAAAAAAACACCAATACCAATAGAAGGAGCGACAGACCAAATGGTAAAGAGTCTAAATAGATTTATTGATTTTAATTTAGGAAGTAATTTTTCTAACAGAGTCCTGGATAGCAGCAAAAACTGGACAAGTTTTCCAATCATTGTCCACTCCATCCAAATTAAAATAAATAAATAAATAAAACTTTAATATACTGTCCATTATTTTCAAACCACACCACAGTTCTAAACATGGGATGATTTAAAGGTTTCCTCATTCTTCATAAGCCCTAACCTTCAACATGAAGTGGTGTTTACTTCTGCACTAATTCCTTCTGAAGGACCACATCTATTCAAAAAGTCTATTTGAAGATTCTCAAAATTATTGGCAAGAAAAAAAAAAAAAAAAATATTCGCTTTGCTCTTGCTAAAAAAAAAAAAATTCTACTAAAAATCCATGATAGAATCTGAAATCCCTAAGAGTCCTTAAACATAAATCTTATACAAAAAGAAATAAAGATGTAGTATCTGCTGGTGAAGGATTAATCCTGAATACGTAAGCTAGCAAAAACCTTTAAAAGAGACTGGTGAACCAGGGGCTCTGCCAAGCAAAGGATCACCCGAGTAGAGTCACGATAATACAAAGAATGGTTTCTTCTGAGCAAGAGTTAGCCAGCGTCTGGTGTTCTAATGCCGCGTACACACGAGCGGCCTTTACGGCAGACTTTGCCCGGCGCACTTTTTCGACTGACTTTCTGAATGAACGGACTTGCCTACACACAATCCACCAAAGTCCGTCGAATTCGTACGTGATGACGTACGACCGGACTAAAACAAGGAAGTTCATAGCCAGTAGCCAATAGCTGCCCTAACTTGGCTTTTTGTCCGTCGAACTAGCATACAGACGAGCGGACTTTTCGACCGGACTCGATTTCGACAGATTGATTTAAAACATGTTGTTTCAAATCTAAGTCCGTCCAACTTTTGAGAAAACAAAGTCCGCTGGAGCCCACACACGATCGAATTGTCTGACCAAATCCAGTTCGCCGGGCAAAGTCTGCCGTAAAGTCCGCTCGTGTGTACGCGGCATTAGGGTGAACTAGGTCCAATTGTCACTAAACTTATAACCAGAAGAAAAAAAAAAAACACAGGGCTGCAGAGTGCAAGCCAAAATTATGCCATTCGGTACTTTTACTGGAGAATTTATTAATTGAAGGGATACAGTACTATCACATTACACTCCAAGGTCCCCCATCTCACATGCGAAACATACCAATTTGGAGAGCAGCCAATCTGTCTACCATCATGTCTTTGGAGTGTGTGTGTGTGTGTGTGTGTAGGGGGACGGACTAGACTATCCTATCTGAGGAAATTCATGCACGCACAGGGAGAACAAGCACGCAGATAGCATCCTGAACCAGGGACTCCAGTGCTGCAAGCTAGAAGTGCTGACCACTAAGCCACTGCATTTTCCTGGTAGGAAAGTGTTATTTTGTTTACTCAAAATAATAATGCGATTTGGTTATAATACGTGACCTATTGATTTATGTGAAGTGTGATATTAATGAAAACCACTTTATTAGCAATGAAATCTGACAATATACGGCAGGTATACTTTCTTTGCATTTTGATTTTAGGCTGCAAGTGGTTTCAATTATTGCAGCTTGTTCTTTTTAAGCACTCACCACACACATTTTTAATTAAATTTGTGTCAATGGGAAAGCCCCTGAAATGCATCGTAAGTACAGCATACATATTTCAGATGTATTGGAAATGTGTTAACAATTGCTATTCAAATGTATTGATGATGACCTTGCTAATAAAAAAAAAGATTTTTTTTTTCCAAAAAGAGCAAGCTTACAAAGGTTTCAAACACATTTTAAATGCAGCCAGCTCATGTCTAGTTTAACTAAAACACATTTAGGATTTCACAGGGGGAAGCTTTTGTCTTCATCAGCTTGCAATGTCTGTGGACACAAGGGCTTACCATGGAAAGAATAAAGATATTTGGCAAATACCGAGGCCCATTTATCATGCGGATGTTCGCCACATTAAGTCCAAATGTAGGCAAATGTAGCTTTTCAATAGATTCCTAAGAGCTTTTGTATTATTCTTTTGCTGTGATAGTAGTAATAGAGTTGTCTGAGGCTGTCCACAGACAAGTCCTCCCCTTTTCCACCTCCTTTAGTCCAAAACAAGCAAATGCTCCCAATGCAGATGCGCATGACGAAAATCCTTTGAAAGACACTGTGCAGTCACCTTCTACATAGAAGATCTGTTGCCTTGAGGTACCTTATAACTGCCAGATAACAGACTGATGACCCAGAAGAATACTTTGTCCTCATATAAATTCTTAGAATCTAAGCACGATTTTAAAGATCATTATATTAAAGCAAAATAAAATGTTCCTTAGGAACAATTTGTTTGTTGAATTGCCTTGAGTAACCTTGCATCTCAGAGAAACAGAAAAGACACATTGGTAAACTAATTAACAGACAAGCTAAAGTATAGAAGCAGGAAAGTATGCACAGGGGACACTATGGATATGGTATTAGCATGCAAGCTTATTGGTACCCAGAGACAATAAAGAGGGCAGCAGTTTTCAGCTAGATTAGAGAATAGAATTGATTTACTAAAGACAAATAGACTGCTCACTTGCACTTGTTCCTCTGGAACAAAATGAATGTGCCGAAATTTCACTTCAGAAAGAATACCCAAACGCGTACAAGGAGAAAATTTTTTTTTTTTGCTTGCCCATGATTCGATGATGAAAGTCAGCAGAGCTTGACCTCATTCACTAAGCTTTGGGAAATTCCCTTTCAAAGTGCAACTTCCCTTACAAACTGAACAATCTATTTGGCTTTAATAAATCAACTCCAATGCATGCCTGCATAAACCGGCAAATGCATGGCTCACATAGGGAATAGTCTATTTGGCAGGTTCCATACCCACCTCTTACTGCTGCTATTCCCTCAATATTCCTTTGATGTCAGGGAGCTTGAGCCAATTGCTGTTGGAAAGTTAGGCATAGGATGCCATTATATGTCTCACCATTGAATTGTTTTCTGGCAGAGGTATGTGCATTACTGAGCATCGGTGTCTATCTTGGGTGTAACAGTAGCAGTTGAATATGAAAAATGTACCCCAGCCAATCTGCCCAATCTCCTACGAAGAACAATCTGAGCAGCCTAAAGGAGCCATCATTCTCACTAGGCACCTATAGTGCATCTGCAGATCAACAGACCTCACAAGAGACTGCACGATTTGTCTGCCCTTAATTTCCAGTATTGGATGTCAACTAAATATTTGCGTTCAGCTTGGCACAATATTCAGATCAAAACACATGGGCAGAGAAAGGATCTTTTCTTTTTCTAATGGAAGATGGATTTATTAAAATGATAAACAGATATATTCTGTTACTTCCCATCCACTACATTACCCAAACATTGTTATTAATGTTTGAATTAATCAAACCACTTCTGAAAATCTGGCCATGTATGAGCAGTCAAAAAAATAAATAAATACAATAAAATAAAATCTAAACAACAGCCAAAGATATACAAAAAAAAAAAATTACAAAAAAAGGACCTCTTAGCTCTACAATAATGAATAAGGCCTACTTATAAATGGTTGAAATGTTTCCCAAGGGTAAAAATGTCAATTCCAATGGTTTATTCAAACTATAATTTTTGATATGGACAACTTCTCCATTTACTTTCATCTTATTTCACAAAAGGTGAACATAATTCTTGTTGATAGATTTCCACTGGTCTATAAAAGAGAACTTATACAACTGAAGGATAAATTCCTTATAGCAGAGTAATTTATATTTTGCCACTTACCTAGCCTGCATCTCTTTACCATTTATTACAGTTCACTTCAATATTGCAACTTCCATGCCAACTTTTATAAACTGGGAGGAAAACCAAGCAAGATTTGCAGGTGGAATTGAGCAAAATGGGTGCCAAATGAAGATTCTTCTAAATGGGCAATTTGCTATCTTGAATCTACTGTTTAATTCTTAGTATGCTGTATAGCTCAGCACAAATAGGCTTGATCTGAACTATTTATCTTGAAGCAGATGAAAAAAACCCTAGTTTTAAAAGCCCATTTCACTGAAGCACAGCAAGTACTGGGGAGGAAGACTCAACTTCAAACACAATATATAACAAAAGCCAACTACTTAGTAAGAGGTTTGTCTTTTTAAATAGAGAAGGACATGGATCGGCCATGGAAATAAAGGAAGATCACTTCTCCTTTTAAACACCAGGGATGTATGAAAGGTAAAAGTAATGAGCCTTTGATGTCAGGCAGCCCATAGAATTAAAACCCTGGCTTTGCCTTGGTTGGTTTTCACTTGCAAAACAACATAATACAACCTTCAAAGTTCAAGAACTAAAACACAATCAGCTAAAAGAGACAACATCAAAGTAATCCAAAAAGGGAATTTAAAACAAACAAACAAAATTGATTGGAACAATGAGGGTCATGAACACAACAAAGATGAGCTACTATTTAAGCTTGATGTAGGAAAAGATCTTAAATTAGTGATCATTTTAAAAATGAACACTTTGCTAGCTGATTCTGCTGTACAACCTGAAGGTAACAGAATTCGTTGGAGAAGTATTTTCCAATCCATATGGTTATGGTCATATGCCTGTAGGCCTGCCTTTAAAATCTTAGTCAAACCCACTAGAGAGAAAAAAAAAAAAACACATGTTGCATTGGCTTGGATTTTCCCAGCTGCTGGCTACCATTTTACCCGATAAAAAACCCAAATTAAGTCATCTTCATAGACCAGTATAAATGATCTTTAAGAGCATTTAAAGTTCACATACATTACCTGCCACCACTTAATGTCCATTGGCGTACTAGTTGTATGCTTATGAATAAACTGAAATAATCCACACATGTGATGCCTTACATAAGAGGCCCTTTTTGCTTACGGGGGGTGTGCACTGCAGACACGGGTTGGACCTGGTGAAACAATAGCAATTGACTGGGTGATGCTATCTAGGCCAATTGGCTTCTACACCAAACCGGATCAGCCAGGAAACATCAGCTAGTCTCTTGAAGGAATCTACAAACATTCCCTGATCTGACAGTACACTAGCAGATTCGAACCGAGGTGTTTAACATAATACTGGATATTATTACAATCTCGGTGGTCAGCGCATTTCTATACGAGATCTGAACTAGCATAAAAACAGAAATATTTGACAACATATGGATAGACAAAAGACAAAATGGACTGTTCACTTTGCAAGGGAACTTGCCCCAGAATTTAGTGAATGGAGGTGAAGTTCTGCGGTCTTCCAACATCCAATCATGTGCAAGCAAAAAATGTAGTTTTTATTTTCTTGCACATGATTTGTTATGTGAACAGCCTATTTGCCTTTAGCAAATCAACCCCATCATGTAAATCAAAATATACAAAACTCTGAAGTTCTGGAAATAACTGCAGTACCACAAAGCCTAAACGTTATTAGATTAAAATGGCTTATGGTGTTGAAAATGCTATCTAGTTTGGAAACTAGTATCCTATCACAGTAGTGTTGGGCAACCAAACTGAGGCCCTCTACCCTTGAGGAATCTGGCACGCAACAAAAAAAAAAAAAAAAAAAAAAAAAAAAAGGGATTTACAATAATTAAAACTTTTTTACTTCTATTGTCTATGGGCCACTAGAGGACTATCATGAAGCAAGAAGAGGGCTCAATACGCATAAGGAACCACATATAAGATATATATTCACACACACATATACACAAAACTGTGCCAAGGGTAGCCACAGCACTCTATTGCTTGAAATAAATGTCCAGGTGCTCACCCACAAAGAAATCCATATAGATCCAAAACTTGTTTAGAGGCACTCAAGGAGGGTCTTGCAGCAGAGTAAGATTCTCAAGGCTTAGTATTGCGAAAGATAGACTGAACTTCACGTTGACAATAAAAACACCGTTTTTGATCTTCCTCCTCTGCCTCAGCGAGATAAAGTCGGCCGTGGACCGGGAGATCTGAATTCCCAAAAGGTTAAAGGGTACTAACTCTGACTAGGGGCAAACTGCCCTGGTCTCGTGACAGAGGGAACATATCCATGGGGAGAATCTGGGGATTTCCGAAAATCTACCGTTTTCCATAATCTGTAGGGCTGTCAGGAGGGAGGGGCCAGAGTCTGATACAGTATAATATCATTGGCATATAGCCCCACCTTCTCCTCCACTGAACCAGATGTCAGTCCGTGAATATCCGGATGTGCCCTAAGAGCCACCGCCAGCGCATATAGGAGGGGTGAGATGGGGCACCCCTGTCTCATCTCTCTTGAAAGCGGGAGGGTGCCAGAGGTCCAACCATTAGCTACTACGCTGGCCTGCGGAGCGTTGT
Source organism: Lithobates septentrionalis (assembly GCA_037952835.1). Lineage (NCBI taxonomy): Eukaryota > Metazoa > Chordata > Amphibia > Anura > Ranidae > Lithobates > Lithobates septentrionalis. Next base: position 340,605 of record JBBDGP010001540.1, on the reverse strand, counting down.
AAAGGATAGCGAGCCATTTAATAAAGTTGGGGCCAAACCCAAAGCAGTGAAGACACTGCCACTCAACCGAATCGAAGGCCTTAGCTGCGTCAAGGGAGACAATTACTCTAGATCCTTTTTGGCGATGGGAAGCCTGAATATTCATAAAGATACGTCTAGTAATAAAGGCCGTATTTTTCGCTGGCATGAAACCCGTTTGATCGGGATGAATTAGGGAGAGAATAACTTTATTATGGAGCAAAGCTAAGATTGTGGCCAATATTTTAACGTTAGTTTGCAATAGTGAGATAGGTCTATATGATTCAGGTAGGTGGGGGTCCTTGCCAGGCTTAGGGATGAGAACTATGATGGCTTCACACGTAGATTCTGGAAGGGCAGTGGCCTCGAATATCGCTTTAAAAAGAGCAAGAAGTCTAGGGACTAAGACATCAGAAAAGTGGACATAAAATTCAATAGGTAGGCCATCAGAGCTGGGGGCTTTAGCTTTTCGAAAAATGCGAAAGAGCAAGCTTAATGTCGTTTGTTGAGAGCAGAGCCTCCAACATATCCACCTGTTCATTGGTCAATTTAGGGAGGGCGAGTGTCAGAAACCATGAATCAGACTGAGACAGGAGTACAGTTAAAAATCACACTTGTATAATAATAATAATAATAATAAATAAGTAAACAGAGCGTAGTCAAATCATAGCCTGAGTTAGGTAACAAGAACAGATAGTCAGACAAGCCAGGACGTCAGGGAACCAGAGATCAGCAGACTTCAGGACAGGCCAGAAAATCAGGAAACTGGAGAATCAGTGTAGTGGAACAGCAAGCAGGATCAGGAACCAGAAGGGACGTCAGCCAAGGAAGTCTTCAACAGGTACACAGGAGAGAGTCTCTGGATGTGTTGACCAAGGCGAAGGCAGAGAGGGACGGAACTGAGCAGCTTAAGTAACCAGCAGGACTGACGAATAGGATATCATCCTCAGGTGAGTCACTGTGGAAAAGACTGGAGCTGGCAATAAACCGATAGCTGAGCTGCCTGCTCTGAGAAGGAAGGGCTGAGCCCAGCCCCGACAGTGAGGTCGTCAAGAAGGTTTTCCAGATCCTGCAGAGAAGGATAGCCAACTTTAGATGTGTAGATTTCTTGGGAAAAAAAAAAAACTGGCAAACTCCCTGACAATCTGTGAGGACATCTGCCATATCAGACTGTAGGGTAATAACCACTGGAGGTCTGGAATCCAGATGCATCAAATAGGCCAGCAGTTTACCGGGGCGTTCACCCTGTTCAAAAATCCTTTGTTTACTAAAAAATAGCTTATGCCGAACTTGCTCCTGGCACAGCTGGTCAACCGCTCTAGTTTGAAGCTTCAGCTGTGCCAGTGGGGTGGGCGAGGGTGATGGCGCATAACGTTCTTCCAGTTCAGTCAACTGAGCAGTGGCTTGAACATAGCCAGACTTAGAATCGCTTCTAAACCTGGAGATGTATTCTGTAAGGAGCATTCTGGCATGTATTTTAAATGCTTCCCATATCGTCAGTGGGGAGGACATAGCAGTATTATTGTTAAAAAAGAACCTCCATGGCTAATCCATCAGTGTCAGGGAGCATAGTTGACCAGAAAGGATTCAGTCTCCAGTTCAGTGGCCGAGGGTTGTTGTATGGTGTCAGTTCAACTCAATAAGTGGCATGATTCGATTATAGTCGGGGGCCAAACCCAGTATTTTGCAACCTGGGGATTAGGGTACGAGAGAGCTAAATGAAATCTATCCATGACATGGTAGAGTGGGAGCTAGAGAAACAGGAGTAGGCCTGCCGCTTAGGATATAAGCGTCGCCAGGTGTCCACCTAATTAAAGCTCGTCATTATGCGATTGAACCTAGTGTCCTAGCATCTAGCATTGGTGTCTGTGATCCCAGGCCCATTCGGTCCAGAAAGGGATTGGCCACCATACTGAAATCTCCCAACCATATTGCCAGTGTAGTAGGATGTTTGGCCATGAAAGAGAATCCCTTGCTAAAAATGGTGGAGTTAAAAGGGGGGGGGGGAACATACCAGGCCAGAATCAACATAGGGTTACTTGCTACCTTAGCGAGCAGAAATACATATCTACCCTGGGGGTCAAACACCACTGATTGGAGCTCAAAAGACACTGACTTGGCTACAAGCACTGAGACACCCCTGGAATATACGGTATGAGCAACATGAAAATGCCCATCCAATCCAGGGGCACTGCTGCAAACATCCCTGCACATGGGTCTCAACCAAGACTATCACATCCGCCCTCTGGCCCTTAAGAAAGGACAAGACTGCGGTGCGTTTCAGTTTATCTCTTTAGCCACGGCCATTCCATGTTAGAAATTTAAACCTAGCCATAGAGACATAAGACAAGGTGAGGGCCGAAAGGCCATGAAAACTCCTATAAAAAGGACAGATGTGATAAAATACATATTAAAGTACACCAGTCAATCAGCATATGAGTAGATAGCAACATACTTATGGTCAAACATGAGTAAAAATTAGACAAAAAAAACAAAAACAAACACTCTTACCCTCCTTGCTCTACACAGTCCCCAACTCGTGCAAGCATAAGTGCCAAGAAAATAAATAAATATATAAATAAAATAAAATCGGTAAGATACCGTAGTAAACGCCAGTGTGGCACCCGAAGTGAGCAAACCACCATCTGGGGCAACAGACTTAAAGCAGAAAAATGTGAGATGAAAAAGTGGGGGGGGGGGGGAAATCCTCTGAAAAGCATGACTCTGGTGGTTTACCGACTGTGGTCAATAATGGGGACTAAGAAACTGACCACAAAGCTGCTCCAAGACCGCAGGCGGTAGTATTGCACGAGTTAGTTCTATTGATGGCAAGATTTGTATCCCGGGTATCAGGCTGAACAGTGTCAGTAATGAGAGGGGTGCAGTAATGAGGCAAGAAAACAGAACATGGGCTAAAATAAACGGCCCAAACATGAGTGCACAGCCCTCTGCAAAGTCTAGAGACAATACTAAAGTCACAATGGGATAGTGGGCAGAATCGTCCGATGTGAGGGAGACTATTGGCAAGCAGTGGCCCTCACAGTACTCGTGGCTCAAGTGGGGTTTAGCTGATCCAGCCAGGGGTTGGCAGCTCCCGGGCTCCTCAAAGAAGTGGACACGATCCTCACCAACGACACGAAGGTGAGCAGGGAATAACATTGCATATTTCAAATGGCGGACTCGCAGGCGTCTCTTGATATCTGTAAACTCGATGCGTTGTCTCTGAACCTCCGCGGAGAAGTCTGGAAATGCCAAGATCTGATGGTTATGCAGAGGTATGTTACCCTTCTTTCTTGATAAAGCGGAGAATAGAGTTGCGGTCCTTATAATTAAGGCATTTCGCAATAGAGACCCGTGGTGGTACTACCTGGGGTGGCTTTTTGGCAGTCATCCGGTGTGCACGGTCCCCAACGAACGATTGTGAAAAGGCCTTACGCCCATATGATGCGATTAGCAGCTCCTCAGGGAATGTAGCAGGGTTGTTACCCTCTGTGCCTTCAGGGAGGCCTATGAAGCACAGGTTGTTTCTCCTCATGCGATTCTCAAGGTCATCCTGCTTCTGCTGTAGTTGGGCAATGAGGGAGCTCGCCTGATTTGATGACTCTTGTAGGGGGGGCCCCCCCCATCATCCACATGGCCCAGGGGATGCTCCGATTCCCTGACTGTCTCTCAGTTCCCTGATCTCGCTCTTGTCAGCAGCACAAGAGGCAAGTGATGAGGATGGGGAGCCGCCATCTTTGGCCTGTGACTGTCCATCTTGATGGTGGAATTTATCAAGTTTAGCGGCCGTGTCCGTTGCTTTGCGGGGCGGTGACACGTCTCCACAACAACGGGACAATGGAGGTAGATTATTGGGCGGGTAGCTTGAGGAAATGGGATCAAATAAAAAGGATACCACCAGCGGAGCTTAGCTCAAACATGTCCCACCGCATGCAGCTTCAGGCCACGCCCCCGGTAGGGTCAGAATTTGACGTAAACAACATAAAAGCCATCCTGCCTTGTATCAACGGTTCAGGCAGGTGGTGGAGTAATGGTGTGTGGGATATTTTCTTAGCACACTTTGGGCCCCTTAGTACCATTGAGCATGGTTTAAATGCCATGGCCTACCTGAGTATTGTTGCTGACCATGTCCATCCCTTTATGACTACAGTGTACCCATCTTCTGATGGCTACTTCCAGCAGGATAATGCACTAAGCTTAAATCATCTCAAACTGGTTTTTTGAACATGACAATGAGTTCACTGTACTCCAATGGCCTCCACAGTCACCACACCTCAATCTAATAAAGCACCTTTGGGATGTGGTGGAACGGGAGATTTGCATCGTGGATGTGCAGCTGACAATTCTGCAGTAACTGCGTGATGCCATCGTGTCAATATGGACCAAAATCCGAGCAATGTTTCCAACACCTTGTTGAAACTATGCCATGAAGAATTCAAGTGGTTGTTAACCCACTTGTATAACTTTATATAAGCTTCTCTGTGTCCTAAAAACATGTGTTCTTGTTGGTTTTATTTAAAAAAAATACCTCCTTTACCGATTTCACAGCGGTTCCTTGCAATCATGCCACCGGCCGGCTCTCTCCTCTGCCCAGCTGACAGATGCAGTGAGCGGGGCCGAGATGCCCCCCGTTGACATCAAGATGTGAGGAGGAGGAGGAGAGAGAGAGGCGGCCGGTCACGTGATTGCTGGGAACCGCTGTGAAGGAGGCATTTTTTTAATAAAGCACACAAGACAGGAGCACTTGTTATTAGGACACAGAGGGGCTTATATAAAGCTTTAACAGTTATAAGAGCAGCAGAAGTGGAGGGGGTGGGCACTGTCACAGGGGCAGGCAGGCAGGGAGGGGAGGGCGGAGAGGATGGAGGAGAGGATTGAGGAGAGGACAGAGGAAGACAGGAGAGCTGCAGATGACGAAGGAACATAAACTGACCACGGTGTCAGGGCTCAGCAGCCATGATAAACAGTGGTCAGTTTACATAGGGGAGGGTAGAAACTGGCAGGATCAGCCAGGTATTACAGGGGGCCAAATCACATAGCACGAGTACTGTGCTGTATAAAATGCTTTAACCACTTGCCGACCAGCCGGCGTCATACTGCGGCAGGTCGGCACGATCCCGCAAACCGTCGTAGCTATATGCCAGTCGCTTTAAGTGAGATAACAGGTGGGCGCACAGAGGAGGTGCCGATGCTCGTGACCGGCGGAAGGGATGTCCGCCGGGCACGAGAGGCAGAACAGGGACATGTGTGTGTAAACACACACATCCCAGTTCTGTGAGGAGAGGAGAGAGAGATTGTGAGTTCCTAAGAGCTGGGAACCACAATCTCTCATCTCCTATAGTCATTCCCATCCCCCACAGTTAGAACACACATAGGGAACACAGTTAACCCCTTCCCTGCCAGTGACATTTATACAGTAATTGTGCATTTTTATAGCACTAATCGCTGTATAAAATTGTCAATCGACCCAAAAATGTGTTAAGTGTCCGATGTGTCTGCCATAATAATGTTGCAGCCTCTATAAAAAAATCGCAGATCGCCACCATTACTAGTAAAAAAAAAAAAAAAAATTGAAACAAAAATGCCATAAATCTATCCCCTATTTTGTAGATACTAGAACGTTTGCGCAAACCAATCAATATACGCTTTTTGTGATTTTTATTACCAAAAATATGAAGAATACATATCGGCCTAATCTGAGGAAAAAAATTAGCTTTTTTAAAAAAAAATTGGGGCCATTTATTACAGCAAAAAGTACAAAATAGTGTTTTTTTCAAAATTGGTCGCTCTTTTTTTGTTTATAGCACAAAAAATAAAAACCGCAGAGGTGATCAAATACCACCAAAAGAAAGCTCTATTTGTGGGAAATAAAAGGACGTCAATTTTGTATGGGTACAGCGTTGCATGACCGCGCAATTGTCAGTTAAAGGGACGCAGTGCCATAATCGCAAAAAATGGTCTGGTCTTTGAGCAGCCAATTCTTCCGGGGCTGAAGTCGTTAAAGGAACAGGATCCATTTTTTTTTCTTTTTGGGTTAACAAAACACTTTAAGGAAGCTCTGAAGACAAGGGGGTCCAACCCAGAACTAACAAGTGGCCGGTGAGTACAAGTGTGTGTGTGTGTGTGTGTGTGCGCAAGTGTGTGTGCGCAGGTGTGTTTGTGTGTGTGTGTGTGTTATATCAGACATCTCAACTCTCCCGTGAGTCGCCGGAGTCTCCCGCATTCGGGTGCGGGCTACCGGACACCCGCGAGTGCTGGGTGATCATCCGGCTGAGCCTGTCACACAGTCACAGACAGAGCAGCCCGAGCGGCTGAATGGAGTACGGCCGTTCGGGCTGCTCTGTCTATGGCTGAGTGACAGGAGGACTGAGCCGGGAGGAGGGGCAGGGGCGGGCTGGGGGCAATCTCCCCCCCCCCCCCCCCCGGGCCGCTCTGATGCTTGGTAAAAAGGCTGCACTCATGGCTGGGTAATGAGGGGCCAGTGACACAATGCACAGCCACCGGCCGCCGCTTCCAAATGCTGTGTTGGCAGAGCTGCAGCGGACTGGTAGGAATATGCCTGCTGGAACACTGGTTCCAGCCCAGGGACGAACATCGGGAGGTAAGCGGTGACCGCTTCCTGGACAGGGTTAACACAGGTCACGGCTGCCGCTCACCTCCCGCTGTGCGCCTGTGACCTGTGTCTACTCTGAGGTAGATGGCTGTCTCTCACACACAGCTCAGCCTCAGAGCACACCAACGCTAAATACCCTCCTCTCTCGGCACGGACGCGAGAAGAGAGATAGGGCTCATCAGCTCCTCCTCCTCCTGGGTCTGCCCCACCCACACTTTCCGGGCATGTTTGAACCCAGAAAAGAAAAGCAGCAGACAGTCTGCGCCTCAGCCTCCATCCTGGGGTGAGTAAGCTCACCCTCTCTCCTGCCTCCCAGTGTATAAAATGATTTTAAGGGGTGCTCTGTGGACTTTGATAAGGGAGAGGAGGGGGTGGGGCAGGATTTGGTGAGCAGAGACCCCCTTTACAGCTGTCCCTCCAGCCGCACCGATCATCCCCAGCTGCTCTGTGTGCTCCTCCCCCGTCCCCCTGTTCTCTTCCGCCCCCCCCCCCCCCCCTCATCCCCCGCAGCCGGCTCCCCTCCTCTCCTCTCCCGCCAGCTGTGGGGGGAACTAGTAATAGGACACATTGTAAAGCAGTTGACCTGATTGGGCCCCACAATTACCATAACCATGTCTCCATCCCTGTATATACATTAAAAAGCAAAAAAGAGGGGCAGTGGGACTTTAAATGAGGCATGGGTAGGTCTTTGAAAAGGTCTAGGATACCTTATGTTAGATTAACTATCACCACCCCTAAAGGGGCTTAAAAGCTGTATAGCCATAGAGAACTGCTAATCAAAGAAATGCATAGACCTCAATTCATGAGTAATATAATAATAATAATAATATAATGCATCATAATATACAATACATAAATCATGCACATCGAGGCACAATAAAAATAGTAGTCATGTTGATAGAAACGTTGTTTATAAACGCTGTTTGAGAATAATTGATACAAGCAATCACAGTTCTAAAATGGGTATACAAAAAAGGTGAACAAGGTATTCCGAATAACAATGTTAGTAAGTATAAATGGTATACGATAGAATTCATAGATGAACCAAACTAGTAATAGGACACAGTGAGCGAGATCGCTCTTGTGTCCTGTGATTACTGAGCAGAGTAAACTGCTACTGAATACTCTGCTCAGTTTATGAATGGACAGGAGCCTCTGTCCATTCATCTTTAGTGTTGAGAAAGGGACAAGGGAATGTGTCCTCAGTCCCTTTGTCTCAAAGGGGAGATGTCAGGGTTCTGTTTAGATCCCTGCCATCTCACCAAAGCCCCCAAAAAAATATTAAAAAAAAAAAAAAATATTGTAAAAAAAGTTCAAAAAAAAAAACTAAACTACTGACACCACTTTCCCCTTTTGCGGGCGCGAAGCGCCACCTCCCTGAACGGAGTTTGCCACATACACACACACATATACATACATATATATATATACACATACATACATACATACAGTGGCTTGCGAAAGTATTCGGCCCCCTTGAACTTTTCAACCTTTTGCCACATTTCAGGCTTCAAACATAAAGATATAAAATTTTAATTTTTTGTGAAGAATCACCAACAAGTGGGACACAATTGTGAAGTGGAACGAAATCTATTGGATATTTTAAACTTTTTTAGCAATTAAAAAACTGAAAAGTGGTGCGTGCAAAATTATTCGGCCCCTTTACTTTCAGTGCAGAAAACTCACTCCAGAAGTTCAGCGAGGATCTCTGAATGATCCAATGTTGTCCTAAATGACTGATGGTGATAAATAGAATCCACCTGTGTGTAATCAAGTCTCTGTATAAATGCACCTGCTCTGTGATAGTCTCAGGGTTCTGTTGAAAGCACAGAGAGCATGATGAAGACCAAGGAACACACCAGGCAGGTCCGTAATACTGTTGTGGAGAAGTTTAAAGCCGGATTTGGATACAAAAAGATTTCCCAAGCTTTAAACATCCCAAGGAGCACTGTGCAAGCGATCATTTTGAAATGGAAGGAGTATCAGACCACTGCAAATCTACCAAGACCTGGCTGTCCCTCTAAACTTTCAGCTCAGACAAGGAGAAGACTGATCAGAGATGCAGCCAAGAGGCCCATGATCACTCTGGATGAACTGCAGAGAACTACAGCTGAGGTGGGAGAGTCTGTCCATAGGACAACAATCATACACTCGTACGTCGTACACTGCACAAATCTGGCCTTTATGGAAGAGTGGCAAGAAGAAAGCCATTTCTCAAAGATATCCATAAAAAGTCTCGTCTAAAGTTTGCCACAAGCCACCTGGGAGACACACCAAACATGTGGAAGAAGTTGCTCTGGTCCGATGAAACCAAAATCAAACTTTTTGGCCACAATGCAAAACGATATGTTTGGCGTAAAAGCAACACAGCTCATCACACTCAACACACCATCCCCACTGTCAAACATGGTGGTGGCAGCATCATGGTTTGGGCCTGCTTTTCTTCAGCAGGGACAGGGAAGATGGTTAAAATTGAGGGGAAGATGGATGCAGCCAAATACAGGACCATTCTGGATGAAAACCTGTTGGAGTCTGCAAAAGACCTGAAACTGGGACGGAGATTTATCTTCCAACAAGACAATGATCCCAAACATACAGCAAAATCTACAAAGGAATGGTTCACAAATAAACGTATCCAGGTGTTAGAATGGCCAAGTCAAAGTCCAGACCTGAATCCAATCGAGAAACTGTGAAAAGAGCTGAAAAAACTGCTGTTCACAAACGCTCTCCATCCAACCTCACTGAGCTCGAGCTGTTTTGCAAGGAAGAATGGGCAAGAATTTCAGTCTCTCGATGTGCAAAACTGATAGAGACATACCCCAAGCGACTTGCAGCTGTAATCGCAGCAAAAGGTAGCTCTACAAAGTATTAACGCAAGGGGGCCGAATAATTATGCACGCCCTACTTTTCATTTTTTTATTAGTTAAAAAAGTTTCAAAAATCCAAAAGATTTCGTTCCACTTCACAATTGTGTCCCACTTGTTGGTGATTCTTCACAAAAAATAAAAATTTTATATCTTTATGTTTGAAGCCTGAAATGTGGCAAAAGGTTGAAAAGTTCAAGGGGGCCGAATACTTTCGCAAGCCACTGTACATACACACACACACACACCTCATAAAATTATAATATAATCAAAAAGGTGAATTTCAGTAATTCAATTCAAAAAGTGAAACTTATAATATATAGATTCATTACGCACAGTTATATATTTCAAGCATTTTTTTATTTTTATTTTTTTTTACTTTTGACAAATATGGTTTACAGCTAGTAAAAACCCAAAATTCTGTATCTGAGAAAATTAATATATTACACAAGACCAATAAAAAAAGGATTTTTTAATACAGAAATGTTGGCTTACTTTAAGCTTAAAACTAAAAATGTAAATGTACAGTATAGTATGATGCACTCAATACTTGGTCAGGGCTCCTATTGCTTCAATTACTGCATCAATGCAGCATGGCATGGAGGTGAACAGCCTGTGGCACTGCTGAGGTATTATGGATGCCCAGGTTGATGTAAACATAATATGTGACGCTAACTGACCTGTGTAAAGTAAACCTGTGAAAGAAACAGTGATCTGCATATATATAGAAAAATATCAATCGGAAGCCAATCAATAAATAAAATACAATAAATCACAATAAATAATAAAATGATGAAAGTGCAATGACTCAATAATAAAGTGCAATAAATGAGTGAAGCCGAATAATCAATCTTAAACATGTGCAATATGGGATAATAAAGTGCAAATAACGAGTGTATCCAAATTATCAAAAGGATGTGCATAGATCAATAGTCCCGCTGGATAAATAAATCTTCAGAAGTGCATAATCCGTGACACAACTGAGTGTGTGATAGCAATATATGTCCAAAAAACAAAAAAAACAAAAAACTAAAAAATTGGTAACGTGTAATAGATAAACATCTAGTGAACCGTGTACTGTAACTCCCAGCAAAGCGGGGTCAGATCATCTAACAGCAGTTCATAGTATATGGAACGAAAAAAAGTGCAAGTGCAAAAAAACTATTGATGTGGCAAAAAATGTCTAAGATGTTTGTTCCATCCAACTACATATCGGAGTGCGCCACCTGTTTCCCCCAGCCTCTCGCCTCCAGCAGCGGCCCCCCAACGGGCCGAATCGAGCATGAACCAGCAATAGATGCAGATATCCTCAGACGATCCACCTCCGATATTCGCCACACTAGGACCCACTGGGACACCCGATATCCGGCAAATCGCTACGATCGCCAAAGCTGAGCAGGTGCAGTGAGGGTAAGTAGTAAAAGAGAAAGATGGCTCCATTGTGTAGTAGTTTAAAAATGTTGTTATTGGCTACACCACAAATAGTAACTCACATTTAAAAATAGAAAAAAGCAGCGGTCTGATCGAATACTCCTGGGCTCGGCCGTGCCCGGAAGTGGCGACACCTGGCTCCTGACGCGTTGCGTCACTGCTCAGGTGACTTTCTCAAAGCGTCAAGCATGGATGCCCAGGTTGCTTTGATAATGGCTTTCAGCTCATCTGCATTGTTGGCTATGGTGTCTCATCTTGCGCTTAATACCCCACCAATGCTCTATGGGGTTTAGGTCAGACGAGTTTGCTGGCCAATCAAGCACAGTGATTCCATGATCATTAAACCATGTTTTGGTACTTTTGGCAGTGTGAACAGGTACCAAGTCCTGCTGGATAATGAAATCAGTAGCTCTATAAAGCTGGTCCTCCAGACACTGGGACCTTGATTTCCAAAATGAAATGCAAAATTTTCCACAGTCCGTGATGATTTGGGGAGCCATGTCATCTGCTGGTGTTGGTCCACCGTGTTTTATAAAGTCCAAAGTCAGCGCAGCCCTCTACCAAGAAATTCTAGAGCAATTCATGCTTACGTCTGCTAACCAGCTTTATGGAGATGCTGATTTCATTTTCCAGCAGGACTTGGCACCTGCCCACACTGCCAAAAGTACCAATACCTTGTTTAATGAGCGTGGTATCACTGTGCTTAACTGGCCAGCAAACTCGCCTTACCTAAACCCCATAGAAAATCTGTGTAGTATTGTCAAGAGGAAGATGAGAGACACCAGAGCCAACAATGCAGATGAGCTGAAAGCCGCTATCAAAGCAATCTGGGCTTCTGTAACACCTCAGCAGTGCCACAGGCTGATCACCTCCATGCCATGTCGCATTGATGCAGTAATTCAAGCAAAAGGAGCCCCCCGACCAAGTATTGAGTGCATACTATACTGTACATTTACATAGTTTTCAGTAAGCCAACATTTCTGTAATAGGATTTTTTTTATAACAGCTTACCTGTAAAATCCTTTTCTTTCGATGGACATCACGGGACATAGAGCCTCAGTAATAACTGATGGGTTATATAGGTATCACTAGGTGATTGGACACTGGCACACCCTAACCAGGATGTTCAACCCCCTATATAATCCCTCCCCGTACAGGGATACCTCAGTTTTGTAGCAAAGCAATATAAGTGTATTAGAAGAGGGGCGGGACCTGTGTGTCACGTGATGTCCATCGAAAGAAAAGGATTTTACAGGTAAGCCGTTAGAAAAAATCCTATTTTCTTTCTCGTACATCACGGGACACTCAGTAATAACTGATGGGATGTCCCAGAGCAATGCTATCTGAGGGGAGGGGAACCACAACCAAGTAGGGTGCAATCAGACCTAGGACCCTGTACCACTGCCTGCAGCACACTATGCCCAAAGGCGATATCCTCATGCCTTCTCACATCCACCTGATAAAATCTGGTGAATGTATGGACTGAAGACCAGGTTGCGGCCTTGCAGATTTGAGCCATAGAGGCCCGGTGATGCACTGCCCAAGAAGCACCAATAGCTCTTGTGGAATGTGCCTTGATCTGAAAACGGAGGAATCTTCTGTCTCAAACCGTAAGCTTGAATAATCAACTGTTGAATCAATTTAGAAATGGTAGCTTTTGACGCTGCCTGTCCTCTATTGGGACCCTCTGGCAGCACGAACAGAACATCAGTTTAGCGAATTTGAGCAGTTGCTTCCAGATAGGCCTTGACTGCTCTTACTACATCCAAAGAATGTAGTGACCTTTCAGGATTCTGGAAAAAAGGAAGGCAGAACAATGTCTTGGTTTAGATGAAAATCTGAAACCACCTTCGGTAAAAAACTAGGATGAGGGCGTAATACCACTCTATCCTTGTGTACAATCAAATAAGGCTCTTTACAGGAAAGCGCTGCTAATTCTGATACTCTTCTAGCAGAAGAAATGGCTACCAGAAAAATTAACTTTCTTGTCAACAAGACCAAAGGAATCTGAAGTATTGGTTCAAAAGGCTGTTTCTGTAACACAGACAGAACCAAATTTAAGTCCCAGGTGTTTAGGGGCGCCTTAACCGGAGGATTAAGAGGCGTCACCCCCTGCATAAAGTTTCGGACCAAATTATGCGAAGCAAGTGGTCGTTGAAATAATACTGACAAGGCCGAGACCTGGCCCTTGATGGTACTCAAGGCCAGCTTCATCTCTAATCCCAATTGTAGAAAATCAAGAATTCTACCTATCACATATTTTCTGGGATGCCAACCCCTGGATTTACACCAGGATACAGAAGCTTTCCAGACTCTATGATAAATCACTCTATAAGCTGGCTTCCTTGCATTGATCAAGGTAGATATCACAGGACCTGAAAGCGCACGATTCTTCAGAATCTGGGTTTCAATAGCCAAACCGTCAAATTTAGCGTTTGTAAGGCAGGATGGAACACTGGACCTTGAGATAACAGGTCTGGGCGTACCGGTAGGGTCCACGGAGAACCCACCGTCATTCTTCCTAATTCTGCATATCAAGTCCTCCTGGGCCAAGCGGGGGCCACCAGAAGTACCGACTTCCTTTCCTGCCTGATCCTGCGAAGGAGTCGTGGCAGTAGCAGAATAGAATGCATAAATCAGTGAGAACCGATGCCACGGAATCACCAACGCATCCATCCCGCATGCAAGAGGATCCTTTGTCCTTGCCACAAATCTGTCTATCTTTCTGTTGAATCGAGATCTACATCTGGAACCCCCATCTTTGGCATATGGCCCAAAAGACGTCAGGATGCAGAGAACATTCCCCTGGGAGTAACTGCTGGCGACTTAAATAGTCCGCCTGCCAGTTCTCTATCCCTGGAATGAAAACTGCCGATATGCATGGCACCTGCTTCTCTGCTCAGACTAAGATCTGGTTCACCTCTCCTTGAGCAGCTCGGCTCCTGGTGCCTCCCTGATGATTGATATAAGCCACTGCTGTGGCATTGTCTGACTGGATCCTGACCGGGCAACCCTGTAGCCTGAGAGTCCAGGCCTTGATATACCGCACGGATCTCCAGAATGTTGATGGGTAAGGTCCTCTTGATTTTGGACCATACCCCTTGGACCGCAGACTGTTCCAGAACTGCTCCCCAACCCAACAGACTGGCATCTGTTGTTACCACCGTCCAGGTAACCGGTAGAAAGGATTTCCCCTTCTGCAGGTTTTCGGGTATTAACCACCAATTGAGGCTCTGACGCACAGCATGAGACAGGTGCATCGGAAAGTCTAATGCCTGAACCTTCTTGTTCCAGGCTGACAGAATACTGTGTTGCAGCAGTCTTGAATGAAACTGAGCATAGGGAACTGCTTCGAATGAAGACACCATCTTTCCTAGTAGCCTCATACAAAGGTGGACAGAAGGACCCTTTTTGGTCCTGACTACCAGAATCAGCTCCCTTAAAAGCAGTGATCTTTGCCTGAGGAAGAAATACTTTATCCTGGCTTGTAGCTATGATCAGACCCAAATACTCCAGTCTTCTTACTGGTTTTAGGAAAGATTTTTCTAGGTTGAGGATACAACCTAGGTGTTCCAGATACTTGACTGTGGTCCTCAAGTTCCCGTTCAACGAGGCTACCGACCCATCTATCAAGAGCAGGTCGTCTAGGTATGCTATGACAGTTATACCCTGAGCCCTTAATCTGACCAGAGGAGGAGCCAAGATCTTTGTGAACACTCGAGGTGCAGTGGCTATCCCGAAAGGCAGAGCCAAAAACTGGAAATGACGCCCTCCTATCTCGAAGCCCAGAAACTTCTGATGAGCAGGAAAAATGGGCACATGCAAATATGCATCTCTGATATCCATTGATGCCAGAAATTCTCCACCCTGCAGGATGGAGACTACTATCCGAATTGATTCCATGCGGAAGGACCGAATACTTAGGAATCGATTCAGATCCCTTAGATCCAGAATGGGTCTGACATCCCCATTTGGCTTTTGGACCGTAAAAAAGGTTGGCATAAAAGCCCAATCCTTGATCCTTCGCGGGAACCACCATAATGACCTCTTGCGACAAAAGTCGCTCTAACGCTAGAAGGAGCGACTGCTTCTTCTCTGGATCTCTGGGGACATTTGATCTGAGGAAATGAGGAGAGGGAAATTCTTGGAACTCCAGTTTGTACCCTAAGGTTACCGTGGAGATTACCCATCTGTCCTGGAAGTCCTCCTGCCAGAGCTTTGAGAACTGGAGCAGTCTTCCCCCCACTCGAGCGAGCAGGGGCGCCCCTTCATAAAGAGGCCTTAGTGTTTTGTATAGAAGACTTCTTCCCCCAGGACTTCTTTTGTCCCTGGGGTTGACTCTTGTTTCTTAACCCAGACAGAGGAGGCCGTCGCGACTGCCTGGAGGCTGATGCCCCTGGCGCTGGGGAAAGAATCCGTTTAAAAGAGGGACGCTTACTCTTTTTCTTAACAGGTAAGAGAGTGCTTTTCCCACAAGAGATCCTTTTGATATAGTTATTCAAGTCTTTTCCAAACAACCTTGCACGGCGAAATGGAAACCCAGCCAGAAGTTTCTTACATGGTGCTTCGGCTGACCAATTTTTCAACCATAAGATTTTACACATATGCACCAACCCAAGTGAAAGACGAGAGACTTGCATGATAGAATCTCTGATGGCGTCAACAAAACATAAGGCCGCTGATAGGTTAGCCAACCCCTGGGCCTGTTGTTCAGGTAATACTTTGATGACCTGCTTAACATGGTCTCTTAAGTATTGACAGACTCCGATCGCTGCCACTGCAGGTTGAACTACTGAACCTGCTAAGGAGAAAACATCCTTCAATAGGGATTCCATCTTCTTAACAGGATCCCTGAGCATCTGAGCATTGTCTACAGGACAAGTCAGATTTTTATTTACGGAGGAAATGGCCGCATCAATAGCCGGTATTCCCCACATTTTAATAAACTTTTCTTCCATAGGATAAAGTGTTGAAAACTTTTTCGGCGGGAAAAAACGTTTATCTGGGTGATCCCACTCAGAATAAAGGAGCTTTTCAAGTAAATTATGAACAGGAAAAGCATGTGCTGTTTGAGGAGGCTTCAGTGACCCCAAAGAAGAAGAGGGTTCTTTAACTGATTCAGATACTGGCAACTTAAATGTGGAGCGGACCAATCCAGCAAGGATCTGCACGAAGACTTTCTCCTCCTGAGAAGCTGCAGAGGGCCCCTCTCCACTTGATTCCTCAGAGGAGGAATCATCAGTCCCATCCTGATCCTCTGAAAGGGATTCTTCTCCCTTATCCCAGAGCTCCTCTGCCTGAGGGTCCTGGGAAACAGAGGAAGGCCTAGTGCGTTTTCTTCCACTGAGTGAAGATGTAATCATGGCCATTAATCTTTCCTCTTAACCTCCTGTGTAATGTATACAGGGGCTGAAGTGCCAGAAGCAGGTGTAGCCCCTGACCCCAATGGCTCTCCCTGGCTAGCCATCCCTGGCCCCTCAGGGGGGGGGAGGATGCTGTAGACAGGGGGTCCTCAGAACCCGAAGGAGATCCCTAGAGCCTCTGGTTCTTGGGGTATTTGAACCTCTCCTACCCATAGTGCAAAGCAACAAGGTGGAAGCATCACAAAATGAACACTGACTGCTGAGCGATGTAGTCCGGCAAAAGCCCTGCTACAAAATGCCCAGTCTGGTGTTTCCTTAGTAAATGCTGCCTAGGAGAATGCCTGTGTCCCACCTTACATGCAAACATCAGCTCTGTGTCCCTCCAAAGGCTGTGTAAACCTGTAAAGTGTGCCTCTTATAGCCTTGCAGCCGGCAGTGTGGGCGTCTGAGCACACTGGACGCCACGCTGACTCTCCGCCCGCCCCCCCCCCCCACTCTACCCCCCCCTCGTTTTTTTTAAAAAACGTGCGCTTCCCGTGCGAGCCGACCCTCCTGGACAAACATGGAGGAAAGGCTGGGGGTGGGGAAAGAAGGAGAGAGGCCGGCAGTGATGGGGCCTGCACGTGGCAATGGCAGCGGCGGTGATAGTGCGGTAAACTACTGCCTCACAGACCACCTGCGGCCTCCCCCTATTCTAGGGGGAAAATCCAGAGGAGAACCCCCCATCCCATCCTACCTGGAGCTCGGCTGGAGGAGCTTGTGCAGCGTGAAACACTGAGACAGACATCAGCATGAGAAGGTATGTGCTCTTGGCAGCCCCCCGTCGCGACAATAGGCATAGCATGCATCTACCTTAAAGGAGAAACCTACTAGAATTAAAAAATTCTGTGGAATCTCCCTTACCTTACCCAGCCGCAGGGTTCTGTTATACAGACCCAATCTTCACCTCTCACGGTGGGCTCAGTTTGGAAAACCTTCAGAGACTGGGGCCCCCTACGGATAGGGGCATCTGCAGTTCTGGGCCTGTAAAGCACCCGGCCAGAAATTAGGCTAGAAAAAATATTTTCTGAAATGCGGGGTCCAGCTCTCTAAAAAGAGGAAGCGTTACAGGTAAAACCTTTCTTCGGACACGAGGCCCGGGTACCATCCAATTCGGCCTAAAAAGGACACTTTGAAATGGATCCGGTTCGCCTGGCTTGCCCCAGTATAGGATATAGGATATTCCCTTTGGAGCTCAGCACAGGACATCTTTACACGTCCAACACCGAAGACACTGGCGTAAAAACTGAGGTATCCCTGTAAGGGGAGGGATTTTATAGGGGGTTGAACTTCCTGGTTAGGGTGTGCCAGTGTCAAATCACCTAGTGATACCTATATAACCCATCAGTTATTACTGAGGCTCTGTGTCCCGTGTACGAGAAAGACAAAAAAAATTTATTGGTCTTATGTAATATTTTATTTTTCTGAGATACAGAATTTGGGGTTTTTAGTAGCTGTAAGCCATATTCATCAAGAGAAAAAAAAAAAGGAAATGCTCTAAATATATCACTCTGATCGCCTCCATGCCACGCCCCATTGATGCAGTAATTCATGAAAAAGAAGCCCCAACCAAGTATTGAGTGCATATATACTGGACATACATGGACATACTTTTCAGTAAACCAACATTTCTGTATTGTATCCCCCGCTTGGTCATTTTTGCCTACAGGTAAGCCTATAATAAGGCTTACCTGTAGTTAAAATGAATATCTCCTAACCTGCACTGTTTAGAAGGTCCAGTGGATCGTGACGAAAATTCAGAACGGAAAACTCCTGCGCGCATGTGCTGGAGTGACGTCATCGCGGCTCCGGCCACTCACAGCGCCGGAGTCAGCGAACCTGGAAGAAACGGCGAGGGAACATGTTAGCTCCCTCAGCAGTGACCGGGTGCGATGCAAACTAGCACATTATGCTATTGTCTTGGAGGGTTTTTTTGTTTGTTTGTTTTTTATTATTTTTTTTTTTATTGGTCTTATGTAAGTATTCAAATTTTCTGAGATATTGAATTTTGGGTTTTCACTAGCTGTAAGCTACAATCATCAAAATTAAATGATGATTGAAATGTATCACTCTGTGTGTAACGCATCTATATAAAATATAGGAGTTTCACTTTTTTAATTGAATTACTAAAATAAACTTTTTGATGATATACCAATTGTACGAGATGCAGCCACACACACACACACACACACACACACACACACAAACAATTCATGTATAAAATGCACAGGAGTGCTGAGAAGTTAGTTACTTTTTACAGCAGTATTTTCTGATATTAAGAATAAAATGTGTATAATCACAACATGTTTACTGATATCTGCAAATGTCAGTCACAATCCATGACCCCAAAATTTTTTTCAAATCTTCAGGGATTAAACGAAAAATGGAAAAGTATTTGAAAGATCACACGAAACATGTATAATGAGGCATTCACCAGTTGATGCAAACATATTGTTTAGCTGACAAGAGTCGGCTTTTCCTCTCCTTATGTACAAATCACAAAAACGCAAACACAGCTACATAACCCGTAGGCTAGGACAGGACAAAGCTGCTTACTTCCACAACAACACACAGTCAATTTCAGATAAGAAGATTCCAGCACATTTGGATTCCCAATCTAGACTATAAAAGGAAGATTAAGCAATGTTTGTCAAACGGTGAAAAAAAAAATGGAGTACACAAAAGCCACATGGCGGTACTGTGTAATGAATTCACACAGGAAAAAGTAAGATGAATACTGCAGCTGCAATGGCTAGATGCATGTAGGCTGAAGACCAAACACTTGTACCTACAACAGGGCCATTCTAAACTGCCTCAAGTTACACATTTTTTATGGCCCCTCATTTACTAGTGGATAATCATATAGGAACAAAAAGTACTGGAATTTACTACCCTGCAATAAAATTACATGCCAACTCCTTCCAAATTAGTGAAGAATTTTAATATTTATGGTACACAAAAATGTAGATGGCCTAAATGACAGTTTTTTTCCCGTTTTATTTATTTGTTTTTTTGAAACCTGTCCACCAATTCTAAGAACAGTTTACAATTAGTGTTAGTGGTCCACATGGTAATGGGTTGAATGACAACTTTCAGGAAGACCACACACACACACAAAGCAATTTTTTTGTGACTTTCACCCAGCTTTCCGTTTCAAAATCAACAAAGGAATCAAGGAAGCCTAGTACCAGCAGTTTCAATTGTTTCCCAACTGCAAAAACTCTTGAAAGTAGCTTTCTTTGAGCAATGCAATAGTTAAATGCTGGTAGCAAGTGCCAACATTTCCAGTGAAGAACACAAGGCAGGTGCTTTTTATGGTTCTTCTTTAAATAATGATAGAATGTCATTGATGCTGTGGGTGACACAGTACCCTGTACAAAAGAAGCTCTGGGTGTGCAAACAACACATTTGCAGAAAATCTGTAAAACCTCTTTCCTAAGACACACATTGGGATGCCATTACCAACCCCTTTCTTAAGATGCTGGTTGAACAGTGACCAGTTAGGTTCAGTAAAGTTTGAGCCACGGACCTAGAACAAATATGCATATCCGTAAACTCAGAACAAAAATCAGAAAACCTTATTTACATGCTTGGGCTAAAGTAAGGCGATGACTATATTCTCATCACACTCTTCCCTTGTTAAAGCCTAAGGCCAGCTTTACATGGAACTAAATTTGGTTCAGATGGGACCCTGCCTTATTTTAATCCATGTATGGGCACTATGGTCGTACAGAAGTCAAACTACAGATTGACTTCTGTGAACCGTCCTGATGGATGTTACCCTCTTGATCAGGCTATTGCCTGCAATGTTGATCAGTGTATTCTGACAGAGGGAAGGTCAAAACACAAATGTTGCAGCAGAGAGGATTCCCCCCATCCACCTCATGTGTGGATGGAGGGATTGGGTCAGTATTTTTCGTTCAACCCCCTGGTCGAACAGAAAAAAAAATGGATCCTTCTAGGGGCTGCCTTGGGTATGTGGATGCTGCAGCAATAACAAGCGATTAACATACAAGGAAGCATCCGTTGCCTGCACACCATGGATCAAAATCAATTACATCAAGTCCAAGTTCAATGTTTTGAAGTTGCGCAAGACATTTTGGCAGGCATGTGATAAGTGCACTTACTACACGTGATGCAATCGCTTTAATAAACCTTTGGTATGGATCCATGGGGTTCTAGCAACATATGCTACCCGATCAAAGTACAGGGCACAAAATATTAAAGAAACTATGTAAACATGACAATCAGTAATTTGCAAAATGGGAAGCAGCATTGACAGTGCACCAATAAAGCTATCCCTCTTCTCAATTTTGTTTACTCTTCTAGTCAGCATGTTCACACGTGCACTGTCACAGAGACCTGTTGTCTTCTAGTGCTGGCCCTTCTAGACTGAGTTGCCTCCTTCGCTTTAATAGTTTGAATCACAACCCAGAACAGGGAAGGACTAATATGTATACTTGTACTAGTTCTGCGCTTTCTGAATTACAGACTGGGAACATCAGCATTTCAAGCTTGTTACTAGCATTTTCAGAACAGAATTAGCAATGGTACTCCTCTTAGATCCGCAGGAGAGACTTACTTTATAATGGAACGCCAAGCAGAAAAATTACCAGTTACACTTACCGGTAACGGTGTTTCTAGGAAATATTCCAGGGACGGCACACCTCAGAGATGACTGGTCTCACTTGACAGGAAACAAACAATAGAGTTTAAAAGGCCCCGCCCTTCCCTCTTTCCCTCAGTTGTGACAAAAGTATTAGCCCACACCAGTGCAAGAGGGCACATTCTGTGAGAATCGGACATCACCAACAAATGAGGGTATGGAAGTTGGCCTGCCATCCTGGAAGATTTCTTAGAAAGACCATTAACGGTAAGCGTAACTGGTAATTTTCTCCAGTCATCTTCCAGGACGGCACACCTGAGACGAGCAAGAAGCTCAGGCCTACCTTAGGGTGGGACCACCGCCTGTAGGACTTCCCTGCCGAACGCCAGGTCCTGAGTTGACAACAGCTCCACCCTGTAGTGCCTCAGAAAGGTGTTCTGGCTTGCCGATGTGGTCAATAGATGCGCCCACCCTCTCTGCCCAGGAGGTCACCAGTGATCTAGTCAAATGAGAAGACAACAGGTCTCTGTGACAGTGCACGTGTGAACATGCTGACTAGAAGAGTAAACAAAATCGAGCAGAGGGACTGGTTTACCCAAGTGCTCACATGTTACCGCGATGGTCTGTTTTAGCCACCTCGCTACAGTCGGCTTAGAGGCCCGGAGACCCTTTCTCTGGCCACAGAAACTAAATTAATAAGTGGTTGGATCGCCTAAAGCATCTAACTCTCTCTAGAGCAGTGGTTCTCAACTCCAGTCCTCAGGACCCACCAACAGGCCAGGTTTTCAAGATAGCTGAAATGCATCACAGGTGATATCACTTGCTGCTCAGTGATTGCAGTATTCTAGTCTGCAACTCCCCAAGGTAATACTTAAAATCTGGCCTGTTGGTGGGTCCCGAGGACTGGAGTTGAGAACCAGTGCTCTAGATAGACTAGTAGATACCGTCTAACGTCTAGTGAATGAAATTTTGCCTCCCTATCATTCTGGGGGTTCTCAAAAAATTAGGGAGCACAATCTCCCGTGACCTGTGGTAATTTGAGGTCACCTTAGGTAGGTACAAGGGGACCTGTCTGAGGAATACCTTCTAGGAGCAACAAAAAAAAAAAAAAAAAAGGGCTCTTTAATCCTCCTGGCTGTCGTAATTGCCAGAAGGAAGGCCATCTTAAGGGAAAGGAACTTAACTGAAATCTGAGCCACCGGCTCAAAAGGCCCTTTAGTTAAGGCACCCAGCACCAAGGACAATTTCCACGGTGGAAACCTATTTGTTTTCACCCAGGCTTACTCTTTACCTGGCTAACAAAAATCTTTGTATGAGAGGGTCCAGGGCGAGCCTTCTATCCAAAAATACACATAGGGCTGCGATCTGGACCCTGAGGGTATTGACTGCCAGGCCCTGGTCAACCCAACTCCTGGAGGAAGTCCAGGACCGTCAGGATCGTTTGGAGAGGGACCTCTCTAGCCTGACTCCAAGGAGAGAAGACCCTCCAAACCTTTGTTTCCCTCTCAAGCACCAGCCCCTCAGGGAAAGGAACCCCGGATCGGAATGTAGAACTGGTCCCTGGCAGGAGGAGATCACGTCTGGATGGAAGATATAATGGAGGGGAGATCGACCACCTCTTTTGGGTGGGGAATCATGACCTCCTTGGCCACCAAGGTGCAATTAAAATGAGACAACAGTCTGCCTGAGTCAACTTCTGTAACACCCAGGGGATGAGTCCCAGGGGAGGGAATGCATATGCCAGACCTAACTTCCAGCTCTGGGCTAAAGCGTCCACCCCCTGGGAGCCCTGCTCCCTGAGGAGAGGGAAGAACTTCCAGACCTTTCTGTTTCTTCTGCAAACAGATCTATTTCTGGTCTGCAAAAGTGTTGGCTTACCAGAAAAACACCTCGCCGTTTAGCTCCCACTCTCCCTGATGGATGGGCTGCTTGCTGAGGTAGTCCGCCTCTGTATTGAGGGCCCCTCATATGGACCGCTGAGATCGAGGGGATTCTCCCCTCTGCTTCCCCCAGGATCTCCTGGGCCAGCTTCATTTGCCTCCGGGACCTCGTTCCTCCCTGGCAATTTAAGTAGGACACCACCACCGCGTTGTCCGAGAAGACCTGCACTTCTCTCACCCGAACCTGGTCCTCGAAAACCTCTAAGGCTTTTTTGATCGCCAGGAGTTCCCTGAAGGAGGAGGCCCTGCTATGACCCTGGGCGCAGAGATCCCCTAGTGGGCCCCCCTATCCCCAGGCACTCGAGTCAGTTGTCACGCTCAACTGATTTCGCTGGGCCCAGGCCCGACCCCCTGACAGATTGCTTGGACTGAGCCACCAGTCCAGAGTCTCTTACTTCCCCTGGGAGGGATATCCTTACGTCCAGGGATTCCTTTCTCCTGTCCCAGGAGGAGAGAATGAATCCCTGGAGAACCAGAGAGTGGAGCTGGGCCCAGGGTACCGCTGGAATGCATTACCCCAAGCACCCTCATGAGGGTCCTCTGAGAGACCCTTACGGGTTCGCAGAGAGTAGACACTGCCCCCAGCACCATTGCAATCTTCCAGGGAAGGAAAAACCTTTGAGCCATCGACTCCACTAGGTATCCCAAATATACTTTTGACTGCGAGGGCTCCAGGGAGGACTTCTCTAGGTTGGATGATCAGCCAGGAGATTCTAGGGTGGACATCACCTTGTCCCGGTCTGACAGGAGCTGTTACCGAGACGGATTGTATATCAGCATATCGTCCAAATAGGGAATCAAGGCTACTCCCTGGAGGTGAAGGAATAATACTACCTCAGCGAGAACCTTTGTAAAGATCCTTGGACTGGCCACCAGGCCGAAGGGAAGGGCCCTGAATTGCCAATGTTGGACGCCCTGACTTGACTGAACTGCGAACCAAAAAGGAACCTTTGGTGTTTCTGGGCGATGGGGACATGGAGATACGCTGGATTTGAAGGATGCGCGACCATGAAGACTCCCTCCTTGAGGTGCCTCCTGACCGTGTAGATGCTTTCCATACGGAAATCTTTTGTACAGCTTTAGTAAGATTATAATTAGTCGAAACTTGCCTGAGGGTTCCAGAACCACAAATATGTGGGCATAAAACCCCCGACCGATCCGATTTGCTGGAACTGGGATAATGACCTCTTGTTCCGCTAACTCCCGGACACTCTCCAACAGGCCCCTTGCTTTATGTGGTTCTTTGGGGGGATGGGTAAGGGCAAAGCTCAGAGGACGGACGGACAGGAACTCCAACCTTTAACCCTCTTTTACAAGGTTTAAAATGTATGGGCTCTGAGTGATCTCTTCCCATTGAGGGAGAAACCACAAGAGCCTTCCACTAACCCTGGGGCTGGCGTCATTTTGCTTCCTTATTGCCCGAACACCCACTTTTTACCTGTCTCCATCTTACCGTTGAAATGGTCTTTTGAAGGGGGGCCTCGAAAAAAAAAAAAAAACTTTACCCTTATTGGGTTTAACCGGGAACTTTTTCCCCCTTCTCCGCCGACTGGGACAGGACTTGCTCCAAGCCAGTCCCGAAGAGTAGTCAGCCTCAAAGGGTATACTCCCCATCCCACATCTTTACCCAAAGTGTTCTCCTGGCAGAATTCAAGAGGGCTGCAGACCTGGCAGTCGTCCTTACTGTTTCTACCACTGCATCTGCTAGATAGGCTACCACCTTGACGATGACCTCCAGGGAATCCAACACGTCCTTGGTCTTGGACCCCCGTGACACATGGTACCGCAATTTGTTGACCCATGTGTCGGCATTCCTGGCAACACAGGCGGAAGCCAATGCAGGCCCCATAGCTGCTGTATTGGCATCCTAGGCCCTATGCAGCAAGGTTTCCGACCTCCGATCCATTTGATCCCGGAATCTTCGAAGGAGAGGTGCGAGTGCTTGGACACCTGAGCTAGGGAAGTATCCAGCCATGGTACCTTAAAGAACTTTTCCTCTTCCTTCTCTCTGAAGAGACATCTGCACTTTCACGTCTTGAGCCTTAGTACCTTTTCACTCGGGTTCCTTCCACTCTCTCAGGATTATGTCCTTGAGCGTTTGGTAGACCGGAAGGGACTTTGCCTGAGGTCTTCACAGCCCCCCTATACATTCTATCCTGAGGCGAGACCTACGTGGATGGTTGCTGAATATCCTTAGATGCATAGATTGCTCTGAGGAGACCCTTCATGTCTCCGGCTGAGAAGAGATGCCTTCCAGGCCTTGCTTCCTCGCTACCCTGACTTCCCCCTCCAGAAAGCTCTGCTCTGAGGCCTCTGCCTTCTTATCAGAACAACAACAAGCAGGTGCTCTTTGGAACCTCCGTGTTACTTTTCGAGGTTCCCTCCTGAGAGGGGGAGCCCTCCCTACAGAAAGGGGCCTGTGCCGGCCGACTAGCCCCAACTGTAGACTTGAATGACTGGAGAGTCGATATCATCTCAGATTGCAGAGCAAGGCACCCTTTCATGGCCTGTGCCGTGCCCCTGCCCGCTAACTTATGGATGCACTTGAAACAAAATGGCTTGGCATGGTCCTGCGGGAGCTTCTTATTGCAGTACCCACAACACTTCATCCTAGAGGGGCCCTTGGACTTTGACCTGCTGGCAGTCCCCTGGGCCGAGCATTCTGTTTCTGTCAAAATAAACACAGACAAATCCCCATTAGCCTAGCGCCCCTTTAAGGTGTCCTGCGGGGGTGAGGAATAGGGCCACCCCTAACCTTACTCCCACAATAGCTGGGTAGACTCACTCCCTGTTGGCTCCTCAAGCGCTGTGGCCGTACTCGGCACATCCTTCATCTGTCCCTCATTCTCCAGGACCTCGGACTCCCGCTCCACTGCAGTCTTATCGCGCACCGCCGCACTGCGCCTTCTGCCGCCATTTTGCTGGAACATCTGTCCCCGAAAATGACCTGTGGAAAGTGACGCTGTGTGCGCTCCGCACCTCTGCCTGGCAACAGGACCTGCGCAGTAGCGCCAGCAGAACGCCGTACACGCCATGCTATGGACCTGCATGATTTCAGGAGCCTTTCGCCCCCCGGGCAGATGGGGTTCTGCAGAGCGGCTCCTCCATCCCATCTACCACTGTCAGGTAGCAGGAGAGAGTGGGAACGTGGTCCCTGGAGTTGTGAACACACTTTAACTCTGTCCAGGGGCCTCCAGCTCTCAGGGGGGCTCTTCCAGATCCTGCTGCCCCCCCCCGGGGAACTCTTTGGGGACAATATCCCCCCTGGGCAAAGCCAAGCTTTACCAAAACCTGCATCCACCACTGGTCTGCATAGGGTCTAGCGCCCAGGGGGACCTCAGCCCAAGGCCTTGGTCCGGAGGAAAGAAAAAAAGATTTTGCTGCATCTTGTGGGAAACACTCAAGAACTGAGGGACAGAGGGACGGGTGGGGCCTTTTAAACTCTGTCATTTGTGTTTCCTGTCAGGCAAGACCAGTCATGTCTCAGGTGTGCCATCCTGGAAGATGACTGGAGAAAAATGTTTTTGTTCTGGGTCAGATAGTCAACTAGCATTTTTTGGAGTTAAATCTTCGAAATTTATATTTTTTATATATCTCAATCGATCCATCTATCCTTGCAGTGGGCCACCCACACTTAAGAGTTAAATGCATATTAACAGAGGGTTGCAGAAAATGCTGTATTACCTACCCTTTCTTTGCTCTGGCAGGCTCCTTCCAGCTGTGCAACCTGTCCCCTTTCCACCTCCTTTTCAAACTACTCTAGGGATTAATAGCCCTTCGTTGTACCTGATGACAATGAGGGACTGCTCACAGAGCATATGGAGCTTTAGGGAGAGGAGGAGAGTTAGGAGCCAGCAGGAGAAATATGTAAGTAATGCAACCTCATCCTACACCACCTAGACTTAAAGTGTAACTTCACCCAAAAAGGAGCCGTGTTGCTTTTCCTCCTCTTTTGTCATATTTGGGGGAAAAATTATTGTTTTGGGGGGGGGGGGGGGGTTGCAGGGCATTGATGGGATTAGGCAATCTGAGCAGAAGCTCCCCCCCACCCTAAACAATGGGGAACCATTCACAAGGCGTAGTGCGGATCGCAAATGCACAATGGGCAACCGGCTGCGAAGTCACAGCTAGCTGCCCACAGTAAACCTGTTGGCACCAGGGATCAGAGAAGGGTGAAAAAAAAACGACCCAGGTAAGGACGGCGGTGGATCCCAAGACAGGCAAGTGTCGATTTATTAAAAGTCAGCAGCTACAGTTTTTGGAGCTGCTGACTTCTAATTTTTGAAGAGATGACTGAAGAACCGCTTTAACAAGCATTTAACTCTTGCAGTATGGGGTAGGGGCCACTACAAGGGTTTGTTTAGGTACTCTTGTCTGAAGGTTATCAGAGTGGTTGCAGCCTGACAAAAATAAATAAAAAAGTAAATTTGTCTATGGTCATTTGTGATTTTTTGATCCAGGTTTACCAACATCTAAGCACCACAAAATAAAGCTATTCAATTCATTTTTAATAATCAAAGCAAGCTCCCTCATCTATTCATGTCTCTGATTTATTTTGAAAGACAATCTTCTTAGCATCTCTGGTCGTGGCCATCTTGACTAAGGACAGATGATTCATGTTTTTACTTCCTGGAATCCATCTGCCCTTAGCACAGGCATATAAGCAAGAGGGTGTGCCTAGCTGAGACCCCTCTTCCTTTCCTGAAGACTCCTGGGTGTATGACATAATTTGCCTAGGCAAAGAAAAAAGAAAAAAGAAAAAGAAAAAAAAAAAAAAGGAAACGAAAATTTAAGGCTTGGTTCACACCTAAACCGGCCGTGGATCGCACAGCAACACTGTCCGTCCCTGTTCTCCATTTAAGGGACGAATCAGGGCAGAATCTTTGCTTGAATTCGGCCCTGAAATGGAGGCAAAGATGCACATCTTTTCTGTGCAGTGCACTCCGGAGCCACCCTGGAACATGTGAACCGGCTCCATAGAGAGCCAGTCACATTCTCCTGCTATGTGAATTGGATGCGGGTGTGAACCCAGCCTAAAACCAGTAAATATGATATACTTTTCTATTTACTAATGCTAGCAGCATAAGGAGTAAAAATAGTCAATGTTAAATGCGAGAGTGAAGTGCCACTTTAAATTTTAACAAAACTCAAATTTTAGGCCAGGTAGGCCATCAAAACCCAATAATATAAACCTATAGTATTTAAATGTATGTTCCTAGTCTTTCTGGGACTGATAAGGAATCATATGAGGGCTGAAATAAATACCTTTGTTGCTCCTGGTTGCTACTAGTGATGGTAATATAACCAAAGTCTATGCTTTTGGTCACATGATTTTTGTGAAAGGAGAGGTTCAGCCAATCTGGACTCTAGACTCTGGGCTCCAAACCTTCTGTTAACAGAGATTAACAGAGATTACATAACTCATGCTAGCAGCATAATCTCCAAGACAGCCAAGTAATTTGAAGCTAGTGACACATGCATCAAATGTCAGCAGATTCATGCTGAAGCCACTGAAATACACTCCATCGTTGACCCTGATGGCAACACTGAGAATGACAAGTGTCACTTTTTCAATCAACTCTTGTTGAAGAAGCCAGGTGGAAAACTGCCAGGAGAACAAAACCTGTATCCAATCAAATACAGGCACTGCTTGGGTAATTCCTATAGCCGACAGCAATTACTGTCGGCAAACAATAGCCCGCAATGGGAGATCAATTTGCACTACTAGCATGGATGGAGGAATCGGTTAGCGATATGGCCATATACATGTATGGCCAGCTTAAACCATTGTTATTTCTTTATATACTTCAGATTTGAAGTACAGGACTGCTTTAAGGAATCAGGAAAGTGCCAGGGAATCCATGTGAGACATCTAGTGAGCAGATATGCACATGCATTCAAAAATTCGCAAATGTACACGCACAATTTCTGTTGGCACCAGACAGGCTATTTAAAAGGATGCTCATGCCAGTGTTCAGTGCTGACTGATCTTCAGCTGTTCCCTGTGTCCTGCATTTATCCTGTATGATTCCCTTGTTGCTGACCCAGCTTGCTCCTGACGGGATCTTGGATTCTGCTTCTGAACTGTCGTTCATTCCTGAACCAGCTCCGTTCCTAACTTCAGCTTTGCTCATGATGTGGTATCTTGCTGCCTGCCTTTTGATGACCATGGCTACTCCTTGTAACTATGCTTTGATCTCTGATGCTGGATTCCTGTTCTGCTCAAGTGCCTGTTTGGCTGTCTGTTGTACCAGCTCTGTGCACCACTGAGTGTTCCTGCCTCAAGTCTGCTGGTAACTCTGACAAGCCGAATGTCCAGAAGCAACAGCCTAAGCGGAGTGCCCCTTTAACCTGGGCTAGACTTCTGAACCTTACTACTGTTCCTGACCAATTGGTTCACCAGTCTCCATGGGACTGCATCTCCTGCTGCAAGTTCTCCCATCAAAATCTGCAGGCACTCGTGTCCCTCAGTAGCCTCTGTTCCACCTTCAGTGGGGGCCGGACTGGAGAGAAGAGAGGCTGATCTCATCATTTCAGTCTCCTATCAAGTACGTGACATGAACTATTGTTTCTGTATAAATTAAATACCTGGTAAACTACACACAGTGAAAGAAGCAACTTTTCCACTCCACTAAACAGCAGAAGTAACGTAGTACATTTATATGGAGACCTTATGGTTCATGCCACCTGACTGTTTTAGAATGATACTCTAGCTTGGATAGAATGGCCCAGAAAACATACAAAAAAAAAAAGTCAACTGGTACTAGGCAAACATGAAAAAAATGGTTTCTCAAATATCCCCTTTTCATCTCCTAGATATTACATAGCCTGACTAAAGTGTTTGATCTAGGCACTGAAAATATCCTTTGATCTTCCTAATTGCTGAAATGGCTGGAAAAATAATTAGCAAATATTGCAAGAAGGCAGTCATTGAATATGATTGTAGTGAATATTGAACTCTCCTTTACTTTTAAAGAGCTAAACAAGCTTTTTTCTGCCAATATACAGTATGTGTGAAAAATTATCAATGAGAAAAATATAAAATGAAATACACCAAATACATGGTCACATAAAATGCATACATTCTCATATTTACTACAGGTAAAATAGTGTGCGATTACATAGCAACGTCTGAACAGTGTCCATCCTGGTACCCGCTACATTGTAAAGGGAATTAGAGGCTACCATGTAGCTGGATGATGCTCAATCTGGTTGCCAATACATTGTGAAAGGTATTGTTTTCCATGCATATATTTGTGCTCGACAGGTTTCTAGTAACGCCCACAAAAAATGAGCCCGTCTCATATACAAAAATGTAAGAATTCTCCCTTTCACACAAGGTTAGGATTCCATCTTGCTATGTAAGCAATCTTTCACCATCTTACTTCGAACAAATGAAGGCACACTCGATCATACAAAATCATTGCTACAAATATAACTAGGCAAGTAATCAATACATACTTTATACGTTAAGATTCCTTTGTTTTATGGCAAATATTTGGCTTTTGTCTGTGGACAATACTTGCTCTCAATGCTAAGTACTTTTGTTTATAATCTCGCTTATTTTTCCTTGTTTAACAAGATATACAAAAATGCATTCAACACTTCTAAAATTGGATATTGTGAACATTTAGAAAGAAAAAAAAAAACAAAAAAAAATAAACAAACGAGACAAAATCATACAAGTAACACGTCTCCACCTTCCTATATTTTATCAAATCTATGTTGCTTCTATTATATCACTTCAAGATTTAAAGCATAGCATATTATAGGCGTTTTTCATATATCTCACCCCTGTGGAATAGCATATGTCTAAATCCATTGCTTTTTTGTCTACGTTTGCATTACTGGTTTCTATCCATAACCCTACATAAATCTTGGGTATAGGATACTCTCCCTACCAGTCTCTCTACACAAATATACACAAATAACCATATCCTAACTTCAGAGGTTCTACTAGCTAACAGATATCCATACAATAAACTCAAGGAAGAAAAAAAAAGAAAAAAAAGAAGAAGAATGCCAAGTACTTTTGCACAAATGTGTGCTCTGATAGTTTTGGACCTACTCAACTCAACTCACCCCCAACAACCACTATATTTCAGCAGTGTTTTAGAAGGTCTGGCATGGTCTGCAATCTGGAAAAAAATACCTAAACAACTGCCAACTAAGGTCTGGTAAAAGAGACAGTGCAACCTTTATACTAATGAGTGAAGACAATACCAGATGTAGAACAGAGGGATTTTATTAAATGGACATTATAGCATTGCACTGGATCTGTCATCATATGTAGCAATCTTGTGTTTGGGCCTTTTAAATAAGCCTGAGGGAAACATGCTTAGCAATCTTGCTTTTGGGCTTTTTAAATAAGCCTGAGGGACACATACTTAGCAAGTAATAGAAGAAATCTATATCTCTACAGATAAGAAGCCTAAGAGGGCCGAAAACTACATCAAAGAGAACCTGAAGTCAGAAGGGAGGAAACACTTTTCATTCTTGGGATAGTCAAGAATGCCGAGGCCTACTGGAAGAGATAAAGCCTCTGAAACGGAAGCCATGAAGTTGGAACTGAAGGTGGAAAGCGTCTAAAGTAAAATAATAGGATATCACTTATGTACTGGCCAGCTCTACCAATAGTATCTATACTTTGGGAGATTCTTTAAACTGTGTAATGCCATCTTAGTAAAAGTACAATGACTTGGACAGCCTCTAAAGGCCTCTGATGGATATACATTCCACCAGCATTCTTTCATGGCACAGTCCTGGATATTTTGAGTTCTGAGCAAACACAGACACTTTAATGATCTTTCAATTGTTAACACTTCCTATCCCCCCTCCTCCACCAACTCTTCGAACACAAAAAGGTAATCTCAACAGCATAAAAAGGCAAATGTTACAAAGCAAGTTCATGTTTGTAACCATCTACAAACATCATCTGGGTTAAAAGGTATTCATATCGCCAAGAAAAGAGGACACTCTTGAGAGTACAGACAGGGAGGCTGCACACCCCGAATACGACATTGGAAGGCAGGAAATCCCCCTAATGGGGCTTTAATGCAGCCAGTAGTATATCAAAAACAAATTACAAAAAGGTGTTGTGATGGCTGATTTAATTGAGTTCATACAACAAATACTGATAACAAGGGTTAAGGATATGGACTTAAATCCAAAGACGAAAAATAGGAAACAATGCCAATAACAAAGGGCAGTGTACAATAAAATTACATCACAGACAACGGTAATACAATAGCACAAGGATGTTGGTTGTGTAAGATCCTGACGCGTTTCGACCCCAATGGGTCTTCTTCAGAGGATGGATATGTATAAAAACTGTAAAAATGTAAACATGTGTCAAGCAATTTCAAGTCAAGACAGCAAAAAAAGGAAAGTATATAAACAGTTCCAAACGGTATATCTTTACCAGTCACGATGTGCTCGATGGTTAGAGGTGGCCATAATATGAAGGAGTATCCCTCTTAGTATATCCCCGATATCCTAGCAGGTGGGCCAGCCGCAAGTGGAGCGAGTGCCACCCACACGTCTTACAAGGAATCACACCTGTATATATCCCCAAAGGGGTAGGGGGAGGGGAGGGGGTATACACTGCACCTGCGATAAAATTACAATATATATTATTTTTATTGAGTGGCGAGTTCCAAAATAGGATTGGTATGACAAAAGAGGCAAAAGAAAGATGCATCTATTGGCTATTGCAATTTCGAGAGTTGTAGCTGGATGACGGGCGTGATGGGATGACGACGCCATGCAAGAGGGAAGACAACAAGGATAGCAGGTGTGAGGGAAAAAAAGAGAGAGGGAAGGAGAGTGAGGAAAAGGAAGAAGGGAAGAAGAAGTGAAAGTGGAATGGAAGGGAAGGGAAGGAAGGGGAAGGAACGGCGGGGAAGGTAAGGTGGGGTAGGGGAGACACATATAATGCATGGGTCGGCTCTCAAAACACGTCCGTATGTGTGAGGAACCTGGGAACACAGTGATGAGGTGTAGAGACCAGTGAGTGTGGGGGAGGCCCAACAAGGGGACAGAAAAGGTGAAAAGGTGAAAAAGGCATGAATAAATAAATAAACGTGAACCACACAAGTGGCATGTGAAAAAAACGGAGTGAGTGACGGGGGCATGAGAATAGGTGTGGAATCAATGGTGGTCACAGGTGAAGTAATCAAGAATAATGCCATAGTGTCACAGAGTGTGGAGCAGGTGGATAAGAATTTCTAACAAAATAAAAAGAAAATGTGACGATGGTGATGTGAGCCAAGCATAATGAACGCGGTGTTAAAGTATATAGAATAGAGAATATGTACTTACCACCCAAAAGGATGATAAGGCAGCACCGAGGCGTCCAGTGGAAGCAGATAATCCGACTGGACTTTCCCTATTGCCAACCTAATTTATAAGGAAACTAATTTGCCTAAGTATCCCGCAGGTGCAGGTGTCCCCCCCCCTTCATATCGCATCGACATCCTGTAGTATTGCACTGGCTTCAGAAGAAAAATGTAGTCTGGTCTTTGTGGTGTTGGATAAGAGATGGTACAAAGTTAACTGCATCACAGTAAACAGATATCACAATTTGTAAATGATTTTGTAGACATAGCCCATCACACTAAATGTATTTCGAACACTTTTCTATGATTCAACAAGTGCTACCTGGCACCTGAAGCAGACAGAGAAGTATTACGATCGTTCAAAAGACTCAATACATTCAGGCATTTGGCAAAGCACTGGCTGCATGAAGTTCATCTTTGTCATTCCCGATAGCTCCCCCACAAATTAAGTGCTCAGAGACCTCCACAGCATGGGGCTGATGCATGAGGCGCTGGATGCACTTCAGGAACAATTTCATGTTACTAATGCTATCTAGATTTGGGAAATATGAAATTTGTTGGTATGTGTGAGCCTGCCCTTGGACTAAAAGAACAGTAGAATGCTTCACAAACATGCAAGCTTGCCTCTTTGAGAACAGAAGGGAGGAAGCGGGAGAAAGATGGAGATGCAGCATGTCATCTTAGGCACTAGCTTATATTAGATGAATAACGGCAATCCGCCCTAGTGTGCACGCTTATGCTATTAAAGTGTGAGGGAGAGCTGAAACCAGGCACCTGTGCCATCAATGTATTAATGGGGAAACAGTGATATCTGCATGGGTAATTGCTGCTATATCCCCCATAACACGCTGACCAAAGGTGGCACCATCAATTGCCAGCTTATTACAGAATTAGCTTTTGTGCCCTCAAGCAATGTTTTTCTACAATCCACCATGCCAACCAATCATATTCTAAAAAAGAAAAAAAAAAGGAAAAAAGGAAAGAGGAAAGGGTAAAAAAAAAAAAAAAAAAAAAAAAAAAAAGGTTTTCGGTACCCTGTTGGTAGATACCAACATATGAAATCATCATCATCCAAAACCCAATGGAGAAATTTTTTTTAAAAAAATCTACTACATACATTGTGCATGGTTGTGTCGTATAGCTATAAATAAGATGAGAAGCATTCCTTGGCCTCCCGTGTTCTCACCTGTATACATTAGCAGGAATATCACAGTTAGGATCAGCTCTAGGATCAGCACACTCCAGATAAGGTAGAGATAGAGGTTGTTGTCATTCAACAAATCCTTGGAAGAGATAACCAGGAGGACAGCCGCATTGCCTAACAGAAAAGAACAAAGAAACAGGAGAGGACTGTACAATTAATGCTTCTGGGGAAAATACTGTACATAACGACAATCAGCAGAACAAGTCATTTAAAAAAAAAAAAAAAAAATTGCATCCCCCAACCCAATTCACAGCTATGTAATGTCCCAGCATTGCTATGCATTTTGACTTTAAGGGGTCCCAATTGAAAACATTTATGTCTACTTTGAATGTTATGTTAAAATACATTTTCGAAGAAGCTTTCATGTTTTACTTTCCTGGCATCCCATATTTCCTTACAAACACAATCTCTGACCCCTGTTCAAACATTATATCCAACAACGTAGTGAGCATCCCTTCTGAACAAGGGCTGGATTTAAAACACTTATGCCCCGTACACACGGTCAGATTTTCCGACGGAAAATGTGTGATAGGACCGTGTGTAGGCTCCATCACACATTTTCCATCGGATTTTCCGACACACAAAGTTTGAGAGTAGGCTATAAAATTTTCCGACAACAAAATCCGTTGTCGGAAATTCTGATCGTGTGTACACAAATCCGACGGACAAAGTGCCACGCATGCTCAGAATAAATAAAGAGATGAAAGCTATTGGCCACTGCCCCGTTTATAGTCCCGACGTACGCGTTTTACGTCACCGCGTTCAGAATGATCGGATTTTCCGACAACTTTGTGTGACCGTGTATATGCAAGACAAGTTTGAGCCAACATCCGTCGGAAAAAATCCTAGGATTTTGTTGTCGGAATGTCCGAACAAAGTCTGACCGTGTGTACGGGGCATTACAGAACAAGAGTGCATCTCTTTCATTTTGTCCACAGAAACAGACTTACACAAAAGCGGAGAACAGTAAAGCACTATACACAGAGTAAAGCCGGCCACAGAGGAAGCGAATCTTGGCAGGTTCAGCAGGAACCAGCCGAGATTCGACCCATGTATGGACAGGCTGAATGGACTAAAGACAATTAACCAATCAACTTGGGTACAACCAGCCTGCCAGATTTTACATGCGAATCACTGTGTTCTACCAACGAGGACAGCTTCCCCCGCCAAGAGAGCATAATGGCCGTGGTTGCAGGAAAGAAATTTGCAAGGCAAGCCATACAAATTTTCTTTCCCTCCACCATGGGTGAAGGGAAAGAAAATTCCGATGCCGCCCCCCCCCCCCCCATCAACACAGTCAGTATTGATGGAGGAATCTCTCCAGCAGCGCTACTGTGTTCTACCGTCAGAAAGCCTTTCCTGCCAACAGAACACAATGATCACATGCAAAAAAATCCGACAGGCTGATTGTATTGAAGTCGATTGATGAATATACTTCAGTACAACCAGTCTGCCCATAGATGGGTCAAATTAAGGCTGGTACTGCTGAACCGGCTGAGATTCGACCAATGGCGGGCTTAAGGCAGCCCGTACATGAATCAGTTTGACTTGATTCCCCATGCACCTCGAATGCCAGCTCCCTGCTGAGCTATTGTATTCTGACACTGGGGATACTTCGCCTCCATCAGAATACACGGCTATAGCTGGCAGCACTGATTGAGCAGCAAAAATCCAAATCGGCGGTAGTACAGAAGTCGATCGGTAGATGGACTTCTGTACAACAATCCTGCCCATACATGGATCGAAGTTCAGGCAGTCCCTATTGATTCAGCCACATTTCAATCCATGTATAGCCAGCTTAAAGGCAGTCATTCAATGCTTGAATTTTAGTCAATTCCTGCTTGATTGTCCGAAATTCCTGCAGTATATGGCCCTGTCGGCACCACTTGTTTAACAGACTTTTGCTGAAGGAGTCTATTGGAAAATTGTTGGCCAAACAATGCTTGCATTCAATCCAAACCCTATTATCAGAGAGAGGACAGATTCTGCTGAAGTTGTGGTGGTGCGCTGAGATGGCGCAACAGTGCTGCTGGAAAGAGCCCCACGTACTTGATCCGGCAACTGGAACGTTTCCTGTAGGCAGGCATTCTTCCTGGACTGACCCCACTCGCCAGGGACTTTTCCCTGCAGTATTTGCTTTCCCTAACAAGCAGGGTCTCTCTCCCTGACCTACCACTTGCTCCTGGCATGCCTGAACAATGCAGATACCTTGTTTTATAAACTTCCCACACCAAGATGGCTGCCAAAAGGTCTCCAGAAGTTGCAGTGTCCAATCAGACCGCTGACACCTTTGAGACACCGTCACTGATGTAGTCCATGAGAGGACATTTTCCTTATTAGACTCCAATCCATCTGTATAATGGCACAGTACCACCTACTGGACAGAGGTAAACCTGTACCTACCTACATTTAGCCCAGATTCACAATTGTGCCAAACAGACATCGCATGCGATTCGCACCTGCACTGCGGTGCCGATCGCATGCCATGTCTGTGCAATGCGAGTTCAGCCCTAAAATTGTAGGGCTGAACTCACATTGGATTCGTAGGAAAATAGTGCAGGGACTTTTGCCCCGCACTGGAATCGGATCGCATGGGTGTTCTCACCCATGCAATCTGATTCCTGTGCGAGTTCACAGTTCGCGCTGCGATCTGTGAACCGATCGGGGGGTATCAATAACATTGTATTGACACCTGCAGCGGTTTGCAAAAGGCAGTGTGAACTGCCTGCGGAGAGATGCGAGAACCGTCACAGGAATCACTCTGGTTCCCACGTTGCATATGTGTGGACCTAGGCTAAGGCGGAGCAAAAGAAATCTTTACATGTATGGCCAACTTAATCAGAAGAGAAGCAAGCTTGTGTATAATAATAATAATAATATATATATATTTCCATGCTCATCACTGATTGAATATCCCTGTTTAATTAGCGCAATGTACCTTATGTACAGTCTATCGTCATGTATAAGGTTAAATAGTGCACATTGAACCTACAGATGCTTAGACACAACTATGGTATGCCTGGCAATTTAGATAGCCTTAAGTGTCAGTTATATACATTACGTACTGTAGTTCTCACATGAAAGTAATAGGAGGTGCAGGCCTTCCCCTACTCTACAAAAAAAATAAAAATAAAAAAGGTTTAATGTAATTTGTGCCCTTGAAATGAAAAAATGTGATCCCACTGCTTGTCCTGGTGACATGTCACTGGGATTTGTAATAGAGGAGATATCTCCCCAACAGGACCAAATAGAAGAAAAACTGGCAAATTTGAATCATTCTTCAAACTAGGGGGAAAAAAATATATAATTTTGCCTGGAAATATCAGAATTCAATACTTATGCTAATTATGCAGAGAATGTAATTTTAGATGTGTGTGTTGAGAATCGAGGATGCGTTATTACAAGGGCAGGCTCTGGTATGCCCACTACTGTGGGCCTGTGTACCAATTGCTCATCTGTCATATGTGACCACCACTATAGACTGTGTAGCCCACAGCAAAAGAAAAAAAAGTCTTGGACAGCCCATGTGTGGACAGTATTTGGATACAACATTGGGATCCAGATGTCCCATACACTCCTTTTTTCCTAATTAAACGGTTCCAACTGTGCGGAGGTAGCCTGCATCCTCCACATATTTGCATTGGCTGGCTTGTACGGATCATCACTGCTCTCTGCCATAATAACAAGGAATTGTTATGCTAATATATGGATCAGTAAAAAACAAAAAGGAGACATTTTAGGACTACAGATGAGATTGTTTTTCTAGGTTTTACATTTGTTAAGCTGAAAATGCATGGAAAAAATATACATGGAGAAGTGTTACGTTGGTACACACTGGACACTCTTATGGTAATAAGACCACTTAATTGAAAGAGGACTTCTGTATATCGACAAGGATAGTGGACATCTGGAACACAGAAGATCCTAAGCCCAATTTTGGGGTGGGGGGTGTAGAGATTACATACAGTGTGTCTACGCGTACCAATATCTTGCAAAGGGTTTATCTTTTTTGGTTCTTTAGGCTTACATTGTGCATGCACATTGGAAAACTACATTATTGTTGTAGGGGCGGTTTCTAGAACATAATATTGAAGCTTTCCAATGCGTATTCACAATGTAAGCCTTGATTCTACAAGTGTAGCACTGTATCATGTGAACACTTTTTGCCTCACGGCTATTATCTGCTTATATTTTGCCTTCACTGGTTCCTTTCGGATTGTCCTATGTAAGAATAATTAAACAAACAGAAAACGCACTGGCATATACAGAGAAAGCCGCTGGCAGAGACAGACACACTGTGCACTGAACTAAACAAAATTCTGATGTGCTAATAAGAATACAAACCACATTAAAAGTGGTTGTAAAGTCTCAAGGGTTTTCACCTTAATGCATTCTATGCATTAAAGGTGAAAAAACATTTTTGCTGCAGCTCTCCCCCAGAGCCCCCCCCCCCCCTTTTACTTAAAAAAAAATATATATAATTAAAATATAAATATATATATATATATATATATATATATATATATATATATATATATATATATATATATATATATATATATATATATATATATATATATATATATATATATATATATATATATATATACACACGTTTAAAACGTGCACAAATGAAACCACAGTCCCATTAAAAAAGTGACATCCAGTGCTGTGTGATGAGGAGTGTCAGAAAGCTTCTATCTTTACCACGTGGGCCATCACCAGTAGTTAAATGGACTATTATATAAATCCATGGAGTCAGATAGGCCTGTAAACGGATATGCCCATATAAATATGTTTTATGGATTCACACTATTAAACGTAAAGTGCAAGGCTACTCAAATGAAGACCATAAAAACAGTGCTGTGTATACACAACATACAGTAGTAGTAAACGAATCCAGATATTCATAGTTATTGTTACATAGTAGGTGAGGTTGAAAAAAAAGACAAGTCCATCAAGTCCAACCTATGTGTGATTATAAGTCAGTATTACCTTGTATATCCATGTATGTTGTGGTCATTCAGGTGCTTATCTAATAGTTTTTTGAAACTATCAATGCCCCCCACTGAGACCACTGCCTGTGGAAGGGAAATCCACATCCTGGCTGCTCTTACAGTAAAGAAACCTCTACGTAGTTTATTGTTACACCTCTTTTCTTCTAATTTTAATTAGTGGACATGTGTCTTGTTAATCTCCCTTCCGTGAAAAAGTTGTATCCCTATTGTGGGGTCACCAGTACGGTATTTGTAAAATGAAATCATGTCCCCTCTCAGGCGTCTCTTCTCCAGAGAGAATAAGTTCAGTGCTCGCAACCTTTCTTCATAACTAATATCCTCCAGACCCTTTATTAGCTTTGTTGCCCTTCTTTGTACTCGCTCCATTTCCAGTACATCCTTCCTGAGGACTGGTGCCCAGAGCTGGACAGCATACTCTAGGTGTGGCCGGACCAGAGTCTTGTAGAGTGGGAGAATTAAAATCCCTTTATCCCTGGAGTTAATCCCTTTTTTAATGCATGCCAATATTCTGTTTGCTTGGTTAGCAGCCGCTTGGCATTGCATGCCATTGCTGAGCCTATCATTTACTAGGACCCCCAGGTCCTTTTCAATACTAGATTCCCCCTAGAGGTTCTCCCCCTAGTGTATAGATTGAATTCATATTTTTGGCACCCAAATGCATTATTTTACATTTTTCTACATTAAACCTCATTTGCCATGTAGTTGCCCACCCCATTAATTTGTTCAGATCTTCTTGCAAGGTTTCCACATCCTGCGGAAAAGTTATTGCCCTGCTTAGCTTGGTATCGTCCGCAAATACAGAGATTTAACTGTTTACCCCATCGTCCACCCCTGGCCATTCAGAGTATTCCTCATTTCTCACCACCCTCTGAAGTCACCCTTGTAGCCATGTTTCAAACCATGTACTCACAGTAAACGTTTATGGGGAACGGTGTCAAATGCTTTTGCAAATTCCAGAGATTACGTACAAGCGTGGCGACGTATCATGCTTTAGCTAGGCCTAGTCATAATTGACATCATCCGGGGAACAATGGTCTGCATAAGCGGTGTGTACCACTTTTTGATGACTGGGACTGTGGTTTTATTTATGCACATTTTAAACTGACTTATTTATATATTTTTTTTCACATACGTTTTTTCGTTTAATAATGTGGTTTGTATTAGCGCGGCAGAATTTTGTTTATTTTGTCCTATGTAGTGCCCACATATGTTATGCTGAGACTCCATGACTGAAAAAAATGAAATCCAATGAATTAAAAGAGCA
Organism: Lithobates septentrionalis; assembly: GCA_037952835.1. Classification (NCBI taxonomy): domain Eukaryota; kingdom Metazoa; phylum Chordata; class Amphibia; order Anura; family Ranidae; genus Lithobates; species Lithobates septentrionalis. The sequence goes on along the minus strand of JBBDGP010001540.1, from coordinate 299,908 downwards.
GGCTGGAGGGGGCGCATGCGCGGCTTGTAAGATGGTGGACGTGTGAGAGCTAAGCTCCGGTCCCCATCCCCTTGTTTGAGGCTCCTGCTCCACTACACAGCTACCTACCACCCCAGGAGCAGCACCAATCGCAGCCAGAAGTGCCGGGCACTCCATGGGCAAAATCGGTGACCAGAAAAACAAATTATCTCTGGTTTTATTCCACCGCCTCTGTTCCGGCCTAATTAGCACATGGAGCGATACCTCCTTAGGCCACAATCCCCAGCCTCTAGTATCCTGTCAAATCTGTCAGTGTTTAATCTGTTGCATATGGACCACATACCCCAGCAATCCCAGCTCACAGACTCTACAGCGATGGAGACTGTTGTTGTGCTGGATAAAAAACTACAAACCCTGCTTCAGGATTTGACTCACAATGGGACTAAGGAGGTTGGGAAAATTGCACAGGAACTTAGAGGCGAGATTGATCAACTTGGTGAACGTACTGATACCCTGGAAAGCAAATTTGATGATCTTGTCCAATATGGTCATGACCTTGAGGAAGATTGCGCTGCCCTTAAAACACACAACTTCAACAGCAGCAGGAAGATTAGGAGAACAGGGAACGCCGCCAAAATCTCAGGATTCGTGGGATTCCAGAATCTATTAACGATAAAGAGCTCCGCCAGTATCTTCTGGCTCTATTTTTCACCCTGGCACCTCATATACCCGATATTAATTGGCGCCTGGATAGAGCCCACAGGTCATTGGCTTCCAAACCACCTCAGGGCTCCAACCCAAGAGACGTTATCATTCGCTTTCACTACTACAAAAGCAGAGAAGCGCTTACTAATCGCCACCCGTAACAAGTCTCGCATAGACTTCAAGGGCGCCAAGATTAAAAAGATTAAAACCAGTCACCACACAATTACAAAACCACCAAGTTGCCTATAGATGGGTATTCCCCTTCCGCCTATCTGCTTCTAAGGATGGTGTGCAGTTCTCTCTAAAAGATCTTCATGAAAGCGAGGCATTCATCCGTAACCTAGGCCTTCCGCCTATTCAGGAGGAGGACCTTCAGATTCCTATTCAGATTGCAAAGCCACTACTGACACCGGCCAAGATCTGGACCCCAGTACGTCGGAGATCGCAGAAAGCGTCTACAACACCTCAACGGGCTGCTCCTTCAAGTTCCCTACCTGACGACTGAATGCAGCTGAAAATTATTCTACTTTTTCCACGAACATTCTACATTTGATTAGTCCGTGTTTGGGACTCCAGTACGTGAGTCATTCATTTATACCTAGAAGATCCTTTCTCGCTCTCCTGAAGTACTTTTTTTTTTTCCCCGGTTAAATTCTTATTTCCTATTAGATCTGGTTATGTGCTCCCTAGACGGGGCCCCACCGTTTGTTCTTGCAGGTAGCCATGCATCTCACCAATATTCAAGGCAACCGCCTTGGATCCCTGAAAAGTTTTTTGCTCCTTCAGGCCTTTTTTTTTTCCCCCCAAATATAGATTTATGAAGTTTTCAAAAAAAATTAAAAATAGGGCAAGGCCCCCAGTTTACAATAGAAGCCATCAACAGCGGAGGTCGCAGCCTCCTTTATATTTATTTTGGTACAGTAACTAGATTGTAAGCTCCAACGAGCAGGGCAGTCTGATCCCTCCTGTATTGATTTGTATTGTAATGCCGCGTACACACGGTCGTACTTTTCGTCTACAAAAGTCCAACGGACGCTGACGGACTAAAGCTGGCTGGTAATCCGATCGTGTGTGGGCTTCTCCGGACTTTCAACGTACTTTTTTAGCCTCAAATCCGACGTACTTTAGATTTGAAACATGCTTTAAAACTTTACTTCGTAACTACGACGGACCCCGAAATTCGCTCGTCTGTGTGCTAGTCCGACGGACAAAAAGCCACGCTAGGGCACCTATTGGCTACTGGCTATGAACTTCCTTATTTTAGTCCGGTGTACGTCATCACGTACGAATCCGACCGACTTTTGTGTGGTCGTGTGTAGGCAAGTCCGTTCGTTAGAAAGTAGGCCGCAAGTCCACCGCAAGTCCACCGAAAGTCTGCCGGAAGTCTGTCGGACAGGCTGTCTGACTTTTGTAGACGAAAAGTACGACCGTGTGTACGCGGCATTAGTGTACTGTCTGCCCTAATGTTGTAAAGCGCTGCGCAAACTGTTAGCGCTATATAAATCCAGTATAATAAATAATAATAATAATGTACTTCAGTACAGTCAGTGTTCATACTGAAGATTTTGAAAGTGACTTTTGCTGTCTTCCTGTAACTACAAGGCTCTACTATTGTTAAATGTATACATATGTGTGTCAAAGTATACGGGTAGCCCAATCTAATTTCCAGACAGTTACTATAACTTATCTATAAGTAAGGGGGAAGAAAGAAAGGGGGGGGGGGAGGGAAACCGAGAGGATGGCATTAGACTAAGCTTGTATTTTTGACTTAGGTCAGTCTTAGTCTTCAGTCTTTAAGCTACCGTATTTATCGGCGTATAACACGCACTTTTTTTTCCTTAAAATCAGGGGAAAATCATGGGTGCGTGTTATACGCCGATACCAGCTAATTGTGATCTATCGGAGTGATCGCCGCCGACATTCGCATAGCGTGTAGTTTTAAATATGGCTCCGCGGAGTTCGGAGGGACTCGGCGAAGCTGAACGAGCACCGCCGAGATCACAGTGACTGGGGCGGAGCCGAGATGCAAATAGCCGAGTGTTCTCGGCTCTTCTTAGCACCGTTCACAGTCACGCCAGGCCCGCCATTGGACCTGTGTTATGTCCATCATAGGGACTGGGCGTGACTGTGAGCGGCAACAAGAAGAGCCGAGAACACTCGGCTATGTGTATCTCGGCTCCGCCGAGTCCCCCCGAATTCCGCGGCGCCATATTTAAAACTATACACTTTGTGTATGTCGGCGGCAATCTGTCCAAGCATGTAATGGACACTGGGGGCAAGGCTGCACTGACCACTGGGGCAAGGCTGCACTGACAATTCTGCACTGGGGCAAAGCTGCACTGACAATTCTGCACTGGGGCAAAGCTGCACTGACAATTCTACACTGGGGCAAAGCTGCACTGACAATTCTACACTGGGGCAAAGCTGCACTGACAATTCTACACTGGGGCAAAGCTGCACTGACAAGGCTGCACTGCAGCAAAGCTGCACTGACAATTCTGCACTGACAAGGCTGCAATTGACACTGGGGCAAGGCTGCACTGACACTGAAAAGGCTGCAATGCAATGACACTGACAAGGCTGCAGATGGACATGATAAGGCTGGATTGATGGGCATTTAACCACTTGAGCCCTGGACCATTATGCTGCCTAAGGACCAGAGGTCTTTTTCCAATTTGGCACTGCGTCGCTTTAACTGCTAATTTTCTTCCCACAAATAGAGCTTTCTTTTGATGGTATTTGATCACCTCTGCGGTTTTTATTTTTTGCGCTATAAAACGGAAAAAGACTGAAAATTTTGAAAAAAAATGATATTTTATACTTTTTGTTATAAAAAAATCCAATAAACTCAATTTTAGTCATACATTTAGGCCAAAATGTATTCGGCCACATGTCTTTGGTAAAAAAAATGTCAATAAGCGTATATTTATTGGTTTGCGCAAAAGTTATAGCGTCTACAAACTGGGGTACATTTTCTGGAATTCACACAGCTTTTAGTTTATGACTGCCTATGTCATTTCTTGAGGTGCTAAAATGGCAGGGCAGTACAAAACTCCCCCAAATGACCCCATTTTGGAAAGTAGACACCCCAAGGAAATTGCTGAGAGGCATGTTGAACCCATTGAATATTTTATTTTTTTTGTCCCAAGTGATTGAATAATGACAAAAAAAAAAAAAAAAATATTTACAAAAAGTTGTCACTAAATGATATATTACTCACACAGGCCATGGGCCTATGTGGAATTGCACCCCAAAATACATTCAGCTGCTTCTCCTGAGTATGGGGATACCACATGTGTGGGACTTTTTGGGAGCCTAGCCGCGTACGGGGCCCCGAAAACCAATCACCGCCTTCAGGATTTCTAAGGGCATACATTTTTGATTTCACTCCTCACTACCTATTACAGTTTTGAAGGCCATAAAATGCCCAGATGGCACAAAACCCCCCCCCCAAATGACCCCGTTTTGGAAAGTAGACATCCCAAGCTATTTGCTGAGAGGCATGTTGAGTCCATGGAATATTTTATTTTTTGACACAAGTTGCGGGAAAGTGACAATTTTTTTTTTTTTTGCACAAAGTTGTCACTAAATGATATATTGCTCACACAGGCCATGGGCATATGTGGAATTGCACCCCAAAATACATTTAGCTGCTTCTCCTGAGTATGGGGATACCACATGTGTGGGACTTTTTGGGAGCCTAGCCGCGTACGGGGCCCCAAAAACCAAGCACCTCCTTCATGATTTCTAAGGGCGTAAATTTTTGATTTCACTCCTCACTACCTATCACAGTTTTGAAGGCCATAAAATGCCAAGATGGCACAAACCCCCCCAAATGACCCCATTTTGGAAAGTAGACACCCCAAGCTATTTGCTGAGAGGCATGGTGAGTATTTTGCAGCTCTCATTTGTTTTTGAAAATGAAGAAAGACAAAAAAAATGTATTTTTTTTTCTTTTTTCAAAAGTTTGTGACAGAAAGTGAGGTCTGCAAAATACTCACTATACCTCTCAGCAAATAGCTTGGGGTGTCTATTTTCCAAAATGGGGTCATTTGGGGGGGGGGTTGTGCCATCTGGGCATTCAATGGCCTCCGATACTGTGATAGGCAGTGAAGAGTGAAGAGTGAAATCAAAAATTTACGCCCTTAGAAAGCCTGAAGGCGGTGCTTGGTTTTCGGGGTCCCGTGCGCGGCTAGGCTCCCAAAAAGTCCCACACATGTGGTATCCCCATACTCAGGAGAAGCAACAGAATGTATTTTGGGGTGTAATTTCACATATTCCCATGGCATGTTTGAGCAATATATCATTTAGTGACAACTTTGTGCAAAAAAAAAAAATTTGTCTCTTTCCCGCAACTTGTGTCACAATATAAAATATTCCATGGACTCGACATGCCTCTCAGCAAATAGCTTGGGGTGTCTACTTTCCAAAATGGGGTCATTTGGGGGTGGGGTTTGAACTGTCCTGGCATTTTATGCACAACATTTAGAAGCTTATGTCACACATCACCCACTCTTCTAACCACTTGAAGACAAAGCCCTTTCTGATTACATGAAAAAAATTTTTTTTTTTTTGCAAGAAAATTACTTTGAACCCCCAAACATTATATATTTTTTTAAAGCAAATGCCCTACAGATTAAAATGGTGGGTGTTTCATTTTTTTTTTTCACACAGTATTTGCGCAGCGATTTTTCAAACGCATTTTTTGGGAAAAAAAAACACACTTTTTTAAATTTTAATGCACTAAAACACACTATATTGCCCAAATGTTTGATGATATAAAAAAAGATGATCTTAGGCCGAGTACATGGATACCAAACATGACATGCTTTAAAATTGCGCACAAACGTGCAGTGGCGACAAAATAAATACATTTTTAAAGCCTTTATAGGTTACCACTTTAGATTTACAGAGGGGGTCTACTGCTAAAATTACTGCGCTCGATCTGACCTTCGCGGTGATTCCTTACATGCATGGTGCAATTGCTGTTTACATTTGACGCGAGACCGACGCTTGCGTTCGCCTTTGCGCGAGAGCACTGGGGGACAGGGGTGCTTTTTTTCTTTTTTTTAAACTGTTCCTTTCATTTTTATTTTTTTTAAATTAATTTTATTGTTATCTCAGGGAATGTAAAAATCTCCTAAGATAGCGATAGGTAGTGACAGGTACTCTTTTTTTAAAAAATTGGGGTCTATTAGACCCTAGATCTCTCCTCTGCCCTCAAAGCATCTGACCACACCAAGATCGGTGTGATAAAATGCTTTCCCAATTTCCCAATGGCGCTGTTTACATCCGGCGAAATCTAAGTCATGAAATGCTCGTAGCTTCCGGTTTCTTAGGCCATAGAGATGTTTGGAGCCATTCTGGTCTCTGATCAGCTCTATGGTCAGCTGGCTGAATCACCGGCTGCATTTTCAGGTTCCCTGTTGGGACAGGAGAGCCAGAGAAAAACATGGAAGACGGTGGGGGGGGGGGGGGGGGCATTCTATCCCACTGCTTGCAAAAGCAGTCTAGAGGCTAATTAGCCGCTAGGATTGCTTTTACATGAAAGCAGACCGCTGGCTGAAAAAAATGATACCAAGATGATACCTAAACCTGCAGGTATCATTCTGGTATAACCACTCAAAGTCCAGCAACATACCAGTACGTTGCTGGTCCTTGTTGGGCATATATTGTAAACTTTTTTTTCATGCAGCCTGTGGGCTGAACGAAAAAGAGATATTGATCCATGGGTATGCCCACCATTAGAATACCTCCCTTCATCCACCCACTTCTAATGATGGGCATACATGCACCATTTATATATGCCGAAGCATTGGGGCATCCTCCCGCAAAAGGCAGGAGCAAATCGCTCCTTCACCCACTGCTGCCCCCACGCTTCGGCATATATGCTGAAGTATGTAACTGTGGTGGTGAAATAACCTCCGACAGCGCTGGAGTCACGGCTTTATATATCGTGGGAGCAAACGCTGTTGCTGTCAAGATAAATAAATCTGCGCTGCAAATGAATGGCGTACCTGCTAAGCAAATGATGGTTAACAATAAAACAAAGTAACATTACAGTATAACAGTAAGACTTACCATACCTTCAAAGCAAATACAAAAAAAAACATAGTAAAAAATAAAACATTTAACGCAACCTGTGCCTAAAATGTATATATATGCCGAAGCATGGGGGCATCCTCCCGCAAAAGGCAGGAGCAAATCGCTCCTCCACCCACTGCTGCCCCCACGCTTCGGCATATATGCTGAAGTATGTAACTGTGGTGGTGAAATCACCTCCAACAGCGCTGGAGTCACGGCTTTATATATCGTGGGAGCAAACGCTGTTGCTGTCAAGATAAATAAATCCACGCTGCAACTGAATGGCGTACCTGAAAACAATAAAATGGTTACCAACAAAACACAGTAAACAGTAAAGTATAAAAAAATTGCATATCTGAAAAGCAAACATGGTAAAACAGAATAACAATAAAACATTGCAGAATAGAATAGAGTAAAAAAAGAGAACAATAGAGAGAGAATAGAGAGAGAGAGAACAAAAACTATTTTTGGTTTTTTTATTTTATTTTTTTTTGTGTTTTTATTTTTTATTTTTTTTTTACACTTTTTTTAGTAACTTAACTTTTGTAACTGGTTCCAGGTTTGGGTCTCTCAAAATGCAATGGCATCTTGGGAGACCCTGTGAAAGTGTGTCCTAGTCTGTGCAGTGCTGTACCCTACGCTAATACTCAACTAGTGTATGGTAGCGTTCAAAACATTCACCCATGCAAAGACCAGGATTGCCAGGACAGGAGGGACAATAACATCGGGTGTCACGCCTAAATCCACGCTTGCTGCAGACACATCTTTTTTGGGGGGCTCGTTGGGTAGGGGTACTCGGGAGGGCATAAGGAAAATGCCTCTCATGCAGCCGGCTTACTGCATTTGGTTGGGGAAGGTGAGGTAGAGCACCGTCTGGAAACATAAGGGCTCTGGCGATCTCTTCCTGGAATTTAAGGAAGGATCCAGTCCGTCCTGAAGCTCTGTATAGCACATGAGCGTTCAGCAAAGCCAATTGAAATAAACAAACAGACACTTTTTTGTACCAGCGTCTGGCCTTACGGGCAACTAGGTACGGCGCCAACAACTGGTCGTTGAGGTCCACCCCTCCCATATTAAGGTTATATTCGTGGACACAGAGGGGTTTCTTCACAACACCAGTCGCCGTAGTAATTTGGGTCGTCGTGTCTGCATGAAGGGAGGTGAGAACGAAAACATTCTTCTTATCCCTCCACTTCATAGCGAGCAAATTATTATACTTCAAGCAGGCTCTCTCCCCCAGCCTAAGACGGGAATCTACAAGCCGCTGGGGAAAGCCCCGATGATTAGGTCGCACGGTGCCACATGCTCCAATCTGATGATCAAACAAGTGACTAAAAAGTGGCACGCTCGTATAATAATTGTCCACGTACAAGTGGTACCCCTTTCCGAATAAGGGTGACACACTATCTTGCCAGCGCTTCCTATGTAGTCAGGGCAGTTTGTCGGCTCTACGTGACTATCTTTGCCCTCGTAAACCATAAAACTACATGTATAGCCTGTGGCCCTGTCACAGAGCTTATACATCTTGACCCCGTATCTGGCACGCTTGCTGGGAAGGTACTGTTTGAATGACAAGCGGCCAGAAAATTTAATCAGGGACTCATCAACGCAGACAACTTGATGGGGGGTAAACAAGTCTGCAAAACGTTGGTTGAAGTGGTTTACGAGGGGCCGAATTTTGTAGAGCCGATCGTATCCAGGGTCTCCACGAGGACGACAGAGTTCATTGTCGTTGAAGTGCATGAACCGCAAAATCTGCTCGTATCGTGCCCTGGCCATGGAAGCAGAGAACAAGGGCGAATGATAAATTGGGTCAGTGGACCAATATGACCGCAACTTACTCTTTTTATTCAAGCCCATGAGGGGGGAAGGGCCCAGAAAGATCTTAAATTCGGAGACCGTAATTGGTCTCCAATCTCTGGCAAGGGAGGACTGGGGAATAGTGGCGATGTGTTGACCAGTGTATAAATTGCTTTGGTCCACAATAGATCTATAGAGATCTTCGGTGAAAAACAGTGAATAAAAATCCAGTGGCGTAAAGTCAACTGTTTCCACCTGAATTCCGGGTTGGCCAGTGAAAGGGGGAAGTACGAGTGCTGCAGAAGTGGTGGGTTCCCAATTCGGATTGGCGAATGCAGCAGGAAGGGCACTATGGGCACGATGGGCCTGTCTTTGTCTTCTTGGTGGCAGCGGGACACTACTAGTGCTTGCCACCTCACCAGCTTGAACTGCACTTATGGGACTCGCCACGTCACCACGTGATACTGCAGTGCTGGATGTATGACCAGGGTGTACTGCTAGGGAGTATAGATCTGATTGGATCAGATATCGATCCGCTCAGATACTATAGCACTAAGGGAGGTGTATGCTGCGTGTGTGGGTTTTAGCGGTACTGGCGCTAACCTGGTGCTGCCTGGGGCGTCGCAGACCTCATCTGACCCTAAAAACGTAATTTATATCACCGCCGGGCAATTAGGGGGTTAAACCTTTATAAGGTAATAAACGGCGGGTGCCCTAAAACTATAATAAACTACAAAAAACAAACTAGCTAACCAGTGTCACCCGTAACACTTATACGGTGATCGCTGGTGAAAGGGTTAACTAGTGGGCAATCAGGGGGTTAAAACCTTTAGCAGGTAGTATATGGGGGTCCCTGTCGCTATAAAACACTGACAGCGAACCTATATACTTACCTCCCTAACTAGCGTCAACTGTGTCACTAATACAGCGATCAGAAAAACGATCGCTTACCGACACTGGTGACGGGTGGTGATCACGGGGTTAACCTTTATTAGGGGGGGTTAGGGGGGTACCCTGGACCTAAGGGGGGGTACCCTAGACCTAAAAGGGGGCTAACCTAACTGCCCTAACACTTCTAACTGTCACAAACTGACACCAATGCAAAAAAAAAAAAAAAAAAACTGCTATTGGTGTCAGTGTGACAGGGGGTACAGGGGGGTGATCGGGGGGTGACAAGTGTGCCTGGCGTGTTCTACCGTTAGTGTAGTGTTGTGCAGACTTACTTGATGTCTTCTCTCCTCGGCTCCGGATCGAAAAGACCGGCTCGAGGAGGGATGACATCACTTCCTTTCCCTCTGTTTACATTACAGAGGGAAAGGAAGCGTTTCTCATTCGCCGGGAGCGATCGGGAGGGGGTGGCCAACAATGGATGGCCTCCCCCTGACCTCTCATCGCCCGGGAAGACATGGCGACCGCCTCGGGCACCGGGGGGGGGGTCCGATCGGACCCCCCACCCGTGGAAGGCAAATCACGTAGATGTACGTGATTTTGCCTGTCCGTGCCACCTTGCCGACGTACATCGGCGTGAGGCGGTCATCAAGTGGTCAAATGTAAGTTTTTTTTCCTTAAACTTCCCTCCTAAACTTGGGGTGCGTGTTATACGCCGATCAATACGGGTAATTTTCATTTACTCAGGTCTCGTATAGGGCCTTACCCTCTTCTGAAAATATGAACATGTTCCATGGATCCCATGTGTTCTTGAAAGTTTCATGTCTGTCTTGTGCCGATAATTCAGGCCTTCTACAATGTTTTTCTTTCCCTCAATGCTATTAACTTTTTTGTTTTTTTTATATCTTTTGATGATATCTTTTTCAGCAGGCTTTTATTTATTTATTTATTTTTGGCCTTTTCTGGGTTACTCGATTCACCCTCTGTTGCATCATTTCAACAAACCAACCTCAATATATTGTCTGTTCCATGCACTGTAGATTTGTGTCTATTGCTCTGTTACCTGAGTTAACATTGAAACTTATCATTATGATGTATAATGGCTATAAAAGTACTTTCCTGTAATGTGAAGAGCTTGAAATCCATTCAAAAAAATATGAATAGCTTTGAAGGACATCAAGGCCTCAGGAGCAGATGTAATTATAGTCCAAATAAGATAATTTTGAAAAAATTAATAGCGCTACCCATAACATTCTGACCAAGAATAAAACTAACATGTATGGACCAAATCTTATAAAGAATCCCCTGTGGGTATGATCATAAATACAAAGTGTGATTACGAATCAAAAAAAAAAATTAATATAAATCCATAGACATCTAATCAAATGATAACCAAAAACAATATTAAATCCATGTAGGATAAATTGATAAAAGTAAACATCAATGATAGTGAAATATGGAGTCCATAAGTGCACAAAATAAATTAGCTGAACTTAAAAATCAAAACATGGTGATTAATTGAAAATGCACCAGTGCACTGTGAAGTTAAAGTCCATAAATTGTGAGCAAACCGTCCTCAAAATCTATGAGCAGGAAGCTGTGTTGAATCCACCACCAAATCAGCAGGAATAAACCCTTACCAGATCACCATGATCCCCCATGACAGAGGATCAAGGAATGCATGTAATGAATCACAAGTTGGTTCCAAAAGACAGCAGGCATGATCACAGATTCTGGGAAACCACCTCACAGCCAATCAGACCATCACATGGATAGCGTGGTACATAGAACAATTAACTCCATATAGTGTAAAACATAATGATTGTTTATTAAAAAAGAAAGTAGCACACTTACAATGTTGCAGTAAAAAAAGGGCCTGAAGTCTGATGCGCCGGCCGGAGCACAAACAGACAACCCATCCTTCTAGGTAAGCGAATGGAGAACAGGGTGACATCAGCGCGTCGCTCCTCCCTACGCATTTCATAACTTACGTCGTCCAGGGGCACGGGTGGCGCACTGCGTCACCTCTACTTATACAGAAAAAAAAGCGTCCCAAGCCTCGATCCGAGCCACCACACACCCACGAACATATGCGGTAGCATGAATTAGTGATTCTTCTTTTTTCTTAACAGTCAATGGTTTTTTTTGACAGAATACAGATTCAATTTTTTTTTTTTTTTTTTAAATTTGTTACATTTTTTTTTTCTTCTTTCATTTTTATTCTTTTTTTTTCTTAACGGTAATTTTTTTTTGTTTACAAAAAAAAAACAAAGGGGGGAAGAAAGATTTTTAATTTTTTAATTATTAATTTTTTTTAATGTTTACTATTTGTTATTTTTCTTTTTTTTCCTATAGTACCTTTATTTATTTTTTTATTTTATTTTTTTTGTATGGTGATTCTTAAGTTTGGTGTCACTAGGGTGAAATACATAAATAAATAAATTTAAAAAAAAAAAAGAGGGGAGTAGGGGGGAACATTATATGGAGAACATTTAAAATGGTTAGAAATGTTGATATAGAATATTAAAGCTTCCCTATAGCATTTTGGGGATGGACCAAGTTCCAACAGTTTTTCTTCCCTCTTTCGACATTGGATAATTGTTATATAAATGTATGTGATTGTAGCTATTACCAACTATGACAGTAACATCTGGGTGTTAGCAACAGTCATGTGACTATTTTCTGTGTATATGTGACATACAATCCTCTCTACAGTTCTAATATTGGGCAGTCATCATATGTGGTCATTGATCAAATTTTTTTTTTTGTTTGTTGGTCAGTTTTCTTTTTTGTGCCATAACTAAGTTCAAAGAGCATTGCGTGAATATCATATAGATATACTGGGACTGGTGAGACTCATAGTGATTGGCAAATAGCAGGGAGTATAGTACAATTGTACTTAAGAGTAATTTAGTTTGATTGTTCCTGAAGCCACTAGTGACTGATGACATCACACTCATCCGTATTCCGAATTATTTTTGTCTGCGTAGGCGACACTGCCTAATCTGCACGGAGAACTCTTAAAGTGATGACCTCTTCTGTAGCCTGCTAAAGGCAGGACGGAGCTATATGCCCAAAGGTTGGGCACCAGCCAAGGTTGAACGGAACACAGTTTCAGTAAAAGGAGTTAGTGGTGAGTTGCGATGGCAACAAAACTCCCCGGAACACGTGAAGGGTCATACACGCACACACAACGTGGTATTCCACAGAAGGTGGGGCAGAGGTACTTGCAGGCATATGACAATGGAGGAAGAAAGATGGGGGGATGAAAATCAGACACCTGGCTGAAGGGCGTAACCATTCAAATTGTTACACATGTCACTGGGAAAGGGGTCTCATTAGTATGTCGCAGTATATCTATGACAATTCTAATCAAAGGTCCTTACGGCTCAGACTTACCAGACAAGCATTCAGTTGAATGCATATGTTTTAAATGTGCTTGTGTTTTTATTTCTCTACCTTTGTCCACATTAATAAAGTATAATCCTAGAAAGCCAGGAAAAGCTGGTCCCCAGGCTATTATTGTATGCTGTATCCACTTGGAATCACCAGTGAAAGCCGTCCCAGAAGCAAGGACAACAGGACCAGATTCGCCTTATGGACTTTCGTACTATTATTATCGGACTATTGTTATTATTGGACTGTTGAGAACAAGGATCCTCATGTTTTTTTTTTCCTTATTGTTTTGTTTTGGTGCTGTTTCTCATGATTTCTATTTTGGACCTATGACATCCAGAACAAGTGATGACTACCAATACTGGGATCCAGAAGTGTGAACTGTAGAGATGGAGAGTTTAAAAGTTTTTTTTTTCTTCTCAAAGTGTTTTATTTCATTTCAGAGGGTAAAGCCGAAAATGCCAAATATTAAAGGAGATTGCACATAAACCATTATTCTAGGTGTGGCCCAGTCTCATATTCTCAACTGGCCACAAGGGGCCATCTGTTGCCTTATAAGTTTATGTGAAATATCCATTAATAACTGTAAAATATTGTAATAATGAATATATTTCAAAAAGGGTTTCATTTAAGCTTTTGCTGAGAGCATAGAATGTGGGCCAAGGCTTGTATATGCAAACAAGGGAGAGCCAATTCCATTGTTCTACACCTACTCTTTTGAAAGGGTGCCATGCTGGGATATGCATTGGACCTAACTTCCTGGGGAAATGCAATTAACACACTTGGCCAACATAGTCACAAGATTTGCATGAAAGGGGGCCGACTTATGGAGTAAGCCCTCCAAGCTAGGCCAACCAATGAGACATCAGCTTGGTTTGATATACTCAGAGCCAAGGGGGAGATATTGGTCTCTTTCTGATAGACCAGCGAGCTGAAAGGAGCTTTGGTAAGGATGGGTAATTATGGGAAAGGAATGCCCTTTTACTTGTAACTGAATATGTGTGTAGATTACTGTATTGAGGAATATACTCTACATTTCTTCAGGTAAATACTTTATTTCAACCTAATATTTTCTTCCTGGGTGTAAGGCGATAGATAGATGATTGTGTATTAGCTAGACTTTCAACTGCTTCCTAATAAATGTTATTATATTTTAAGCTTTCACTCTTCGTCAAAAAGAACTCTTATTTAACCCACATCATATCTATGAGATATGAAAAATCTTAAATATAGATTTTACAGGGTAACAGTGTCCATCGCACTGATCTATATACGGACACCCAAAGTAACTCAAAATCGAAACAAACATTTAAAAATTAGTCCGCGGCCGAGCCAACATGGCTCGGACCTAAGACAAACTTAATTTTTTTTAAATGTATTTAAAATGGGTATGGAAAAATGCCCTAACACACACACACACACACACACACACACACACACACACAGGAAATACATGTGTGTGAAGGTGACAAACTCAGCACTGCGGCCGAGCGACACCCAGTGGATAACATAAAAATTGTCCAACCCACACAAAAAGGACCACAGCAACCTGGTCACTTGATAAAAATCAGTGAGTTGAAAAAAAATACATATAATTCATAAAGAACATATTCCACTGAAATAACAGCAAGTTAAATACCTAAGTTCATCTGCTGTGAATAATAAGTACATGAGGTGTGAGGGCTCAGAACAAAAAGGTCATTAATAGAATTCACAAACAATATGTAAGCTCATACAATATGCATAACAGATGGTACAGATTATAAATCTAATGACCAAAAAGGTATCCACCTATAGCGAAAGGGCAGTTGGTCATAACCATAGTTGTACAGAATAAATTGAAAAATTAACAAAAATTACAGCATGGAAATCGTACATAAAAACATAAATGTGGATATCGATAGGAAAAATGCAAACTAGGAGTTAATAAATACGTTAACATCGGTATACACATTTAAGCCAAAAAGGTACATACCTTTTGAGACCGTATACCCAAGACATTTCTTGTTTGGAGATCTCCCTAACCAATGAGCTACCCCTCCAGTGGGTCTTGTACTTGTCTATCCCCATAAAAAGCGTATTGGAGGGGTCTCTGTGGTGCACCTCATCGTAATGTCTGGAGACTAAATAGTTCTTAAAGCCCTTTCTGATGTTGCTGATGTGTTCGTTCAGTCTTACCTGGAGAGCCCTTTTGGTCCTCCCCACGTACTGCAACCCACAGGGGCATTGGATGAGGTAGACCACACCCTCAGATGAACAAGTGATGAAGGGTTCTACTTCAAAAGGCCCGAGAGGTGCTAGTGGATACAAATTTGCAGATCTTCCTATCCTTACACCTTTTAAGGGAGCAGACTTGACATTTCTTACACTGATAGTAACCAGTGAGATTTTGAAAGAAACATTTGTTCACTCTCCGAGGATCCTGGACACTGGGAGCAATTCTGTTCCCAAGTGAGGATGCCCCTTAAATACTGTCTGTGGTTTAACCGGTAATATATTCCTCAAAACCTGATCATTACCTAGTAGGTGCCACTGCTTCTGAATTAATTTCTTAATACTCCGGAATTGTACTGAAAACATCGTGATAAACGGCAGGGACATTTATCCTCCATCACCTGGTGGGGTTTATTAGCCAAAAGTAACGATCTGTCTATATCCCTTACCGTCTCCACAGTTTGGGACAGTACTTGCAGGTCATAGCCCTTTTCTATAAATCTGGAAGACAAGACAGCTGCCCGATTGTCAAAAACCTCAACTTCAGTGCAGTTGCGCCTCAACCGCATGAACTGGCCATAAGGGACAGCTCTAAGCCAGGGTTTATAATGGCAACTGTCTGAAGAGATGTAAGAGTTTCTATCCGTCGACTTAAAATAAGTAGACGTGATAAATCTCTTCTCTTTGACTGCGATTGTCAAATCCAGAAAGTTGATTTCCTCCAAACTCGCTTCAAAATTAAATTTTTATGCCCCTATTATCATTAAGGAGTGCCATAAAATCCAGCAAATCCGACTCCCTGCCGTCCCATAGGAGGAGGACGTCATCGATATATCTAGCCCATAAGATCACCTCTGGTCTATTTTGAGCATCAATGACGTCCTCCTCCCACTTGGCTATAAATAAATTGGCCAAGCTAGGGGCGTACTTGGCCCCCATAGCCACACCCCTATCCTGACGATAGAACTGTTGGTCAAACAGAAAATAATTGTGGGTAGCGGCATACGTTAACTCCATAATAAAATCAATCTGCAATGGAACCAAACCCGAATCCCTCTCCAGATACGCTTTAACCGCCTCCAAACCCAATTGGTGGGGGATAATGGTGTAGAGCGAGGTTACGTCCGCCCATAACCCACTCCTAGGAGTGATCCCTGATAGTAGATTAATGACCTGTTTGGAGTCCTTGATATAGGACGGGATTTTCCTAACCAAAGTGATCGATATACTTGCCCACCCAGGACATGACCGAATCAATCCCACTCACTATGGGACGTCCCGGGGGGCTAGTTTGGCTCTTATGGATCTTCGGGAGGTAGTATATAATTGGAGTGCGGGGGGCACATGGTACCAGAAACAGTCTCTCTTTAGCAAGAATACCACTATGGAAACCCGTATCAACAATGCTCTCCAGCTCTTTTTTTATACTTAGAAACAGGATCCCTATTTAGAGGGGTATAGGTCTCACTATCCCCCACAATCCGGTACATTTTCTTGAGATAGTCACACTGGTCTAGGACCACAATCCCCCCCCCCCTTATCAGCTGGTCGAATGACCAATGATTTGTTATTACACAAGGAATCAAGACCCACTTCCAAGTCCCTCTGCACTTTGATCTTTTTTAACTTTAATGTGTTCTAGATCGCGTAGTACTACGTCTCTAAAGATCCGAATGGAAGGTGCCATTGTACCCGGGGGGGTTAAAGAGGGAAGCATTTGAAAGACCAGAATGCTGAAATTCCAATCCCACCACAGGACCCCCTTTGATGTTTAACTTACGTACATACTTATGTATGTCCATGTAGGTCTGAAATTTGCTCAGGCTCATAGGCGGAGCAAATTTCAGACCCCAAGTAAGCTCTTCTCAGGATCGGTTAGCACTTGTTTGCTTAAATTGTAGATCCCAGTACCAATCTTCTTTTTCGCTGACTGGGCACCCCTCCTCCTATTTCACTATCGGTGTAAGAAATGTCAAGTCTGCTCCCTTAATAGGTGTAAGGATAGGAAGATCTGCAAATTTTTATCCACTAGCACCTCTCGGGCCTTTGAAGTAGAACCCTTCATCACTTGTTAGTCTGAGGGTGTGGTCTACCTCATCCAATGCCCCTGTGGGTTGCAGTACGTGGGGAGGACCAAAAGGGCTCTCCAGGTAAGACTGAACGAACACATCAGCAACATCAGAAAGGGCTTTAAGAACCATTCAGTCTCCAGACATTACCATGAGGTGCACCACAGAGACCCCTCCAATACACTTTTTATGGGGATAGACAAGTACAAGCCCCACTGAAGGGGTAGCTCATTGGTAAGGGAGATCTCCAAACAAGAAATGTCTTGGGTATACCGTCTCAAAACTTATGTACCTTTTGGCTTAAATGTGGATACCGATGTTAATGCATTTATTAATAACTCCTAATTTGCATTTTTCCTATCGATATCCACATTTATGTTTTATCTACGATTTCCATGCTGTCATTTTGTTAATTTTTCAATTTATTCTGTACAACTATGGTTATGACCAACTGTCCTTTCGCTATAGGTGGATACCTTTGGTCATTAGATTTATAATTTGTATGTACCATCTGTTATGCTTATTGTATGAGCTTACATATGGTTTGTGAATTCTATTAATGACCTTCGTTCTGAGCCCTCACACCTCATAGACTTATTATCCACAGCAGATGAACTTAGATAGATATTTAACTTTGTTATTTCAGTTGAATACATGTTCTTTATAAAATTATATGTATTTTTTATCAACTCACTGATTTTTATCAAGTGACCAGGTTGCTGTGGTCCGTTTGTGTGGGGTGGACAATTTTTATGTTGTCCACTGGGTGTCGCTCAGCCGCAGCGCTGAGTCTGTCACCTTCACACACATTGGATGCATTTCCGGTGTGTGTGTGTGTGTGTGTACGCGCGATACGGCATTGTTCCATACCCATTTTAATTTAATTTTTTAAAATTAAGTTCGTCTTAAGTCCAAACCATGTTGGCTCAGCCGCAGACTAATTTTTAAATGTTCAAGTTTCGATCTTGAACTACTTTGAGTGTCCGTATATAGATCAGTGCGATGGACACCAATTCATGCTACCGCGCATGTTCGTGGGTGTGTGGTGGCTCGGAACGAGGCTTGGTATGCTTTTTTCTGTATAAGTAGAGGTGATGCAGTGCGCCGCCCGTACACCTGGACGTCGCAAGTTATTCCGAAATGCATAGGGCGGAGGGACGCGCTGACGTCACCCCGTCCTCCATTTGCTTACCCAGAAGGACGGGTTGTCTGTTTGTGCTCCGGCCGGCGCATCAGTCTTCAGGCCCTTTTTTTACTGCAACATTGTAAGTGTGCTACTTTCTTTTTTAATAAACAATCATTATGTTTTACACTATATGGAGCGTTTATTTGTTCTATGTACCACACTATCCATGTGATTGAGTGTGGGGTGGTTTCCCAGAATCTGTGATCATGCCTGCTGTCTTTTGGAACCAAGTTGTGATTCATTACATGCATTCCTTGATCCTCTGTCATGGGAGATCATGGTGATCTGGTAAGGGTTTATTCCTGCTGATTTGGTGGTGGATTCAACACAGCTTCCTGCTCATAGATTTTGAGGGTGGCTTGCTCATAATTTATGGACTTTTACTTCACAGTGCACTGGTGCATTTTCACCTAACCACCATGTTTTTATTTTTAAGTTCAGCCAATTTATTTTGTGCACTTATGGACTCCTTATTTCACCATCATTGATGTTTACTATTATTAATTTATCCTACATGGATTTAATATTGTTTTTGGTTATTATTTGATTAGAGGTCTGTGGATTTATATTAATTTTGATTCGTAATCACACTTTGTATTTATGATCACACCCACAGGGGATTCTTTATAAGATTTGGTCCATACATGTTACTGTTTGATTCTGGGTGAGAATCTTATGGGTATCGCGATTCTTACATTTTTTTTCAAACTCTTTTTTGTTTTGATGTTATACATGTGAATGGCAGCTCCCGAGCCATTGAATGGTTGAAAGCCAGTTTCGCAGCCATTTTTTAGTTTATCTTAGCGCAGTTTTTTATTTATTTATTTTCTCGTAATTATAGTCCAGGAGACTAATTTCCGACCTAGGGGCTAATTTAAGTTTGCTTCCAAACACTTCCAATACTTTTGTGGCATCTGACCCCTTCGGGAAGGCCGGCGCAGCGGTTTTAATTATACGCTCGAGCCTTATTTGAATACTTTCTTCAATATTGGATCCCCACGGTCGGTTTGTGCGCCTGAAGTGTACCCATGTGAATATGTCCTTTACTCGGACAAACATATGCCCTTAATTCGGGGCAGATTTGTTTTCTCACAAAGGTTTTTGAAAAACTGCAGACTATTTCACAGCCTTTTATGGTTATAGGAGGCGATTTAGATATCTGCATGTCCCCGACCAAAGATAGATTTGCCTTATTTCAATCTACTCCACTGGCCCAAGCTCAAAAGCCATCCACCTATTTTCGGAAATTGGTTCGCTCTTACAATCTTTATGATACGTGGAGAGTAAAGCATCCTACCCACAAACAATATACATTCTTTTCCCCTCCTCACAAATTATACTCTAGGTTATACCACTTCTTTGCGACTGCGCCTTTGCTGCTATAGGTAGTCACTTCGGAGGTAAATCCTATCACATGGTCAGATCATGCACCTCTTGCTTGGTTCTTGCTTAAAACAGGATGCTGACAAAACTGAAAGCCAAGCTCGTCTCTCAGCTACAAGCTGCTTAGACGAGCCTACTCCATTCCCCCACAGTGGAACGTCTAACAAGTTTTGGTCTCTTTCCAGAATCGTATTAAGTCCTTGGATTTCAATAAGATTTCTAAATCATTGTTGTGTTCTAGACAAAAGTTCTAGTAGTACAATAATAAACCACACATAATGCTAGTGAATAGAGTCAAGCCACGTCCATTTCTGTCCATACCTGGTCACTTAATGCAATCGGATGGTACCCCCACTTATTGTCCTCATACCATGTCAAAGGTGTTTGGGGATTTCTATAAAGATCTTTTATAATTGTCTGAGCTCAGATCCAACCTCACATTTCACACAAGGTAAATTTGACGACTTTATGTCATCTCTACAACTGCCCGAGATATCCTGTGAACAACGTTCTAAACTTAATTCGCCTATTACAGCCGAGGAAATTGCTGAAGTGATCAACCTTTTACCATCCCATAAGTATCCGGGACCTGATGGGCTCCCCTATTCTTACTACAAAACCTTCCTCCCAACATTAGGCCCATACCTACTGGCCCTATTCTCATCATTGCTCAAAGGCACTCCCACATTCCCAATTTTTACATGCGAACAGAACTGTTATAACAAAACCAGGCAAAGACCCCTCACTAACCGATAACTATCGTCCCATAGCATTGTTAAATTCAGACTATAAAATAAATTTAACAAAATTCTAGCCAATAGACTCTCGTTATTGCTGCCGTCTCTAATACATAAAGACCAGGTGGGCTTTGTTCCGACTAGACACGCAGGAGACAACGCCTGTTTGTACAAGACGTACAATAGATCTCCTATGACAAAATGCCCTGCCATCGTTTTGAACTTGGATGCTCAAAAAGTGTTTGATCGCTTAAGCTGCCCATACCTGTTCACAGTACTATCCCAATATGGGTTTACGGGCTCTTTCATTAATGCTTTAAAAGGCTCTACATTCACATTCCCTTGCCCAAGTCCAACTGTCCTCTCATCTGTCGCAGCCCTTCCCCCCAAGTAATGTACCAGACAGGGTTGCCCTTTGTCGCCTTTGCTTTTTATTTTAAGTCTGGAGCCTTTGGCTGAGGCCATTAGGTCTCATCCAGACATCCGCTGGGTTTTGCTGCGACAGAGAGATTATAAGCTGTCACTCTTTGCTGACGATATCCTGATAACGCTTACCAATCTCCACATTTCACTACCTTCTCTACACGATACCCTAGCATCTTTTAGTTTTATATCAGGGTTTCAAATTAATTTTAGTTTTTAACATAATTTTAAAGACCACAGGTGTGCTCATAACCTTAAATATCTGGGCATTCACATCACCCCCTCTTACTCTACTCTCTATCAGGCCAATTCCAAGACGTCCCCCCCCCTCCCCCCGACGTTCATGGAAATTACGTGACTATAAAATCAATAGACTGTCCTCCCTTTCTAGTTTTTTGGAAGAATTAATCTACTCAAAAAGTCGATACTTCCCAAACTTCCTTATTTGAGACACTCCCAGTGGTAATCCCGATTTCACATCTAAAGGCTCTCCAACCAAAAGTGCCTATGCTTTGTATGGAATAATGCCTCCCATTGCATCATAAGTTCAGTGGTCCTTGCTTTAAAATCTAAGGCGGGTCTCGCCGCTCCAGACATCATTAAATATTATTATGCATCTCATTTGCGGGTACTGACATCTTGGAAATCTAGGAAGGCCTCAAATAGATGGGCCAAAATCGAAATGGGGATTACCTCCTCAGTCCATCCATGCTACATGTTGCGGCCTTCCTCAAGCAAACATATGCCACAATTGAGATCCATGTGCCTAGGTCCAATGTTATTCACGTTATCCATATGGAAGAGATGCTCAGGATGGTTCTCCCTTTCCTCCCTCTGTTCTCCTTTTTCCAATGTGCTCTTTAACCCAAATATTACCAATAGTTTATCCTACGAGTGGGTGCTACCTTGGACTCAGGCAGAGGTTTTCCAGCTTTGGACGCCTTGTGAACCCAGTGACACGTAGATTTCTCTCTTTTTTCAGATCTCCAAGCAAAACCCCAGGTCCCCAAGACACTTTTTTATGCCTACTTGCAATTTAAACATTACTTCTCTATAAAATCTCCCTCACTGTTTCTGGAGAAACCCACTACCTTTGTGCTAATGGTCCTTATGAACCTCAATTCAATTTTGTCTATATGTAAAATTCTACATGACACTCTCCAACTGAGTCCACCCACACATACAGTCAGGTTCATAAATATTGGGACATCGACGTAATTCTAATCTTTTTGGCTCTATACACCACAATGGATTTCAAGTGAAACAAACAAGATGTGCTTTAACTGCAGACTTTCTGCTTTAATTTGAGGGTATTTACATCCAAATCATGTGAACGGTGTAGGAATTACAACAGTTTGTATATGTGCCTCCCACTTTTTAAGGGACCAAAAGTAATGGGACAGATTAACAATCATCCGAACCTTCACTTTTTAATACTTGGCTGCAAATCCTTTGCAGTCAATTACAGCCTGAAGTCTGGAACGCATAGACATCACCAGATGCTGGGTTTCATCCCTGGTGATGCTCTGCCAGGCCTCTACTGCAACTGTCTTTAGTTCCTGCTTGTTCTTGGGGCATTTTCCCTTCAGTTTTGTCTTCAGCAAGTGAAACGCATGATCAATCGGATTCAGGTCAGGTGATCGACTTGGCCGTTGCATAACATTCCACTTCTTTCCCTTAAAAAAAGTCTTTGGTTGCTTTTGCAGTGTGCTTCGGGTCATTGTCCATCTGCACTGTGAAGCGACGTCCAATGAGTTTTGAAGCATTTTGCTAAATATGAGAAGATAATATTGCCCGAAACACTTCAGAATTCATCCTGTGCTTTTGTCAGCAGTCACATCATCAATAAATACAAGAGAACCAGTTCCATTGGCAGCCATACATGCCCACACCATGAGACTACCACCACCATGCTTCACTGATGAGGTGGTATGCTTTGGATCATGAGCAGTTCCTTTCCTTCTCCATACTCTTCTCTTCCCATCACTCTGGTACAAGTCTTGGTCTCATCTGTCCATAAGATGTTGTTCCAGAACTGTGAAGGCTTTTTTAGATGTTGTTTGGCAAACTCTAATCTGGCCTTCCTGTTTTTGAGGCTCACCAATGGTTTACATCTTGTGGTGAACCCTCTGTATTCACTCTGGTGAAGTCTTCTCTTGATTGTTGACTTTGACACACATACACCTACCTCCTGGAGAGTGTTCTTGATCTGGCCAACTGTTGTGAAGGGTGTTTTCTTCACCAGGGAAAGAATTCTTCGGTCATCCACCACAGTTGTTTTCCGTGGTCTACCGGGTCTTTTGGTGTTGCTGAGCTCACCGGTGCGTTCTTTCTTTTTAAGGATGTTCCAAACAGTTGATTTGGCCACACCTAATGTTTTTGCCATCTCTCTGATGGGTTAGTTTTGTTTTTTCAGCCTAATGATGGCTTGCTTCACTGATAGTGACAGCTCTTTGGATCTCATATTGAGAGTTGACAGCAACAGATTCCAAATGCAAATAGCACACTTGAAATTAACTCTGGACCTTTTATCTGCTCCTTGTAAATGGGATAATGAGGGAATAACACGCACCTGGCCATGGAACAGTTGAGCAGCCAATTGTCCCATTACTTTTGGTCCCTTAAAAAGTGGGAGGCACATTTACAAACTGTTGTAATTCCTACACCGTTCACCTGATTTGGATGTAAATACCCTTAAAGCTGAAAGTCTGCAGTTAAAGCACATCTTGTTTGTTTCATTTCAAGTCCATTGTGGTGGTTTATAGAGCCAAAAAGATTAGAATTGTGTCGATGTCCCAATATTTATGGACCCGACTACCTCTCCACCCTATACATTACCTATTGGGTCTTCCTCTACCAGGTATCCCTAAAGCCTCAGGGAGACTTATGTCCTTAATTTTATTGGCTGCAAAGCGGGTCTTACCTAGATGCGGGTTGTCCACATCTCCCCCTACCTTCCCACAATTTTTAGCTACACAGTGACAGACATACGAAGGATGGAACATTTGACTGCATTGACGGTTCATTACCTAGGTTCTATAAGATCTGGAAAACATGGGATGAATCTGAATTCTCTTCGGAACCGATCCATTCGGCGCCTTAATTAAGAGTCCAGTACACTTCTCACACTATGGTTCGGTAACGATTGTGACCATCTCCCCTTACCCCTTTGGAACCATTTTTCCCTTTCTCCAATGTTTTCACTTTTTGAAGGTTTTACTTTTTTTTTTTTTTTTTTTTTTTAATTCAGTTGTTCAGTATGGTATGATGTAGTACATATGTGTAACCGAAACAAAATAGAAAGTTGATTTGTTAGACTACACCATGCATTTGAGAGTTCACATTCCTGTGTGCATGTGACACTCCCTCTATGTTGAAATATCCTACTTATCTCTTACGTTATTGTCCGTTTTATAAAAATATGTTTTAAACAATTAAAAAAAAAAGAAAAAAAAAAAAGGAGCAGGCTATTGACAGTAAGTTTAGGGAGGAAAAAGCAGGATGCTGCTTGCTGTCCTCCACAACTGGAAATAAAGTTGGCTCTAACCAACTTTCTGCAGCTTTTAGACCCCTTTCACACTGGGGCATTTTTCAGGCGCTTTAGCGTTAAAAGAAGCGCCTGAAAGAAGCCTCATCTGCAATCCCAATTTGAAAGCCCAAGCCCTTTCACACTGCCAACGCCCGAAAAACGCTGGTAAAGCGCTGCTTCGGACCCCTTTCACACTGGGGAGTTTCAGGCGTTTTTTTCGGGCGCTGGCCGTGTGAAAAGGCTCGGGCCATTGGCGCACCCAGCCTGGTGGCAAAAGCACAAAAGCGCTGCAAAGAAGCTGCTTGCAGGACTTTTTTTGACGCCCTGCCAGCGCAGCGCCCCAGTGTGAAAGCACTCGGGCTTTCACATTGGGATTGCAGATGAGGCTTCTTTCAGGCGCTTTACAGGCGCTTTTTTTAATGCTAAATCACCTGAAAAACGCCCCAGTGTGAAAGGGGTCTTAGGCCCCTTTCATGTGGGGGCGTCGGCGGTAAAACAGTACTATTTTTAGCGCTGCTTTACCATCGTTTTTGCGGCGGTATTTGGCCGCTAGCGTTGCGGTTTTAACCCCTGCTGGCGGCCGAAAAAGGGTTAAAACCGCTCGCATAGCCGCGCTGCCCCATTGATTTCAATGGGCAGGAGCGGTAAATACACCGCTCCTTCACCGCTCCAAAGATGCGGTTTGCAGGAGTTTTTTTGCCAGCGCACCGCTTCACCGCTTCAGTGTGAAAGCCCTCAGGCTTTCACACTGAAGAAACAGTAGAGGCAGTTTTAGGTCGGTTTGCAGGCGTCATTTTTTGCGCAATAACGCCTGCAAACCGCCCCAGTGTGAAAGGGCTCTAAATGTACACTTTTAGGAGCTCATAGTGTGCAGTGAAATTAGAGTAAGCAATGTCAGTACAGGAGGAGAGGAGTCAATATAACTGTGCAATACTGAAAGTAAGGCTCGGGATCAGATTAACGCTTGAGTTGTGAATCTGAAAACTTTATTGTCTGTTTTTCAAAGAGTCATTTAGGGCAAAGTGACAGAGTCTCTTGATAGCTCAACCTATGACTCACTTATCACCTTTTTTGAGGCATGTATTCTTCATCCAGGATGCAGTGTTGAGGCTTGAGTGGCTAATCACCAGGCCCAAAAACTGTCATGCAAGGGAAAAGGGGTGATGCCGTTACCTTTTGGGAACTCCCAACGCCGTTTTACATGGAGCTTATAGAATTTGACCCCCTGCATAATGGAGTAGCAAGGGTGCATAGGAAGGACGAGTATACAGCAAGTGGGTCATGGGGGAACTTTGCTGAATAGTGCCAGCAAAAGTGAAAAGAGTCGTGAAATGTGAAGAAACATGTATACCAAGTCTAGGATAAAAGGAAAAAGCATTTTTTCTAACCCGATCCTCTAAGTCCAGAGGCTTCCCATGTGCTGCTAAACCAGCCTGCTTTTCCCCTATGCTCCAGCTCCTCTGGTGTCAACAAGCACAATGCCCATAGCCTTGCATTAGATATGAGGACTCTGAGAAGCAGTTTACAAGCTGGAACTAAGGGAAGTAGAGGAGAGCACCAACTGCTGGGGGAATGGGGATCAGGTAAGTGAAACGGTTGTTCCTGGGCTCCTAGACCTAAACAAGCATTTAACTCTTGCAGCATGGGGGCAACCCAACTGCAAGGGAGCATTTTTTCCTTTCCCAGGAGCTAGGCTTAAATATTACATTATTCTTATTTAATATATATACACACACACATACATACAAAATATATATCGATATCGATATACAGCAAGTGGGTCATGGGGGAACTTTGCTGAATAGTGCCAGCAAAAGTGAAAAGAGTCGTGAAATGTGAAGAAACATGTATACCAAGTCTAGGATAAAAGATATCGATATCGAGATATATAGATATATAGATATATAGATATATAGATATAAAAATGCAAGAGAAACGTAAAATCCCAATGTTTGCACTTGCCTGAAAACAAAAAAGGAGAAACCCTGGAGTTATTACCAGCTCCTACTAGAAAAATTTCACCAGTTTGGATTCTGAGACCTCACTGACAGATAAGAAGAGTAATATAAACAAAACTTCTCATTCAAAAGTAGTAGATACATGGGTAACATTCCAAAACATCAGACATGCAACTGTAAAGAAAAACATTCCTGGCAATGAAAGCACCCACATACGCTCAGAGTCATAATAAGAAAGCAGGATCAATTACAGGCCGGCTCTGGATTTCCTCCACAGCCTCATTTTCTGCATGGCACTCTTTCCACACAGAAATCTAGGTAATAAACAAAAAGACGGAGCCACTAAATTAGCAGGAAGGAAAAATTTTCCAGAACCTGATTCTGAAAGATTGCACGGCTCATTGTAAGTGAAATTTACACTTTTTGTTATTTGCCTGTAGAAGCAATTCATCATTCATAAGAAAAAAAAAAACAAATTATTGCAACTGCAGAGAAAATGTACGGCACGGATATTACGGCATTCTAAAATGACCATACTCATTGAATAAGATGCAGTCACCCATCCAGAACAAATATTCCCGCTGTTCATTATACTGTTTTTTATGTTAGATTGGACATTATATAGTCTGTGTCCTGGATTCACCTACGCTGATTGACAAAGTGCACCTGCCACAAGAAAGGTTTGTAGCACGCTATTACGGGCCTTTCTTTTTGAGAATGTTAGTTCCTAAAGGGAATCTAGCCTTCTGCAATGTTTATTTAGATACATTTTTAAAAGACAGGTGTGATGTAAATCTGATTAGTGACCCTAAAAGTTTTATTAAAACCTTGATTCTATTTCTAATTTGTCACTGTATATGCATAACTCCCAGCTGTCCCTGATTTGGAGGGACTGTGCCCGATTTGATGCAATCTCCCTCTGTCCTCTTCATTTGTCCCTCATTTTGGTCTGATCTATATAGTTGGATTTAAAATGCAGTTCTTATCTTTCAAAAAGTGTTTTCCAGTGCTAAACCTTTCATTCAAATTCTAAATTGCTGCATTTGTAAATTTAAAAAGCCAGTATAAAAGGAATAGTAGTGGTAAAAAAAGCCCTTGTAGATTAAATTAACCTTTTTTTTTTTTTTTTTTGGTTAATTCTCCTTTAACCACCTCAATACTAGGCACTTTCGCCCCCTTCCTTCCCAGACCAATTTTCAGCTTTCAGCACTCTCACACTTTTAATGACAATTACTCAGTCATGCTACGCTGTACCCAAATGAAATTTTTATCATTTTGTTTGCACAAATAGAGCTTTCTTTTGGTGGTATTTATTCACGACTCCGTTATTTTTTTTTCGCGATATAAGCGCAAAAATAGTGGAAATTTGGAAAAAAAACAATATTTTCTTTTTTCTGTTTTAAAAGAAATCCAGTAAAATCGAATTTTGTCATAAATTTAAGCCAAAATGTATTCTGCTACATGTTTTTGATAAAAAAAATCCTGTTAAGTGTATAATAATTGGTTTGTGTGATCACGGACATATGTACGCAAATGATCATGTACAGATGTGTTTACCATTGGGACATGTGATTTTAGTGGGACATATGTGGGGGACAGCTTTTTTTATTATTTGGAAACATGTGTGTTTTACATTATGTGGGGACATGTGTGTGTTTTACATTATGTGGGGACATGTGTGTGAATTACATGTATGAATTTACATGTGTGTTGACACTAGGCTGGTGATCAGTGAGTAAAAAGCTGTAAAAAACAGCTCATACTCACTGATCATCAGCCGGCTGCAGCGATCCCCTCTCCTCTCCTCCTCAGCGACAACTTCCGTGTGAGGAGAGGAGAGCTGATCGCCTAGCAACCGGCTGTGTTTACATCACATGACGGCTGTGATTGGACACGGCCGTCATGTGATCAGGAGGGCCAATCACAGAGCCCTCCTACCGATCCGAGATGCGCCGTGTCCGGGTGACACGAGCGCATCGGGATCGCGCCGCTGCGCGGGCACGCGCGCGCGCGATCCCGCTCCTTCTGAGGGACGTTCCTGAACGTCCACTCAGAAGGAGAGAGCACCCACCCG
The DNA here is from genome assembly GCA_037952835.1 of Lithobates septentrionalis. Taxonomy (NCBI): domain Eukaryota; kingdom Metazoa; phylum Chordata; class Amphibia; order Anura; family Ranidae; genus Lithobates; species Lithobates septentrionalis. The sequence continues at coordinate 271,483 of JBBDGP010001540.1, read as the reverse complement.
GCCGTTTATGTACATTGGCCGGGTGGGAAGTAGTTAAGGGAGTGTGGCAGGAGCGTGTCCTATGCCTACATACATTTGCTAGTAGGTGTCCCTCATTCCCATCTCAAAATGTTAGGAGGTATGTATATGTATATAAATCGGGACATACTCATCTATAATAGATCGGTGTGATGTAAAATATTATCTTATTAAAGAGTTTTATAAACCTTCTTGTGTACCTATAGGTAAGCCTAGAATAAGGTTTACCTATAGGTACTGTAAATCTCTCCTAAAAACATGCACCATTTTAGGAGATATTTACTGTATACTCTGCCGATGAGGTCATTGGCGCATGCTCTCTGAAGGAACGGCAGCCCATGCCGTTTCTTCTGAAGTCAGTGCCATAACACGGCTTCGGCCAGTCACACAGCCGGAGTCCTCGGCCCCAGAAAAAAGACAGGCGGGGACAACGCGGGCTTCGTTTGCAGGTAAGTGTCACTTAATGTGCTAGTATGCAACGCATATTAGCACATTATGTCTTTACTTTGCAGGAAAGAAAAAAAATAATATATAATTTTTTTCCCACACAAAGCTTTTTTTTGGTGGTATTTGATCACCACTGGGTTTTTTTTGTGATATAAAAACGAAAAAAAGACGGAAAATGTTAAGCTAAAAATGTATCCAATACCAAAAAAAAAAAAAAAATCTAAACTCTTCATAAAATTTTGGCCAAAATGAATTCATCTACATGTCTTTTATTAATAAAAATCCCAATAGGTGTTTACGGATTGGTTTACATGAAAAAGTTATAGAGCCTACAAACTATGATATATAGACTGGAATTTTCTTTTTTAATACTACGAATGGTGGTGATCAGTGACTTATAATGGGACTGCGATAGTGCCGCGGTTAATCTGACACAAACTGACGCTGGGGGAAACTGGCTAGCTCCCGCTGATATCACCAGTGCTATTAATACAGTGATCAGTGAGATTATTATACACGATCACTATACTAATGACATTGGCTGGAAAGAAGTTAACATCTAGGGTGATCAAGGGGTTAAAAGTGTGTCTATGTGTAAAGTGTGTTGATTTTTACTACAGATCACTGGGGTTTATTTACTAAAGCTGGAGAGTGCAAAATCAGGCTCACTTCTGCATATCAACTTCCAGGTTTTATTGCCCAAGCTTAATTGAACAAGCTTCCTGATGACGCATGTATGCGAAAAGTGTAGAGGCTTCCGGGTAATAGCTGACGTCACTTCCTGTCCTAACCAGTGCCAGATGAAGGCTTGGAACGCACGCCAATCCTGGGAAATGAAGCAGCGGAGCTAAACCCACAAACACACTGCTGGAAAGACTCAGTGCCTGTCTAAAGGCACTTTAATTGTGAGTGCACGTTATACATTTTGGATATTATTTTGTTGGTTAAAATAAATTTTATTTATTTATAAAAGTATGTTGCGCAATGATGGATGTTTACTTCTTATGAGATACCAAGATTGGCATGGAGATACGAGGAGTAACTAGTGGCAGAAAGGCCAGGAAAGTGGAGTGGTTATGCCAATATAAACCAAAAGGCAAGACTTTTCCTAGGTTCTTTTCCTAGGTGCCCATTTCAGAAGGTGGTGGTTGCACATATAGTGGTGAAAAGCTTTTTTTATAGAGCACAGATGTGAATTGGTGCACACTATGCACATGGAATTTATATAATAAATGGAAGTGTACTTTGGGGATCATTGTAAAATACCTATGTCCTGGGGTTTTGATATTTTGCACTAGATTGACATATTGATACGTTGCACTTTATGGGTTTGTTAGTTTTTAAAGGTTTGCACACATGGTGCAGACACCGTTACAGTCTCCAAGATACGCCCCTTCCTAACCAATGTCACCACAAAGCTTCTAATCCACTCCCTGGTCATCTCCCACCTCGACTACTGCAATTCCCTCCTCATTGGCTTACCTCTAAATAGGCTATCCCCACTTGAGTCCATCATGAACGCTGCTACCAGGCTCATCCACCTCACAAACCGCTCAGCGTCTACTATACCCCTCTGCCAATCCCTCCATTGGCTGCCACTCAGTCACCAAATTAAATTCAAGACACTAAATATAATTTTTTTTACAATTAACGTGGTGTTTTTTATTGGAAGAGTAAATTACATACAGGACATATACATCCATGATACAGTAGCATATTATTCGGGTTACAGCAAGGGATAAATTAGACATCGAAAATAAAATAAAAAAAGAAAAAGTATTAAAAATAAAAAATATAAAAAGGAAGAAGATACGAAGCAAACATCAGGTAAAAGCACACTACATATCATCTACACAACTAGGATATTGAGCCATGTATTCCCACACCCTCCTGCATAGGATCAGCATATAAGCATTGGTGTGTTAGGGGGACCGCACCCATCCGAATTTTGTGCTCTAAAGGGATTCCTGTACTCCTAAATGTGTTATTCTGAGGGTGTATTACAGGTGGAGGCATTTTCCAACCAGGTATCCCATACTCTGCCGTATTTGGTCGGTCATCCCCTGTGGGCATAGATTTCCTTTTTATACGGAAGAACATTATTGATATTAGATATCCATTCGTGAAGTGTGGGAGGAGTGATTTGCATCCATTTTCTGGCTATTATTAATCTAGCTATGAATAACGATTCTTGGAGAAATATCTTATGATATTCATCTGAATCAGGGTCCGGAAATATTCCTAATAAGCATTGTTTGGGGCATAGTGATAGTGGAGATCCCATTTCATCGTGGATAAACTTGACTATCTGGGACCAGTAGTCCTGTATTGCTGGACACAGCCAGAGGAGATGAAAAAAGGTACTGGAAGGACTATCACAGCGGGGGCAATTTGGATTTTGACTTGGTTTGTATTTGGCTATGCGATGAGGGGTCAAGTAGGACCTGTGCAAAATGTACAAATGTGTGAGACGATTCGACAACTTGGTGGAGACTTTTTTGCAAGTCTCCAGGGCGTCTTCCCATTCATCATCCTCCAGCTCCCCCACATCCCCCGACCATATGTCTTTTAATTTATATGCAATTGAGACTGCTGTGGGTCTTAGCAGAGAATTGTAGAATCCTGAAATGAGTTTGCAATGATCAGATCCCAACATAATGTGCAGGACATCCGCTTGTTCCACATCAGGAGGGGTCCCACCAAATTGGGCATTGAGAGCATGACGGAGCTGGAGATATCGAAAAAGCATAGTGTTTGGAAGGTCGAAATCTGTTTTGAGTTGTTGGAATCATTTTAGGATATTGTCACGGTAGACGTCTGATAAGAATCCTACCCCATAGTGAAGCCATAATTCGGGATTTGGCACCTTTTGGAGTTCTCCCAGTTCAGGATTATCCCATAGGGGCGTGTGAGAATGCGTAGATGGTATTTTGAGTTTATGTTTTACTACTTCCCAAATCCTACAGTAGTGGTATAGTAATCCTTTCTTATCTATTTTATTAGTGCCTTTAAACAGGGTCTGGAAAGGGTGCGAGGCCCCACGTCTATGCGTAGCACAGAGCAGGGATAAACAACGGTTTTTGTCATGTTTGTCCAGATGGAAAAAAATGAGACAATTGCGCCGCCAGGTAATAAAGGTTAAAGTCGGGTAACGCCGCACCTCCCAATTCCGTCGGATTTTTCAACGCTTGCCAGGACAATTTGTGGCGGCTCAATCCCCAAACGAATGAATTAAAAATGGCCTCAATAGATTTAAAAATCCGCAGTGGTAAGTAGATCGGAGCGTGCCACAGTACATATAGGAATTTAGGGAGGAGGACCATTTTAATTAGGTTAACCCGACCCATCACCCCTAGGGGTATATTAGCCCATGTTTGTGTTTTGCGTTTCAGTACTGCTATAAAGGGGTTCTAAATTAAGGCGAACATAGTCTTCTGGTGATCGAGTTATCACAATCCCTAGGTATGTCATGGCGCTGACCCTAATAAGTGGGGAGTTAGATTGTTCTTTGGTTGGCACACTGACATCTATCGGGAGGATTTGGGATTTATCCCAATTAAATCTGTAGTCCTGAGTATCTACCGAAATTTTGGATTACTTCCAGGGCCAACTGTAAAGACGAGCCTGCATCTGCAAGGTATAATAGCATGTCGTCAGCGTACAGGCTTATCTTTTCCAGCAGGTTTCCACGGGCAAGCCCCACAACGCCTGGGTGCGTTCTAAGGGATGCGGCAAGAGGTTCAACCGCCAGTGCGTACAGCAGGGGAGAAAGTGGACACCCTTGCCGAGTGCCCCTGGAAAGAGGAAATGGTTCAGAAACCCTTCCATTGACCAAGATCCTGGCGCATGGACTATGATATAATAATCGGATCCATTTAATGAAGCGGGGCCCGAATCCAAATTTTGCAAGGCATTCCCACAAGTACGTCCACTCAGAGTCGAACGCCTTTGCGGCGTCTAGAGACACCACCACCCTAGAGCCCATGGTGTCATGTTCAGCTTGGACGTTCATATGGAGCCTACGTAGATTATATGCTGTGTTTTTCGCAGGCATAAATCCGGTTTGGTCCAGATGAATTCGTGAAAGGATCACTGCATTTAAACGAAGCGCCAGGATCTTGGCCAGTATCTTTACATCTAGTTGGAGAAGGGATATTGGGCGGTAGGACTCCGGGAATTCTGGATTTTTCCCAGGTTTGGGTATCAATACAATATTTGCTTCGTGCATGGACGGGGGTAGGGATTCAGATTTAAAAATAAGAAAATAATTCACAAAGCTTGGGAATCAACGTCTCGCTATATGTTTTGTAGAACTCCAAGGGTAATCCATCAGATCCCGGTGCCTTTGATGGTTTGAGCAGGGAGATTGCCTTTGTTACTTCACTTTCAGTGATAGGGGCTTCCAGCTGATCTATCTGGAGTTGAGTAAGATGGGGTAGCTCTATGTTAGATAACAGCTGCGCTATCTCTTCTGTAGGGGTATTAGCATTAGAGGAGTATAAGGATGCGAAGAATGAGCGGAACCCCCCAGCCACTTCATCAGGATCAGTCAGCATCTTACCGGCTGTATCCCGAAGTGTTACTACCGTGGGAGGTCTGTGGTCTAGATGTGCTAGGTAGGCCAGAAGTCGAGCCGCCCGCTCTCCGCATTCATAGTGCCTTTGTTTGTTATAATAGATTTTCCTATCGGCCTTTTCAAAATATAAGTTGCTCACTATTCTAGCTTGTAATTTTAATTGGTCTGCTGCTGATGCAGATGGGTCATTTGTGAAGTTTTTTTCTGCCTCTACAAGGGATTGTTCTGCTTGTCGAAGAACCGGGGAGGAAGTCTTGCGGTAACGGGAAATACGTTGCGATAGGATCATTCGGGCATGGGATTTAAAAAGGTATCCCATATGATCTCAGGGGGTGCTGTGCCATTATTCGCATGAAAGAAAAATTCCCATTCACTGGCCGCCTCCTCCAGGTCAGGGACAACCGTCAACCAAAACGGGTTTAGTTTCCAATTGTATGTCCTGGGGGGAGAGTCTATCCCAAGTGAAATCCAATATGGGGCATGATCGGACAGGATACGTGGGCTAAATCCTACCTTTCTAAGTAGGGGAGTAAGGGTGCCAGAGATCAGAATGAGGTCAATACATGACATGGTATTGTGGGATGCGGAAAAGCAGGAATATGCCTTTTCTGATGGGTTGCGATATTTCCATGTGTCTACAAGGGCCAAATCCGTTATTATTTTGCCAAACCTAGTATGCGGCTGGGTGGAATTATCTTGAGGTGTCACTGATATGCGGTCTAGCTCCCTGTTCATGATATTGTTGCAATCGCCCAGCCATATTGCAGGAACGGTGGGGAATTGAGACATGTACGCTATCCCCTCATGTATGACGCTTAGTTGAAAAGGGAGGCGGGATATAGAATGCTAAAATTAACATTTCTAGTCCATTCACCTTAGCATGTAAAAATAGAAACCTACCCTGTGGGTCAGATCTAAGAGTAAGTAACACAAATTGTACTGTTTTAGCCACAAGTATAGCCACGCCCCTGGAGTTAGCAGAGTAGGGAGCCTGGTTTAGCCATCCCACCCAGGGTTTCTTGAGTGCCATTTGAAGTTAGCCTGTGAGGTGGGTCTCAACCAATACCATAATGTCCGCGTGTTGGGACTTGAGATATGCCAATACTGCGTTACATTTGGGCTTAGCCCTGAGACCCCTCACATTCCAAGTCAACCATTTGATATCAAGCATGGTAGTACATTTGTATGTTTGTATGCAGCATATTCAATGTCTATGTCACTATCAACATTACCATACATGAGGAGACTCCCAGCTCCCCTCCCCCATTTCTAAATATATAAGGCTGGGTAGGTAGAAATTCCCAGCCTTCTGTATCTGAGAACCTTTGATGTATTGATTATATTGCAAGGACATTTTAGTAGGAATTAAACACCACATTCTATTACTCTTCAGCATGAAACATTTAATCCAATCATTAACCCGATTGGAGCGTTCCGATCTTAACTGCATTAACACTCTAGCATACCCGGGTAAGCAATGCATCCATTTAAAAACACAAATGCAGTTTGCTGAGGTCCGGGTAAGCCAGGGAAACTTCACTTGTGCCCTAAGGAAAAAAAAAAGAAAAAACAAACGGGATCCGAAGGGACACCCGTGACTAGGGGAGCGATGATTCGCTGTAAGGCAAGCAAAAGCATCAGGGGCAAATACACCACACCAGGGGACATTTCCATATTCCCCATTGCAAGTGTCATATCAGATAGCAGCTTGCCAATAGTAGTAAAGATTGTGAGTCATACTGTGTGTATTTCTGCTGGACTCCTGTCCAGACCCAGCCACAGGGGAACGCATACAAATCCTATAGGCAGGTGCACTGGCAGGATTGCATGTACTGCACAGATGGTTCGCCCAAGGTGGGTAAAAAAAAAGAGCCACAGGTTCCGGGAAACGGATAGTCCTCATGTTGAGGGGATGTGGGTACAGTTGGGATGGAAGAAGGACGGTATTACGGTTGACATATGTATTTGTCACAGTACCTGTAGGATGGAAAGGCCGCGAGGCTCCAGGAGATATACGTCTGTGTCAGATCATGTTCCATCTCAGAGGTAGGTCGTGCAGCAGTGTCAGGCAGGGTCGCGACGCGGGGCCTCCTTGTTCTCAAGCCATGTAAGGACGGCTTCAGGCATGTCAAAGAAGTGCGCTCTATCCTCACCGACAACCCGCAGCCGCGCCGGAAAGAGCATTGCATAGGAGTAATGGCGGGTCCGCAGCTGACGTTTCGCTTCTGTAAACGTGGCCCTCTTCTTTTGGACTTCCGCCGAGAAGTCCGGGAATACCTTGATTTCTGTGTTTTTGAAGGGTACGTTACCCTTTAGTCTTGTAAGCCGAAGTACAGCATCCCGGTCACGAAAATTAAGCAGTTTGGCAATAAATGTCCTTGGCGGAGCACCTTGAGGAAGGGGTTTAGCCGCAAGCCTGTGTGCCCATTCAACCACAAAAGTGGTGGAAAACTCCGCTCTCTGAAATGTGTTGATCAGCATGTTCTCTAGAAATGAGGGGGGGGGGTCAGAGCCCTCGGAGCCCCTTTAGGCAGGCCTATAAATCGCAAGTTGCATCTCCTCAGACGATTTTCCATATCGTCCTGTTTTGACAGCACCATGTTAAGTGGATGCTGCAGGCGTTCAGCGTTAACTTGTAATGGCGGCACCTCGTCTTCTACGCGGCTAATGCGGGTTTCAGACTCCGTGACTTGTTCTCTCAACTTTTGTAAATCTTGGCGTATTAGGGACACATCCACCTTGACCTCCTCGATCTTACTAGTCAAAGTGCTCTTACAGTCAGAGATTGCCTCGAGCACCCTCGCCGTGTCCTCCGCTGCAGAGTCTGCATGAGGAGAGGAGCAGGCGCCATTTTCTCCCCCAGCTTCCTTGTCAGTGTTCCTGTATTTTGCCAGCTTTGCGGCCGGATCTGTCTTCTGTTTCAGCGGCGACATGATCCCCGAGGGCTAGGGAGGACGGGGAGTCCAATCGTGGGTAATAGGTGAGTAGTATAGACTTCAGGATCTAGTAGTATGGATAATAGGCAAGCAGAGCTCTCGTTTCTAGCTCCCTACGCCATGCCGGTCCAGGCCACGCCCCCACACTAAATATAGTTTACAAAGCCAACCACACCCTGGCCCCCAGCTACATCTCTAACCTAGTCTCAAAATACCAATTCTCTTCGCTCCTCCCAAGATCTCCTGCTCTCAAACTCCCTTGTCACCTCATCCCATGCTCAGAGCCTCTCCCATCCTCTGCCATGCTCTACCCCAATCTGTCCAATCTTCTCCTACTTTATCCACTTTGAGATGATCCCTGAAAACTCATCTCTTTAGAGAAGCTTATCTGGCCCCCACCTAACAACTGTACATTTATCTTCTCAATCAGCACATCGTCCAGTTATTACCTTTTGTATCTCTTGACCTTCCCTCTTAGATTGTAAGCTCTAAGGAGCAGGGCCCTCTGATTCCTACTGTATTAAAGTGTATTGTATTTGTACTGTCTACCCTCAAGTTGTAAAGCGCTACGTAAACTGTTGGCGCTATATAAATCCTGAATAATAATGTATAATAAATACAATAGGGCAAGTAACTCATGATGTTTATGATAGCAATAGAAAATTATAATATGTTCTCACTGAAAATACACTACACATTTTACATTCACTAAATAAAAATTTAATGTAGGCTAAAGTTTTATAAATAGCAAAAATTTCCCTTACTGTCCTAATAAAATAAAAAATAAAAAACCCCACACACATTTTGAAGTCCTGCACCATAAAGGCTACTGGGATGTGTACAATAATGGCTATTAGCTGCCATAGGCAAACAAATGGTTTTATGACCTTGCTTGCCTTAGGTACCTTTTAAATAGGGTAGATGCATTTGCACCAAATATAGTTGTGTACAATGTTATTTTTGGAGATACATGAAGAAATAAAACACATGTGTAACTATAATTCATATGGGGCACCCGACATGCACAAAAGGCACCAGTATTTAAAAAGATGTTTTGGGATCATTTGCATTAGATACAGCACACCATTAGCAAGCCAGCGATACCCGCCAGGGATGCTAGCCCTTGTGGATTCCCTAAAAGAACACAATGCGCTCCAAAAAGGAAATGGGAATCCCTGGGTGTCACCAAAGCAGGAAGTGAAGGGGAACTCGCAATTAGGGACACAGAAAGCACAAAAAATTTAACAAAGGACCTAACCCTTCTGCACTCTATCCAAAAAGAAGACGTTTCATATTATTACACTGCCAACTACCACTGACATGAGTCAGTGTTAAGTCTTGAGGAAAAAACTATGAGATGAAATATTCAACCCATTGACAGCAGTATTCCCTCACTGCTATTGCATTTCTGAAGTTGCAGAAAATCATGCAGGATTATGGTGATAAAAGCTTTGTTCCAAGTTACCCAGGACCTGCAAAAATGCGGCCACTCATCTAATGGCTGATAAGTACATAAGCTTTTACTATTCTAAATCAATAATAACTTTCAATTATAAACTTTGTTTTTTCTTACTCCTTTTACATGCCATCAGAGCTCTGGGATATGGATAAATATTAATTATTGCATTATACCCCAAACAGTCTGCATTGATATGAATATAATGCATTATTTCAATAAGAAGAAGAACAAACAACAACCTGGTAAGAAAACCTCATCAACATGGGATTGCAAAACATGAACTGCTCGCACTGTGTACCTGCAGTGCCCCCTTGTGGTTATGTTTGAATGTCATCAACGCAAAACACCAAACCTTAGTCCATCTCTACGGTTACACATTTTACTTCTATAGGGTGGGCCAACTCAATATTGAATCCTACGGACTAAAACTTGGATGCCATTAAAGTTCATGTGTGTGTGTGTAAAGGCAGGAGTCCCAATACTTTTAATAATATAGTGTATGTGAACCAGCTCCGTAGAGAAGGCTGCCGGTTCACATGTCATGTGAATCAGATGCGGTTCAAAACACATCCAATTCGCATATGTGTGAACAGAGCCTTAAGGTCCAAGTCAACCTTGCACGCCCTGCTACCTTTTAGGCATTCTAATTGAAACATCTGTAATAAATATAGTGTTGTACAATACCTGTAGAGTTTATCGTTAGTGGAATTATCGTTAGAGTGTTTGTGGATTGGTATAGTTGAAGATATCCCCGGCTCTTCGCTTTCATGTGATGGTACTGGAGAAATCGCTCAAAGACCACGTGCAGCAACCACAGTATGACTTTACAGATGATGACAATTGTATTCAGTTCAAAGGGTTTTGTGTATTGCATGCATTTATCATCTTCACCGTGAAGTAAGCAAAAACAACCGGAGACAAGAGTCAAAGTTACGAAGGCTACCTGTGGGAAGCAGAAGAAATCAGGATATTAAAGAACAAACCTAATATTTCTTACTAGGGGTACAGCACATAGCCAATTTACAAAGCTGCTCTCCTAAAACAGACATCCAGAACAAGCTGCCTCAAAGTTGAAGTACAAAGATGCAAAAACTTTTATTGGTTCAATTTTTCCCAATTTTGAACAGCTCAGCTGAAGCATGCAGAGTGCACACATTGCTCTAATCATCTCTTTTAACTTAATCACATGTGTATGACCGTTAGAGGTACACACCACCTATACCAGTAAGCCCTGGTTCACACTGGTGAAATTTGACACGTCAAAGCGGGGGCTATTGCCGGCAATGGCACCAATTTCAAAAAGTAGTTTCTGTACCACTTTTTGCAATTTCGTTGTGCGATTTCCATTGACATCTGTAGAGAAACCTGCACAGATGTCTCTGAAATCTCCGCCGAAATCAGGACTGACATGCGGGAATGAAATGGTGCGAGTTCAGATGAACTTGCACCATTTCATTCCCGCACTCAGTGTGAACCTGGGCTTAAAAGGACTTTTTATAGCAGAGAGAATATCTACACTTCCCTGGACACCACGCCCCATTCATAAAATGCAGGCTACCCACTGCAACAAGCATTTCATGAATGGAGATCTGTCTACTTAAAGCAGTGTTAAACCCAAAACCAAAATGTAATATGTTGTAGCATACCATTCATTTTCTTTAATTTTATTTTTTTTTTTAGGAAATTTTTCCTCCGTTTTCACCTGGTGATCTGGCCAGTACTCCACCTCCTGTATTAGAGTGCCTCTACTCTGGATGAAGGAGCACAAGGGGCACAGCAGGAAGCAGCATTGTCAGCCTGGGTGGAGGGGAGTGTTAAATGGACTTGCAGATTTAAATACACTAACAAATTGATGTCAAACTCCAGGTCACACTTTATAAGTAGTTACAAACAGTTAACTACCTAACAAACTTTTTTTTTCTTTTGGAATAAAGGTTTTACATGAATAAAAGCTGATCATTGTAAGCACCTTGTCAGTGGTAAATGGTTTGTCTCATCCCTGTAAAATTATACACTGGGAAGGGAGCGTGTTCCTCTCCCCCAAAGGATTTGTGCTGGGGGGGGTGGGGGGGATTTTAGGTCCTCTCCCCTCCCAAAGCACTCCCCAGCAGATATCCTCTTACACACACCCCCCCCACCACCACCACCACCACCAAATCACGAAGTGCACGAAGCTCCGCACAGCAGTGCGGTTTTCAAAAAGTGACAGCTAGTATGGGGAACTTATCTCTGTACTGCTGCCACAGGGTGAATGTGCAGCAGGCGGCTGCAGAAGGGGGAACATGTACATGTTCCACCCTAAAAATAGGTAACATGTTCCCAAAGGTGAACTTATCCTTTAGGCTGGGTTCACACTGGAACACAGTGGCGCACAACAAGAGTCCGGTGCGTCTCTATTCACCATTTCAGGTCAGATTTCAGCCCGAACTTTTGGCTGAATTCGGACCTGAAAAAGACCAAAAGACGCACAGAGCTCCTGTGCATTTCACACCGGAGACGCTACGGAGATGTGCGAGCCGGTCATAATCTCCTGCTATGCGAATTAGATGTGGGGAAACCTGCATCCAATTCGCAATAGTGTGAACCCAGCCTTAAAGTGGATGTAAACCCACTCTCATCATTTCTAAATGACTTCCATAGTGCTGATCTAGAAGGATATACATACCTCCTGCATGTATCCTTACCTGTCAAAAATCTCCCCTTTAGCTGTTTGGAGCCCTGCAATACTCTGAATTCTGTGGGCAGGTCTGTTGTCCAAGGCTTGATGGGTGGAGTCGTGATGTCAGTACACTCCCCGCCCACCTCTACACTCCCCTTGGCCAGGCACAGATATATTTCTTACACTGAACTTCTGCTGGTCTCCTGGATTATGCTCCATGATCACTAACATCCAGTGAAAACCCAGAAAATTCACCACATGACTTCAGCATGCCTAAATCATGCTGAGCAGCCAATCCTGGGAGAGCTGGAGAATAAAGGAGGGGGGATGTGAAGTACACAGAATGCCTCTCTCACACTCATGCATGAGAGAAGGAAATCACCTGTCACTCACAGCAAGGGGGGAAAAACAGACACCTGTTTCCCTCTGTGTCTGTTTGCATCTTACTAAAGATAGATAAGAGGATTGTTCAGAGCTGGATTAACTCTTCGTGGCAAGACTGGGAACAGATGAAATTATAAAATTATATCCTCTGCTGTAACAGATACGAGTCTTAAAGCGGAGTTCCACCCAAAAGAGGAACTTGCGCTCATCGGACTCCTCCCCCCCTCTGGTGTCAAAATTGGCACCTTTTAGGGGGGAGGGGGGGTGCAGATACAGGTATTTGCACCCTCTTCCGGCATAGATATCCACAGAATCTGCGGGTATTTACGCCACTTACCGCCCCCCCCCCCCCCTGCTGTCTGCTGGGAAACACACGGGTCCCAGAGACAGCAGGGACCATCCGTATTGCGCTGCGTGACTCGCGCATGCACAGTAGGGAACCAGGAAGTGAAGCCGCAAGCCTTCACTTCCTGATTCCCTTACCCTTACAGGTAAGTGTCCATGTTTTAAAAGTCAGCAGCTGAAGTATTTGTAGCTGCTAACTTAAAAAAAAAAAAAAATTCGGCAGAGCTCTGCTATAATTTAAATTTTTTTTGGGGGGGGGGGGGGGTGTTTACATTTTTTTGTAGTCTGAATAAAAGTTTAATCTTGATAATGATTCGATGTGGTCTAGCTCCCCCTAGAGTAGCCTTTTCCAACCTTTTTAACAAGGAGGAATCCCCTCTTACAGATATATAATAGGTAAAAATTGTTCATTGCTCAAGGAACCCCAAGCAAGCTTTGAAGGAACCCTAGGGTTCCGTGGTACTATGGCTGACAAATGCTTCCCTAGGGGAACATAAAGTTTAAAAGTTTTAACCCAAGGACTATATACCGTACTTTTTATATCTCATATTTTTCACTGATCAGAGAACCAAGGATACAGTCGTGCTCATAAGTTTACATACTCTGGCAGAATTTATGATTTCTTGGCCATTTTTCAGAGAATATGAATAAAAAAAACTTTTTTCGCTCATGGTTAGTGTTTGGCTGAAGCCAATTATTATCAAACTTTGTTTACTCTTTTTAAATCATAATGGCAACCGAAACTACCCAAATGACCCCGATCAAAAAGTTTACATACCCCAGTTTTTAATAACTTGTATTGTCCCCTTTAACATCAATCACAGCTTGAAGTCTTTTGTGGTATTTGTGGATGAGGCTCTTTATCGTCTCAGATGGTAAAGCTGCCCATGCCTCTTGGCAAAAAGCCTCCAGTTTCTGTAAATTCTTGGGCTGTCTTGCATGAACTGCACGTTTGAGATCTCCCCAGAGAATGATATTGAGGTCAGGAGACTGAGATGGCCACTCCAGAACCTTCACTTTATTCTGCTGTAGCCAATGACAGGTCGACTTGGCCTTGAGTTTTGGATCATTGTCATGTTGGAATGTCCCAGTATGTCCCATGCGCAGCTTCCTGGTTGATGAATGCAAATGTTCCTCCAGTATTTTTTGATAACATACTGCATTCATCTTGCCAACAATTTTGACCAAATTTCCTGTGCCTTTGTAGCTCACATATCCCCAAAACATCAGCGATCCTCTTCCGTACCTTTCATCATAGGCCTTGTTGACGCCTCTCCAAATGTAGCGTTTATGGTTGTGGCCAAAAAGCTCAATTTTGGTCTCATCACTCCAAATGACTTTGTGCCAGAAGGTTTGAGGCTTGACTCTGTGCTGTTTGGCGTATTGTAAGCGGGATACTTTGTGGCATTTGCATAGCAATTTTTCTTCTTTTTTCTGGCGACTCGACCATGCAGCCCATCTTTCTTCAAGTGCCTCCTTATTGTGCATATTGAAACAGCCACACCGCATGTTTTCAGAGAATCCTGTATTTCACCTGAAGTTATTTGTGGGTTTTTCTTTGCATCCCGAACAATTTTCCTGGCAGTTGTGGCTGAAATTTTAGTTGGTCTACCTGACCATGGTTTGGTTTCAACAGAACCCCTCATTTTCAACTTCTTGATTAGAGTTTGAACACTGCTGATTGGCATTTTCAATTCCTTGGATATCTTTTTATATCCCTTTCCTGTCTTATACAGTTCAACTACCTTTTCCCGCAGATCCTTTGACAATTCTTTGTTTTTCCCCCACGACTCAGAATCCAGAAACATCAGTGCAGCACTGGATGAAAGATGCAAGGGTCTGTCAGGAGTCCAGAAACTCATGGACCTTTTATACACACACACACCAATTACAAGCAAACAGATCACAGGTGAGGATGGTTACCTAACTAGCCATTCAAACCCCTTTGTGTCAACTTGTGTGCATGTTATCAGGCCAAAATAACCAGGGTATGTAAACTTTTGATCAGGGTCATTTGGGTAGTTTCTGTTGCCATTAGGATTTAAAAAGAGTAAACACACTTGATTGATTAAAAAATGGCTTCAGCCAAACACTAACCATGAGTGAAAGAAAGGTTTTTGTATTATCGTTCATATACTCTGAAAAATGGCCAAGAAATCATAAATTCTGCCAGGGTATGTAAACTTAAGCACAACTGTATGTACTGTAAAATAAAGCATCCTACTATGGATGCTTTAAAAGGTTTGTAGTTATTGAAGATCACACTAAAGCAGCCCATAGATGATTTTTTTTTTTTTATCCACTCTATCTGTACAACCAACCTTGCCCACATTTGCTCAAAATTTGGCCAGTCTCTTTTGAACCAGACAAATTTCGACCCATGTATAGCAGACTTAGCCTAGGTTCACATTGGAGCGATTTGTCATGCGATTCGAGAGACTAAATCGCATGAAAAGTCACAGCCTATTGGAGGCAATGACACTGTTCTAATCGGTGTGACACAGATTTTGCGGCGCCGTACCGATTTGCAAAAGTAGTTCCTGCACTACTTTTGCCTATTTCAGGTGCGACTTCAATAGACATCTGTGCATGAAGCCACACATATTTCTATCAAGTAGCACCTGAAATCGCACTGACCTTGCTACTTTGAAATTGCGCTACTTCGAATGAAGTAGCGCAAATTCAAAGTAGCATCAATGTGAACCAGGACTTAAAGTGGAAGTCCACCCCAACACTTAAATTCTCCCCTGCAATCATTAATGTGTGCCAAGTTCATCCTTATTAGAGGTCGACCGATATGGGTTTTTCTCTGGCCGATGCCGATGCCGATATTTAGAAATCACGGTGGCCGATGGCCGATATATGATGCCGATTTTTTTGGGCCGATATATTAGACCGATTTTTTTTTTTTTTTTTTTTTTCTTTTTTCCCTTCATCTCATAAAATCTAACAGTTAGACCCCTTTCACACTGGGGCATTTTTTTAGGCGCTTTTGGGCTAAAAATAGCGCCTGTAAAGTGCCTGTAAAACGGCTCCCCTGCAGTCTCAGTGCGATATCCCGAGTGCTGTCACACTGAGGCGATGCGCTGGCAGGATGTAAAAAAAAGTCCTGCAAGCAGCATCTTTGCAGCGGTGTATACCGCTCCTCCACCACTCCTGCCCATTAAAATGAATGCGCACCGCTGCCGAAGCACCTGCATAGCGTTTTGGCAGCAGCACTTCAGGGGCGCATTTAACCCCTTCCTCGGCCGCTAGCTGGGTTATAAGCGCCCCGCTAGCAGCCAAATAGCGCCGCTAAAATGACGGTAAAGCGCCGCTAAAACTAACAGCGTTTTACCGTCAACGCCTGCCCGCTCCAGTGTGAAAGCAATCTTAAGTAATAAGTGATACAGAAAATTTTTTACATTTAAACATTTATTGAACAAAACAAACCTCCAATCAGTTCACTTGTATGTATAATTTAGATTTAAAAAAATAACTATATCTTAAATATTAAATACACAAAAACAGGTAATCAAAACTTTTGGACGAAAAAAAAATGGGCTAACTTTACTGTTTTTATTTTTTTTTAATTAGTGTATTTTTAAAAAAAAAATGCGTTTGAAAGACCGCTGCGCAAATACTGTGTGACATAAAATATTGCAACAACCGCTATTTTATTCCCTAGGGTCTCTGCTAAAAAAAATATATATAATGTTTGGGGGTTCCAAGTGATTTTCTAGCAGAAAATACAGGATTTTTACTTGTAAGCAACAAATGTCAAAAAAGATTTAGTCTTTAAATGGTTAAACTGAGAAATTCTCCCCGGAGTTCAGTCTATTGATAAAAAGAACCCGAAGAGATACAAATGTATCTTCTTATCAGATTTGGCAGGCTGCCCAGAGGAGGAAAGAAGACAAACTTTAAACGGCTTGCAATTGACTTCTATTACAGAAGTCATTTGCAAGTCCCGCTGAAGTTATAATCGGCTTTTTTTATCAGCACAATCGGCCGATGCCGATTAAGTAAAAAAAGCCAAATATCGGCCGATATATCGGCCGGCCGATATATCGGTCGACCTCTAATCCTTATGCCTCAAAAATGAAAAAAATTCCAGTTTTTGTACCTTTATTTTGCAGAACCCAGTGCCGTCACATGACTTCAATTCTACTTACTCCTGAGCCTAAAAGCAGCAAGTGGGTGTGGTTACTGAAAGCTAAATGACATCACTTCCAGGGGACGGACACTGTTCCTGTGTGGGCAGTGGGCGTATACAGGATGGGAGGAGCTAATCATAGGTTCCCGCCAAGTGTTCTCTCATTGTACACCCTAATTCATGACAAAATGAAGAAATAAAAAGGCTCATCCGCACAGGGGGGATGGGAGGTGAACATATACAGCATAGATGTGCACAGGAGAAGGGAGCTGGACACAGAGGGAAGTGCTCTGGGGTCAGCTCACAGTCTACAATTATCATAGTACATGCAACCACACTAAGGCTCTGTTTCCACTAGTGCAACTTGTCATGCGACTTTGGACACAAAATTGCATGACAAGTAACAGCCCATTGATTTCAATGGCACCCGTTCCCATCTATGCAACTTTGAAAATCAGCAACTTTGATCCAGAGTGTATAGATTTGCATCAAAGTCGCACTCCAAATAGTGCAACTTTGGGGTTGCAAAGTCGTAGACTAAGGCTCTGTTTCCACTAGTGCAACTTGTCATGCGAATTGACAAAGTCGCATGACAAGTCACAGCCCATTGATTTCAAATGCTTTGATGCGACTTTGATCCAGACAGTTTAAAGTTGAATCAAAGCTGCACTCAAAGTTGCATCAACGTCACACTCCAAAGTCGCACTTTAGCCTTAGGCTACGTTTCCACTAGTGTGACTCCAAAGCTGTGTGATTTAGAGTGCGACTTTGAGTGCAGCTTTGCTCCAACTTTACACTCTGAATAAGTGACTTTGGAACAAAGTCGCACCAAAATTGCAAAGACCCACAGATGGAAACGTTTGCCATTGAAATCAATGGGCTGTGACTTGTGATGCGACTTTGTGTCCAAAGTCGCATCACAAGTCGTACTAGTGGAAACGGAGCCTTAAACTCATTACTCACATGTAGCTCCTTCAGCTGGGCGTGTGCCACATCATGCACAAACAACCACGTGGTTGTACACTGTAGAAAATCTGCAGCATGTTGCATTGTAATCTATCTTATAGTTTCCAACAAACAGAACACTTCCAAAGTCTCTCCCCCCCCCCCAGGAGAAACTGCTATACAAAACGAGGCAATGATGACAGGAGGAGATCTGTGAAGGAGAGAAGGGATGGGGGTGGGGCTGGGCAGGTCTAGGCATGTCTGTCTAAAAAGGATAGGAGGGATGTGGGTGGGGCTGGGCGAGGCAGTTAGAATGAACAGTAGGAATGCCTGTGTAGACGAGAAGGACAACGTTTTTAGGAAGTGAGGGGCAGCATGCAGAATTCAGAAAAAAGGTTGTCTCTGAACATAAAGAAGCCGATTGTCTAGCTTTGATTAGACTTTCTAAGCTTGGCAATCAGCTATACATAAAATGAATAATGTCAAAGATATATTTTACATATAATTAATCGGAAAAAAAAAAAAATTTGACTGGACTTCCACTTTAACACTAGCAATATTTTTGAACTTTTTTTGTGGCAATTTCTTACCTGCACCAGTAGCAGAATAATGCTCATGCAGACAGTGCGGATTGGGATAAATTTACGTCGGATGTCAGCCTCAAGTTTTTGATAAGGTAAAAGAGGGGCATCTAGGAGGCAATCAAGGTCTGCACTCTGTGTAAGCTCTCCAGTACTCTGCAAAAGAACAAGCACATAGCTATATTATTAGCTTTATAGTATTTATTACAGGTACAGTATATATGTATTGCTGACAATCAACACAGCACTTTACATCTTGTACATTATTTATATCAGCCCTGCCCCCAAGAAACTTACATTGCAAGATCTTCTATAGATACACATGTAAGGTAAAGCCAGATTGCAGTCTACTGGCAGGCCACTAGGAGCCCTCGTAGTCTAGCCCAGAGCCCTGGAACCAAGGGAGTATCCGTGCATGAGGAGAGGCTTTATATGTGTGGGAGGATATAGATCCCAGTTCATCTGGAGTGCAAGAGAGGTCCTGGAGATATTTCTTCT